>JAJOZX010001024.1:55000-447500 GCA_023014485.1 Bathynomus jamesi | reverse complement strand
GAGGTAGAGAGAGAGATAGAAAGAGAGAGAGAGAAGTTTTGTTTGGAAAATAAAACCACCGTAAAAAGAATCACATTGTTTGTAAACAATGTGATTCCTTTTACATTAGTCCGACGGGAAAGGATTTGCACACACGTGTAAAACAGCATCAATATTCCGTTAGAACAGGACAGTCGTCCAGTGCCCTATTTGTCCGTTTGTCAGAGTTATCCCACGGTATTGATTGGAATAATGCTTCAGTTTTGTTTCACTCTAGCATCATTGTTAATAGAAATATTCTTGAGTCTGCTATTATCCAACTTACAAATAATTATAACCCTTTAAGTCCTGAATATTTTGTAGGGTTAAGTTATGAATGCGTGTATTTGAAACGTTAGCAATTTGCACCTTTCGTCCTTAAAGGGTTAACATGAGCCAAGGTCTTTTTCAACTTGATGCTGTTGTTTTGAATTCGTTCAGAACGGATTTAGACAAGAAGAGCAGAGTGCTAACACTTTGGTAGTTTTCCTTATAAATTTGTATGCTCCTCTTACAATTTTTATTTTTCAATTTATTTATATATATTTTTTTTTGTGATCTATATATCATTCAGGCATTATCTATAAAATTGGTTATAAACAATCCATTTGAGCTTGTGTTGAATTCGTTCAGAACGGATTTAAACAAGAAGGGCAAAGTGCTTAAATTGGTAGTTTTCCTTAAAAATTTGTATTTCTACAATTTTTATTTCTATATATATATATAAAGGAAACACACAATGGTGCTCAAGCGCTTTCGTCTATTGACATCCTTAGAAACACTGAAGTAAATGAAGAGTTCGAGACTATATGTAGGTCACAAAAAAAATACATATAATAAATATAGAAATAAAAATTGTGGGTGGAGCAAACAAATTTGTAAGGAAAACAACCAATTTTAGCACTTTCCCCTTGTCTAAATCCGTTCTGAACGAATTCAACAGAAGATCAAATGGATTGTTTACACCCAATTTTATAGATAATGCCTGAATGATATATAGGTCACCAAAAAAAATATGTAAAAATAAGTTGAAAAATAAAAATTGTAAGAGGAGCATACAAATTAGACGAAAGCGCTTGAGCACCATTCTGTTTCCTTTCCTTCGTGGTTTTATTCATCATAAATATTTTTCACGTGTTACTTTCGTGAAATAATTTATATTTGTGTATATATATACATATGTATATATATATGTATATGAAGGATTTTACAACCACCTAAAACTGAAAATAGTTTTTAAAAATTAATTAACTGGCAGAGATGGGGAGATCGGCTGTACGATAAACACCTAATTTTATTACCGATTCTAATATATATATATATATATATATATATATATATATACACATGAAGGATTTTACAACCTAAAATAATAAAAAAAGTTAATTGGCAGAGATGGAAGGGCGATGGGGAGTTTGTCGTATGGTAAATATCCAATTTTACCACTTTACATGTATCTCCGTCGGAATAGTCAGAAAAGGAAATCTGGATTGGGTTTAGTGACGTCTCTCTCTTCATATCCCTTTCTCTCAAAATTGTTTGTGCGCCAAAAAGAGTTTATAGTATAGCACTTACGTACATGTATGAATGGGTTATAGCCAATCTCTCACATATTTTATTCAAATTCCTGCATTGAGGCGGAGTACTGTCCCCGAAAAAGGGGTTAAGTCTGAGGTTGGTGGTCTGCTGGGTTGTCTAGGCTGTATTCGGATAATTTTTAAGTTTTTCACCACCAGCACCCTTTTCCTGGCTATGGCCCCCTTTTCCTGCAATTTGCAAAGTTTGGAACATTGACCATACCCAGCAACATTACAGAATCACATGCAATTGCAGTGCACGCTAACTACTGTTACCTTGACCTTGCGCTCAAGACCAGGCTGAAGTCGATTTGTCCTACACGCTGCCTGACATGCGCCTCTGTTGCAAAGTCTGTGTTAGACAATTATGAAGCTGTTCTAGATGCCTTGAATGAAGCAATAGTACTCGAACGTGCGTTCTCGGACTGTATATTGCTTTACCAATCTTTGTTTGCCTTGAGAAGTTCAAGAAAGTTCAAGGGATAAACGTTTCAGGTGTGCTATCTGCTACAGTTGCGAAGAGCCAACTCCAAATGCTCTGCTCCAATAACAAGTTTTGAGGCATCCTAACACAGGCATATCGCACAATTTTCCAGTGTGATCTGAATACCTTCGCCCTGCCAAGAAAGCGAAAAGTTCCGAAACGGCACGATGGCAGGCAAACTTCCCAACACTCAACTGGCTCCGCGGAAGTGTTCTTCCGCATCGAATATGTCAAAATGATTGACACTGCCTTGAATTTTTCACTTACAGTGACCTGATACATGAAAAGCTGGTCACAAGCCTACTCACTGGAAAAATGCAATCTGGCGTAATTGAGCGTTATCCAGAGTTATCCCGATATTTGGAGGTGGATTTTTTCGCCAACAGTTTCCCTATGAAATTGTCACTGAATACAGCCCTTATTTCAAGGGTATGAGCCCAGAAGTTCACCGCATGTTTCTCTCCTGCCAGTTTATGCGCGGTTAAACGATCATGCAATGCACTTTCTCTCTCTCTCTCTCTCTCTCTCTCTCTCTCTCTCTCTCTCTCACTACGTTTTCTGAAAACGTGGCTGCGAATATCTCAGCAGAGGCTAAACAATCTGATGGTCTGCTACATGCACTGAGAACGGCTCCCAGATAATCAATCCTCGCGACATCGCAGAATTCATAAGCAGATCAGCAGGCACTTGCCGCAAAGTCTTTGACAAATTCTAGGAAGAGAACATAAGACCATGCAATGTTACATAAGGGGAATTAAACCCTCTGCTTTGGTACAATACAGTAGCTTTGAGAGCCAAATAGTTGCTTTACCCATAAGAATATACAGAGTAATAAAGAAGGTCGAACACATTTAAATAATTACGCAAAATTTGCTTTCTGTAATCCACTTTCATTAAAACATGTTATGAATCAGAACAGTGATTACACATGCCATTGATTAGTTAAGGTACGCTTCTTCAAGGTATTTTATCTAGAGGACAAATATCTTTGGCAGTCGAAATTATGGTGTATATATTTTCTACTATACTTTTAAATCTATCAAAGAGAAATTGATTTGAGGACTAGGACTGAGGTTCAAAAGTGATAAAAAAAACCTACCTCTAAGATGCCACAAGGGTCTACGCCTTTAGTCCCACGCCATAAGAAATTGGCTCTTCTCCTCTCCCACACTTTTTGGTAGCTATCTGCTCTTGGAGTTTTTAGCAGTTTTTCTTGTTCCAGGTCTTCTCGTGGGTCCTTTGTCTTGATTTTTTGTACATTTCTTCCTATCTTTTTTGTATTTTATAAATAAAAAACTATTGTCTCTTCACAGTACTCTATTGGGGTTTGGGAGTTTAAAGCTTTCATAAAGTTTCTGCCGTCGGTAATGGTATCAGAAAATTTCGAAGTGGGGATGTTATATATTGTATTACTATTAAATGTTGAGTGTCCACCATAAATTTTATAGATCAACCTTTTAGATCTGTGAAATGATGACTTTAATTGGGTCATTATGGTTACAGAATTGGTAGCGATAGCCAGCTGATTCTTTAGCCGAGCTGGATTAGGCCTGTCTGCATACGTGGAAGAGCTTTATCGTCTCTGAGTCACTGAGGCACCTAAGGCAAACTTATCTCATACGAGAGTAGGCCTTGAGTTTATGGGATGTTAACCACGGCCTTGTTTCGGCATTGGGCCCATCTTTTTATAAGCATCGATCTAAATATCGATTCGGTAGATTAGCTCCTTGATGACGGCGTCGCGAGCCCCATCACAAAATTTACAGTCATTACTTGACCTTCATAAAAGGCACACTCAGGTTATTAAAAAGAATATTATATACTTAAATCACAGGTATGAAAGGAGGTAAAATACAACTATAAAACAATATATGAATTGGCTTAGATCGAACGTTCTCATTAACTTTTCAAGAAATTCCCTGGCGAACTCTCTTTTTTTCTGACTCTCTCGCAATTCTTCTCCTTCCCTCTTTTACAAACTATCGTCCACTACTCTCTGGTATTATTGCACGCTTTGTTTCGTCTTAAAAATGGTTTCCTAGTTGGAATTGCGCCTCCAGCTAAAATGTTTTTGGAGTTTTCTTTTCACGATCCTGAAATTTACAAACAACTTTAAATACATTATTTTAAGAGTTTTACAAATTTCTAAGGGTTTTATGTTATTAAACTAACTTATTTGTCATATTTCCCAATATTAAATTATTTTTATATTTATTTTAGGTACTGCTTCAACACTAGACTACAAGTATTTTGAAATGCACAACTGGATGAAATAGAGTTATGGCATTTTATGATCACACCCAACTGGTTGAACAAAAACGTCACCTGTTCCAGTCGAATCATGTTGAGATCTGTTCGAATGTTTTGCGTGCTGAAAGTCTGGATTTTGCATGTGGCCTTTTTTGAATTTACCTGAGACCTACTTACAATTTAGGTAATTCCTTTCAAATCCTAACCTATGTTTAAATATTATATTTTGCAACTACGCCTATATTTTTTAATCCCATCACTATTAACATCATGTTTACGTTTTCATTCTTTACTGTTAAATGTTCTACGTTGCAGTTTGATTTACTTACTATCATTTCTTCTATATGGTTCTCATATACGAGTATGTATAATAAATATTGCACAACTTCCTATAACCCTTTCTGTTCTGTCGGCTAGTAGTACGTTGTAGCCATCGATTTGTATTTGTTTTTATCAATGCAGTACTTGCAGTTCTCACACTTTTCTTGGCAGTCCTTAAGATGTCTCTGAAGCATAAAAAGCCAACGCTTGTTTTTTTCAATAAATACCTCCAGGCATAAAAACTTATTTAACGGTTGCTTTGGTTTTATATCTTATGAATTTGCCAGGGCCATTTCAGTTTTTTAAATTTTACATTCCCCTCATTATTACAAATTCATTGTCCCTCAGTGTTGCATGTTCGTAGCCCTGTGGTCCTCCGAGAAGTAACCGTTCCGTTTACCTGTTTTGATAGTTACGGATCTGATTTTATATATAGGTTAGTTTTGCCTTAAATCTGTTCGGCTCGGGAGTTTTTATTTGTGTCGCTTCTTCGTGTTGGATCGGATTTAGTAGCCGCATTATAGTGTCGGTAATGTTGAAAAAATTGTTTTCATGATTTGTTTGTTTCTTAGCATTATTCTTACGGTACTCTTCTGTAGAATTTGTTGGAAGAAAATGATAGAAACATCTTTTCGTATCTGCAGCTTCCATATCTCATAAGCTTTGGAGATCGTTAGGTAGTGGAATTTTCATTTGTCTCGAAAACTGCAGAATCCATTTTTATAATAGAAGTTACATCTATTGCTTTTTGGATATCTGCATGTGGTTTCCCGTATTCTTTGTCGGAGCTTTCGTTCTCGATCTTGCATTCCTTTCATTATTAGTTGATGACCTTCATATATCGTAGTTTCCCTTTAATACTGTGCTGTCCGAGCTGTTGTCTTGCGTTTTTTCCATGTGCGGTTTTGTTTTCTCAATATCTCTCTTTCGTGACATTCTCTGTAGCTGCATTCTTTTCTTCCTTTCCTTCGGCGATTACTTCAATAGTATGTTAGCAAAAATGCCGAGGGGAGATCATTTCGTTGTGACGACTCGGAGCATTTTGATTCCTTCCCTGAACTCCCTGGGCGGCTTTGGCTTGTATGCCAGCCTTGACACAGCCAAACGTATGGCATAAGCGAACTAAACACAATCATGGTATGTACACATACATATATATATATATATAGTTATTTCCTTGTACGTACATTTTTCAAACAGTGCAAAGGAGAATTAAAACACATAATTACATCGCTCTGTTTACTTAGCATATATCTGTATCACTCAAAAAATAGCAAACACACACACACACAAAAATATAGAAAAATCATGGTGTGTGTGTGTGTGTATGTGTGTATATATATGTGTGTGTGTGTGTATATATATATGTGTGTGTGTGTGTATATGTATATATGTGTGTATAAATATATATGTGTGTGTGTATATATGTATATATATATATATGAGTGTGTGTATGTATATATGTGTGTATATTATATATATATATGAGTGTGTGTGTGTGTATATGTATATATATATGTGTATGTATATATATATATATATATATATATGTGTGTGTGTGTGTGTATATATATATATATATAAATGTGTGTGTATATATATATATATATGTATATGTATATATATATATATATGTATATATGTATATACTTTTAACAATAAATAAAACTCGCTCCCCGTTAATTCACAAATATCTTTCTTCCATCATAAAGAAAAAAATTAGGTTGGCTTATCACCCGAAAAATCTTTTGCGTCTTGTTTATTACCCCATTCGCAAATCTGCATACAATCTGCTTTCGGCTTAAGGCCGACGCTTAATACAAAATATTTCGTTTACTTTAAAAAGTAAGCTTACTTTAAAAATAATCTTTCTCAATAATAATAATACGGCGGAGATGTGATATTTTTTAGCTTAAGACCTTCGACTTTGAAACAAATTTCTAAAAAGCACTTCGTCGTATGAATTTAGACACACACACACACACACACACACACACACACATATATATATATATATATATATATATATATAATCATGACATCTAGCGTACATTATCTTAATGTGAGAGCCATGTCAAACCTAAAACTTAACCCCCATATTAAGTAAAATAGACTAATTGTATTCGGGTGAGAGCAGCATAGAAAAAATTTCGTTTAGTTCAGAGTAAATCATCGAGTTGTTTTAAGCTTTTATACCACATAAAGGTATTAACAAGCTTGCCATCCCACATTAGACCCACAGTTTAACACGGAATTCGAACCATACCCCATCACGGTGGGCCGGAAATTATAAAGTCATCGGCAGGACTCGAGCTCATTACCCTCCGATCAGCGACGAGAGCCTTTACCACTAGGTTACCAAGGGTACCCATTTAGCTACTAACCAAATTTTAATTCGCCTACATTTTATTAGTAACACGCCTACAAAGCATGCTTCTTTACTTTTATACCACAAATGTATTAACAAGCGTGTCACTCGACCTTACAACCACAGTTTAACACGGAATCCGAGTCATGCCCCACAACAGTGGGTCAGAAATTATAAAGCCCTAGCCCGTATATATATATATATATATATATATATATATATATATATATATATATATATATATATATATATATATATATATATATATATATATATATATAGGGTGTCCGGAAAAGGTGGTACATATTCCATGAGGCTATACTAAAATAAGAAATACTAGTAATACTAAAATGGAGAGTAACACTTACAGTTTTATTAGCAATTTTTTACATGGGCTCCTTTTGTGGAACGACATATGTCTAGCGGATAATCAATTCCAGTCCAAACACGATTCTGCATCTCTTGAGTTACGGTTTCTGTGGCTGCAATAATACGTTGTTTCAGGTTGTCCACACTGTCCACCATTCCGGTATATCCACATACAGCATTTTTTATGTAACCCCAATCTGTAACCCAAATCTGTTGATCTGGGGGGGCATGGGATCGGACCTCCCCTCCCAATGCAGCGATCCAGAAACTTCTCATTCAGTGCAGCGCGAACATTACTGAAATGAGATGGTGCACCATCTTGTTGACAGACAATGCCATCTTCCAGTTATCGAAAGACAAATTCCTGAAGCACGTGAAGGTAATTCGTCTGCGTGACGCTAGGCTCATCAAAAAAGAAAGGTCCTATGACTTTGTTATGCAGTAGGCCAAACCAAACATTAACCTTTGGAGAAGCACGAACGTGTTCGATGACTTCATGTGGATTTTTAGATCCCCAAACTCTGCAGTTAAACCTATTAACAACACCATTTCTGTGGAATGTGACTTCGTCCGAAAACCAAATTTTGCTTAGAAAACCTTCATTTTCTTCTGTCTGATCCAGAACATGAGTAGCAAACTCAAAACGTTTCTTTTTATCATTTGGGTGAACCTTTTGAAGAAGTTGCAGTTTGTAAGCAGTTGATTTTGATAGATTCAACTGTTGACTGCAGAGTCTTACAGACTTCTTTGGGATGTGTAAAAACGATTGCCTAATGCGTTCAACATTGTCTTCTGAAGTGCGCTGCCGACCTTTTGTTTTATCAGGTAAAACACTTCCTGCATCTTTAAATTTCTTGTGCCACATCTTGATAGCATTAACACAAGGTGGATCTCTGAGAAATTGAGAAAATAATTTATAAATGGGCACTTTCTAATGTTTTTTTTTTGTTTTGAATAATTTTTATTCTATAGTGCCTTTTAATTGGATGCATATTTTTCAAGTTATAAGCATTTATATGTTTGACTAGCGGCCATTTTGTTTTTCTCAAAAATGCTCTATTAGGGCAAAATTGATTTTTCGTTTATATCACTTTATCATCTATAGAACCCAATACAGCAAATTATAGGTGAAGCAAATAAATATTCCACAAAGAATTGTGTTTGAACCCACCCTAATATATATATATATATATCTTGCTTTTGTTGTTCTCCAGAGTCGAGAGTGCATTATTGCTATTCGAAGCTGTAGATAATCACGCACTCTTCCCTACCCTAGAAATCAATGCATTTTGTGGAACCAATCCTCTGGGGGAGCCTGTAGAAGTAGCAGGAACTGGGGACATTTCAACTTGCTCTAAGGCTCTTGAATTGTGAGTAAGAAATATATAAGCATACAACCGTTCCTGCAAATGAGATTAATTTTTGATTTTCATCGAATAAATCTAATCCAATCACATTATATATATATATACAGTGGAACCTCGGTGTTTGAACTTAATTGGGTCCTAGGTGGTTTCGAACTGCGAAAAGTTCGATGTCCGAAACAGTATTTCCCATTAAAATACATGTAAATGTAATTAATTCGTTCTGGGCCACGAAAAGTTACCCCCAAAAAACAGCCCACAATATACTGTAATCATTTTTTCTGTTTTAAAAGGAATCTGTCCAATGTCGTCTGTGTCTGCCTACCCCTCATAATCTTCCTAAAGTGTTCAACCACATTATCACTGAAGGAATTGATGTTGTGGCTCACCAGAGCAATGTCAGGGTGCCATTTCTCCACTATGCTCTGCGTTTTTGACCAATAAAAAAACAACTCTAAGTTCATCAGTGGAAATTTTGGCAGTGCGAACCTCCTCCTCATCATCCGGTGTAGAAAATTCCTCTGCCAGTTCCTCTTCCTGCTCCTTGAGAAGATCTTGAAGTTCTTCTGTCTTGAGTTCCCTGCTGTGGTCATCTATCAACTCCTCCACATCCTCCTGGTTCACCTCTAACCCCATAGACCCACCTAGGGAGATGATTTCCGGAACCACTGGCTCTGCCTCAAAGTCTCTGCTTGCCACAGAGTCAGGCAACAACTTCCTCCAAGCGTTCGGACTCCAGAAAACGTTCAAAGACCGGGTCAATTTTTTCTGAACAAAATTGTTCGGACTCCGGTTTGTTCGAGGTCCGGTTCGTTCGAACACCGAGGTTCCACTGTATATATATTAGTGGTGGACCAGATATCCGCATCCGCATCATTTTTAACATCCGCATCTGCACTTCTGACTGCGGATATTATGCAGATATTACCTCTAATAAATTATGCAATTTACAATTAAATTAGCTTATAAAGTAGCTTATAAGGCCCAGTCATGCACATTTCATGTAAAGTATTAATTATTAATGAACAAACAAATATATAAACTCAAAATATAAATACCTGGTAAGATAAAATCGAATGAAACTTGTTTTATTGAAATTTCTGTGGCTGAAACTCTTGAGAAAGTTATTATTTTTACCATAATGAAACCATTAATATTAATTTTAATTCTTATGCATTGCCCACCATAATAGTACTATCACGAAATTTGAAAAATTATGCCATATATTCATAATTCTATATTATATTGATAGATTAACTAAATATCCGCATCCGCATCCGCGGATATTGAACTTAAAGATCCGCATCCGCAGATGTTGAAAAACTGACATCCGGTCCATCACTAATATATATATATGTATATATATATTCCAGTGTCAGTGAATTTATGTGAAACCACTTCATTTTATTATGCATCTGTCAAAAAAATTACAGAAATAATTATTTATTTTGAGGAAGGTGAATTTTAGAAAAGAATTGTATGATATTCGAGAAATCGTGTCAGTATAATTTTTACTTTTAGTACCATGTTAAAACTGCAGTTCTAAGTTGGTATGACAGTCCATTGTGTAGTTTATTTTCCTGTGAATCATAATTTAAGCTGTCGGTCTAAGGTAGTGTGACAAATCGTACCATAGCTTTAATTTTAATACTGATAGGCGTAATTACAAGTACAAGTCAGGGTTGTAATCTCGATAATACTTTCAGACAAACAAATGCTTATATATATATATATATATATATATATATATATAATATATATATATATATAGACCGAATGTTTGTAAAATTTTTTGTTTTAAAAAGTTTTAATTAAAATCTAACGATGTTACATGGTAATTTTACACAACTGATTTAAGCAAACAAAAACGTACTTATAACTAACGTAAACTTAAATTGAATGGAAAAAATTTGTTCATATTTTTCTTTTAAAGCAGTGTAGATGAGATGGATCATTTTGCAGAAGTGTTCCAGAATGCAACAACAGCATCTCCGTAAATGTTTTGTAGACGTTTGTGAATATTTCTAACTGTTTCCTTCTCTGCGGTTAAGAACTCGATAACAGCTCTCCGTTTACGACGCACATCACTGTCAGACGCCATTTTCGAAACTGTTAACCATCGGTTTTATATAAGGGCGTTTAAAAGCGGTTTTATACAAAGAGAGGAGGTTCAAACTGGAAAAATTCGGTTATGTGAAACGCAGAAAGTTCAAATTTACGGCCAAAAAGACATTGAAGCCACATGGCCAATTATTTAGCTAAGATAAAAAGGTGGGGCAAAATATATTGAGTGCCCCCAGTACTTATAAACTCATGCAATATAATACTAATGTTTGTGAAATGACGTTGATGGGCCAAACCGAGGTGTTGATATGGTTACTGGCATGATTGATGTTCATACCATATTTCTACACCATATGACGAACACCGACTCTGAAAATGAATCCAGTTGAAGATAAAATTGCACAGCGAGGCCGGATAATTGGTATGCGGGAAGCAGGCCTGTCTGTAGCTGACATACCCATGGAAATGGGAATTTCGAAGCCTACTGTTCGACGCTGGGTGCAGATTTGGCAGGAGACTGGGGGTGTGCTAGATCGTCCTAAGTGTGGGGAACCAAGAAAGACCACCCCAGTAGAAGACCGGAGAATAATCAACGAAGTGCAGAATGATCCTATCAACAATGCAGTCGCCATCAGTGGAAACCGTAAGGAGACGGTTGCATGAAGCAGGATATCACTACCGTACCCCTACCAAAAAAAAGAGAGGATCGAGGAATGACATCATGAGGCCAGGCTCTCGTTTGCTCGCCAGCAAATAAATGATGATCTCGCATACTGGAGCAGAGTTATCTTCTCTGATGAGAAGACGTTTGCGTCTACAACTCATGGCCGTCTTCACTGTTGGCGACAGGACAACACGAGATATACCCGCCAAAATATTTACGAAGTGGCATAGAGTGGGCACGTGGTAACGGCGAATATTTGGGGATGGATGCACCTGCATAGACTAGGAGAGCTGACTGAGATCCACGGGAGGTTTACGGAAGATCAATATATAGAGATCATCATGAAAGAGGTGATGCCGTCTTCTGTACGCGCGTATGCCTTGCCCTATCCTGAGCAGATTTCCTTTATGCAGATATGTTGTATTTGTGTGTTATAGAATATTATACTATTGCTAAAGTAAGATTTATATATGACACGCATTTGTATGTCCGGTTTCCACATTTACATGGGACGAATAATGGTCATAAAATTGTTCTTTAACTCTTTCAGTACTATGACAACACTTTAGGATTTTATTCTGGATAACTGTAGACTGTATTATTCGTATAACGGCGCACAATTACATTTAGCTGAGAGAAGCCCCTAATACATAGGGGTTAAACCCTATCTCGAATAGTGAGTTACTGATGAAGCGTATGGATGAGATATAATTCAACTTTTAATGTTTAAAATCCATTTCCAGGACAACTCGCCCATCCACACCGCTAGGATTGTTAGCAGGTAGTTCGAGGAGCAGCGAAATCTAGAAATACTGGACTGGCCTAGTAAGCAGTGGTGGGCGCGGTACCAAAATTTGGGGGTGCGTTACGCGGTACTGCGGTACCTCAGCATGCCCTGTGCGTTACGCGGTACTGCGGTACTTTTTCAGGTCCCCCTGGTGCGTTCCGCGGTACTGCGGTACTGCGGTACTGCACACAAGAACAACACAAGTAATAGCACATATTTTCAGAAATTGCATATCGGCGATTTCGCACCTGAACTTTCTGCCATAATGGCTAAAAATCGATCTTTGTCACAGAAATGTAACACACGTGCAACCGGCTCAAAAGCAAGCACTGCACTGAGGCGTTGTGATAGGATGGCAACGTAACATGTTCTGAACGAAAACTTAACGTGTCTAGAGTTAGGCTGATGCAACACACGCAGCATTCGTCTTACTGTACTCCTGTAATAAGGTTTACTTCAAAAAAAGTGTTAATTTTTTGAAAAGTCGTGTTTGTCGGTACCGCGGAAAGTACCGCGGGAAATTTGAATGCGGTAGCGGTACTGCTGTACTTTCAGCGATCCTTTGCGGTACTGCGTTATGCGGTACCGGTTTGGTAGTGCGGTAGTACAGCAGTACCGCAGTACCGCAAAAAATACCGCAAGTGCCCAGCTTTGCTAGTAAGGGGTGTGACCTAAATCCTATTGAGAACGTGTAGGGAAATGTGGTGAACTCGTTGGAGCCTGGGCAGGAGCAGTCCATCCACCAGCTGCTGGATCACACTATAATTGAGTGGGAGGTGTTCTGAAGGAACCCATATTAGGGCGGAGCGTTTTTACACTTTTTTCGATTTTCGTTTTGTAATAGCGCGGAAAAGTGGCTCTTCCACGTCAAAAGTGAGTGTGTAAAATCTCAGAGATCTGCAATAATATCTTCTTCCTCCGCACGCGCGTTGAAAATCCAAAAAATGCGCCAAAATACGCATTTTTTCAATATTTTCTTATAGTTTTAATTCTCAACCTACCTTCTTGTAATAGCGAGGAAAAGCATCCTAAAGGTTTATTTTAGATTAGTTTTAAATATTTTTGTCCTGCGATAATTTCTTCTGCCTCCGCAAAAGTTCCAAAATACTGGAAAATGTACATAAATAGCGTATTTTATAATGACGCTATTTTGGTCAACTTCGGCCCTACACTACAGTTTATTCGTTAATTATGTATTAAGTAATGCAATTAACAATTCATTCTATCATATTTTAGTAATTTAAGAAGTTTATATATTTGAGCAATTAAATAACACCAGTACACATTTGAAAACTTGTCGATCGATTTTTACAAACTAGTTGGTGATTCTATATAATTTGAGTGCGCTGATCTCAAAAATATAGTTAGTTTTTCCCTATCACGTATGGTTTTCTTACTACAGGGTGTGTCATAAATCCCCCATTTATCCCCAAATGTGAACCATCTTATCGAGACCAACATTGGATTGCACATGCTAAACCATAAATTTTGTTGTTATAGACTACAGTAACGCTTACATAATAATGTAGGGTAAATATATATAACAACCAGTCCCGTTCCCAGCAAAATACTCTCTCCCCTCCCATCAATGGGTGGTTAACATTTGGGGACAGATGAGGTATTACAACACCCCTTGTAGCACGAAATCTTTAGGTGATAGAGTAAAACCTAATTAAAGCAGAATTAAATAGCTCCTAGCTCTTGGACAAGCATATTGCTTGTTTATGAAAGAATAAAAAAATAACTGAAAGAAACAAAATATATTTACCTTCTTTACTTGCAAACATTTCAGGACTTATTCCAAAGACTTAAGACTACGAAGGTAGATCTGACTAATGACGACTAAACCGGTGCTTCTTTGACGTTTTCTTATGCTGTGCGTTAGGCTGATCTCGCTGCAGACACCAGCAGTAATCCGCCATCATATTTGTATGCCACATCTTCCTTGATATCTTCTTTCCATGGTTTTGATGTCCTGGTGAAATCGTTCCCCTTGCTCCTCATTGGCATCTCCGAGATTTTCGGGAAAACGGTCAAGATGCGAAAATAAGAAGTGAACTTTCAGGCTCATGTTGGAGTCTAAGGCGCAAAACTTTTTAAGCATATTTTCCACCAGTCTTTCATAATTTTGGCTTTTGTAGTTTCCCAAGAAGTTTTCAACATCTTTGAAACCAAGCCATGCTTCTTTTTCTTTATTGGTCATTGTGTTCAGGAAATGATCGTCTGTCAATAACTTTCTAATCTGAGGACCTATAAAAACACCTTCCTTTATTTTCTCGTAGCTAATCTTTGGATATTTTGAACAAATGTACTTGAAACACTCACCTTCTCTATTCAATGCTTTGACATACTGCTTCATCAAGCAGAACTTAATGTGCAAGGGTGGTAGGAGGATTTTATTTGGTTCAACTAGATGTTCATGTAAAATGTTCTTTGATCATGGGGTAAGATTCTCTCTAGGAGGCCAAGTTTTCCTCTTCCAGTGCAGGTCACGTGCTCGACTATCCCATTCGCAGATGAAACATGGCATCTTAGTGTATCCTGATTGCTGCCCAAGTAAAATGCAAAGGACTTTGAGATCCCTACATAATATCCATCTGTGATTTTGATACTGAATGTTTTCCAGAAGCAGTTTCATGTTATCGTAGGTCTCTTTTAAATGAGTAGAATGGGCCACTGGGATTGATGCATATTTGTTACCGTTGTGCAGTAACACTCATTTTAGACTGGTTTTAGAGGAATCTATAAACAACCTCCAGTCACTGGTTTGGTATTCGATGCCTAGCTTGCACACTAATCCTGTGATGTCCTTGCAAAATACCAAGGGACCATCTTCTTCGAAAAAAGGCACGAAGTCTTTCTCACGATTTCTGTACCAAGCGAAGTATGTGTCGGATGCCAATAAATTGTTCTCCTGCAATCTAGACCCCAAAAGTTCTGCAGAGTCCTTAGGCAGATTCAAATCCCTGACTAACTCATTTGGTTCGGCTTGGGTTAATGGTTTAGGATCTCGGTCAGCTGTTGGCTGTTCATAAACATCATCATTGCCTGGATTTGGAGCTGAATCAGAATCTGAATTGTATTGATCCAGACTCTCGGGTGGGCGGGGAATAGGAACTTCTGGACCATGGGGTATCGGCCTTATTGCAGATGGAAGACTTGGGTATTGAAGGCTCTCTTTATTCTTTGCATTGTAACCTTTAACATTCCAAGAACAGAAGTAGCAGTCGTCGGTATGGTTTCTAGGCTCGCGCCATACCATAGGGATCCCAAATGGCAAACTTTTCTTTTTACCTTTGCTCCAATTCCTTAGTGCCGCAACACACGTAAGACAAACCTTGTGTGGAGCCCAACTTTTGTCTTGATCTCCTAATTTAATTCCAAAATAAGTATAAGCTCCCCTAATGAAGGTCATTACATTTGTCCTTTGTTTTACAACAACATACCGACCACAAATATAACAAAATATGTCTGGACTATGGGTACATCCTATAGAAGCCATTATTAAAATTTTAAAGACGTAATGTTAGAATTATCTATCTGAAAATTATGAAAGAACGAAATTAATTAAAGATAAAAACGGTAAAAAAATTACAAAACGCCCCAAAATTGTTTTGTTAATAACTTTAAAACTGTGGGCGATAGAAAAAAATGGTAGCATTTTTGAATTCAGCGCAACGAACTGCTTCAGAATCACAACTCAAAATAAAGAAATCGATTTTCATGCAGACCGGTGTAATTTGTTTTCTGCCTCATTTTGAAATGTTTGTAATTTAATTTTGAATGACTCACTATCTTGTTTCCTTTTTATTGACTTTAGAAGGTTTTGACATTTTTCATGGTAAATTTTAATAATTTGAACGACACGGTTATGAGAAACAGTAGGAATAGAGGCTGTTTTCCACAAATCTTCGAGAGTTTATGAGAGAACACCCGAAATTTCTGCAACTGTAGGCTCTTTCTTCGATGTCTTCAGATTCAACCTTATTTGATGAAAATATTTCATGACGTCCTTATAGGTTGGAAGGCACCTCTTGTCTAGATCAGCTGGAGCCCCAAATATAGGGCAACTTGAAGAAGTTCTTGTTGCTTGAGCTGGTACTGATATTGTGAAAAACACAGTAATTACTATAAAAATTAAGAAATTACTCCTAAAACGTAAAATATTCTTGCATTCTGCAGAAGTTTCGTATATTACACCAACGTATTATTATACACTAAAATATGCAGTATATATCCACATATGCGTGTTGTCGTGTTCCAAAGATGTATTAACAGCAACAGCAACACAAGCCACATCTTACCCGAAACGTAGCTAGCACAAGACTGCGGGGAAGTGAGAGCAAGAAGGCCTGGTAGAATGTTGTGAGTCATGACTCATCAGTCATCACTCACTGACTCATTGCCGTATGTGGCAATGACGAGCAACACACCATACCAGGCTGTGGGGAAGCTTCTAGAACGATGTGGGAGTACTACATGACGTACAAAGTGAATTTATTAGCGTATAGGCTGAATATGCAAAATACGTGATTTATGCGGATTTTTCCGTATTTTGGAACGTTTGCGGTGGCAGAAGATATTATCGCAGGACAAACATATTTAAAACTAGTCTAAAATAAACCTTTAGGATGCTTTTCCTTGCTATTACAAGAAGGTAGGATGAAAATTAAAACTATAAGAAAGTATTGAAAAAATGCGTATTTTGGGGCATTTTTTGGATTTTCAACGCGCGTGCGGAGGCAGAAGATATTATTGCAGATCTCTGAGATTTTACACACTCACTTTTGACGTGGAAGAGCCACTTTTCCGCGGTATTACAAAACGAAAATCGAAAAAAAGTGTAAAAACGCTCCGCCCTAATCCACATATCATCAGTGGTGGGCACCGTTAACCAAAAAGTTAACTTCGATAACGATAATCCGTTAACCCCAATTTTTAACTCCGATAACGATAATCCGATAATTTTACTACAAAGTTAACGGAAGTTAACGATAATCCGTTAACGATAACTATTTCTTTACTAACATTTAAAAAAAATAAGGAAAAAAGCTTTAAAACCCATAGAAAATGTTTATTTATGCAAAATCCAACAATAAATAGGTATTTAACTGCATTTTTATCAAGTTTTGCAACTTTTTTGCTTAATAACTTTTATTTTTAATAAAAAATGTACTGATTACATGTTTTGAAACCCTTGTAACCACTAACCATTAACTAAATTTTAATTTACAAGAGAATTATTATGGCGGGAACTGAGAGGTAAAATTAAATTTTAGGCACATTTATTAAAGACTATGACACAATGTGCTGGTTGCCCTTCAGAAAGACCAACTTCTCAAAGTTAGGCCCAACTGCCAGTCTTGACCTCTTGGGCCTCAGGATGTCCTTGCCGAGAGAGAAGAGCCGTTCTACTGCGGCAGAGGACGGAATTGGCAGACTGAAGTTATGGCGGTTTGAATTCATTCGCGGAGCGGTGATCTGCCGTGAATGACTCCTCGCAGTTAACGTGTTAACGGACTTTAACAGACTAAATATCGAGTTATCGGAAGTTAACTGGTCCGATAACGATAAATGGAAATTAACTTCCGTTAATAGTCCGTTAAAAAAAGTTAACTTCGTTAATTAACTGTTATCGGATTAACGCTTTAGTGCCCAACACTGCATATCATACATAACTATGTTGCATCTATGCCACCCAGATTACAAGATGTAATAGAGAATAATGGGGGACGGACCAAATACTAACTATGAACCGGGTATAGCTGTGCCATTTATGTTAATCTATGGCAAATTGTAAGCATTTTGTAGGACTATCTTTTTTATGATAAACTCTTTAGTAAAACATTCTTAACCATTGCATATTTGTTGTAATAAAGAATTGGTGTTTCATTGTGTATATATATATATATATTCCTTGTTAAGATCTAATATCTCCACATTGATAATGCAGTAGGAAATCTGAAAAACATTAATGGGTTTGTCTGTCCATCGTGATTAAATCATTATCTCTCCACATTGATAATACAAATACAATCTGGAAAATACTATTAATATAGTAGGAATCAGCCACAAACCGGTGGTGATATCCTGCTTCATGCAACCGTCACCTTACGGTTTCCACTGACACGCCCATATGTAGTCTCTCCTGGACGGCGACAGCAAGTAACCATGTCAACATCACGATTTGGCCCATCAACATCATTTCGCAAACATTAGTATAATATTGTATGAATTTATAAGTATATATAAATATATTTATGCTAGTATAACCGTGGATTATTCTTATGTGATTTTCATAATCTGTTACTGTTATTCAGATCGAAACTGTCAACAAGTTCTTTGTGTAACAATCGATAAGCTCTTTCCCACTAACTCTCTCTGCCCCTCTACCTCGCTCTCTCTCACACTGTCTCATTCTTTTTCTTGCTCAATATCAATACATACATATATGTATATATATATATATTATATACAGTATATATATATAAATAATCGTGTAGATTCGTAAGTTAGTAAAGGTTTAAAGCTGCACACGGACTCTACAAACAGCTTTATTAGAATTGTTACATAATGATTTCATATACTCGAGACTGGTGGGTGGGAAAGGAGAATGAGGGAGTGTGGAGGATGGTTGTGTATATAAAATGTTGTATTGTGGTATCTGTTCATATAGACTTGCAGTAATCATAATGGAACCTTATTACTGTATAAGGCAAATAAACATAGAGTTCAACGCTATCTTTATGAACACAGACATTACATTATAATTAGGAGCCGTTCAAATATTACGTAACGCTATTTTTGCTAAAACTTGACAACCCAGATCTCCCAGGAACGTTCTGTTACGCTAAACCAGGCACCCTCTAAGATGTTATATGACACTTCCCCCACCCCACATCCCTCACGTTACGGAACGTTAGGGGGAGGGGGTCAGGTTTTAGCAAAAATAGCATTACGTAATTTTTGAACGGCGTCTTACCTCTATGTCAATGTTATATATTGTTGGACTCGGTTGTTCCCCCTCCACCCCACCTTCCCCCAGTTGGAGTACCTTGACTATTGCTGCGGCGTTGCCACATGTACGGAGTTGCCTGTGAGGCGAGGAACCATATATATGCGGGCAACTGTACATTTTATAAATTTACGCAGTATAATACTAAAAGCTATACTGCCCACGGTACATATTCTTTTATGGAACAATTTAAAATAATTAATTAGCTGTGCTGAAAATATTTGCCGTTACAATTTACTTACATTCCAATTTTAACTTGAGAAAAATAGATGCGTTATATATATAAAATAAAGTTTTTAATTTCACACAACACATCGACTGACTACAAACGGGAATCGGGTATTTATTTTCCTGCACACAAGTTTATCATTAGCCTCAGGGTTACACGAGTCGAATAATGTTAGGAAATCGGTAAATTCAACCCCGCGAGCCATGTGCATTAGAAAACATAATCAGTACTGCCCACATACGTTGCTGTACAGACTCTGGAAACAATATAGATCCCAAACTACGAGGTTAACTCAATAAGTATCCGCACTTTTTATTTTCAAAATTTAATTTTCACATCTGATAGATTATAAATACGTCACATCACTTCTATACATAGCCTCCCTGTTTCTCAATACACTTAGTCCAGCGGTCTACAAGCTTCCTAATGCCATCACAAAAGAATGTTTTCTTGCTGTGTGTATAGCCAGTCATGCAACGCCTCCTTCAGGTTATCATCTCCTTGGAATCGCTGACCTCTCAAAGTGTATTTTAGTGGTCCAAACAGGTAAAAATCCGAAGGTGCCAGGTCTGGACTGTAGGATGGATAGTTGAGAACGTCAAATTTAAGTTTTTGAAGGCATTTTCTAGTCTGTGCAGCGGCATGAGGGCGCGCATTGTCGTGTAACAGAATAACACCTTCCGACAATCTCCCTCTCCGTTTAGGGCGAATTGCTTGCTTTAACTCATTCCGAAGCATGTCAGAATACGATGCACTTGTTACTGTAGTTCCACGCTCTTGATAATGTTCAAGGTTATCATTATCATTATTCGTATTCTGACATGCTTCGGAATGAGGTAAAGCAACAATTTTGCTGCACGACAATGCGCGCCTTCATACCGCTGCACAGACTAGAAAATGCCTTCAAGAACTTAAATTTGAAGTTATGAACCACCCAGCCACAGTCCAGACCTGGCACCTTCGGATTTTTACTTGTTTGAACCATTAAAAGACACTGTGGGAGGTCAGCGATTCCAAGGCGATGATGACCTGAAGGAGGTGGTGCATGACTGGCTACGCACAGAGCGAAAAACACTCTTGTGATGGCATTAGGAAGCTTGTAGATCGCTGGACTAAGTGTATTGAGAAACAGGTAGAATATGTTGAGAAGTGATGTTTTTATAATCTGTCAGATGTGAAAATAAAATTGTGAAAATAAAAAGTGCGGATACTTATTGAATTACCCTCGTATTTGTGGAATTTGCAGTTGTTCGAGAAAGTTTACAATAATCGCATCACTCAGCGCGGGTTCGCCCAGTGAATTAAAGGTAATACAATCACTGTATTTTTAAAATAAACGGCTATCCAACGGCGCCCTTCTCTACTGCTTACGTCTGTGTTCACGATAAATGCGGCGCAGTCTCTCGTGATTTAAAGTTTTACCGTTTCATTATTCGCAAACACTCCGGTAAATTTGACACACGTGAAATGATCATTTTTCATCACCCTCTGGAGTGTAACTGTGTCCATTTTTAAAAGACCATCATGACTCCACTAAAGCGGCCAACTTCGATTAGGGCCTGAGACTCAAGATAAATTACTATGCTAATAGGGTCGACAGCAGGTTGTCGAATTGAAGTGTAAGTGAGATGTTTCCGCTCTGCTGTGGCTTAAATGTGTGTTTATACTCCCGCTGAAGAAGTCAGGGGAGAGATCAAAACGGTACAGGTTGATCCTCTCGTCGATTTCGTTCTGCGTTACCTCTGTACCTATGCGCTAGGTTGTTATATGCTCTGGCGGAAAATGAAAACTCGTCATCTGTAGACTAGCTCGTTTCAAGTGAACCCCCAAAAGCCAAATCGTTGACATACAAAGTTATATTTTTAAGGCAAAATTTTTTAATTTAAGCGCAGATTTTTTATATTTCCTTCTCACAGAAGCGTTTTCCTGCATTCAAATTAATATCCTTTCAGGCAGAATCCCGAGAGCAACATTTTCTATTCGCTTGGATGTTAAACCTGAAGGGACTGTAAACACCTTCATCTGGACTCTATTAATCGGGTATTTGACTGTGGGACGCAGTAAATTTTTCTTCAGTTCCATCTGTTTAGCAGAGCTTAATTTCACACGCCATACAGGGAGATATGTTTCCATAATATGAATCACCGCAGGCTTCGCATTCTCTTCTTGGGTAGCATCCCGATTTAAACAAATCTCAAGGCTCGTACAGGTGAGTTTTAATTTCATATCCCCATTCACAAGCAGCTTATCCTGGAACAAGAAATCTGTGTTCAGCCGTCCATAGCAGTCGTAAATTTGCTTTTTATTTTTTTTTAAATTTACTCTTTATATGACTCATCTTTAGGCTGATAATAATCTTCGGCAGTTAAAAAGGTATCCTTCGCATTTTTGGAAAAGTTGAGTACATTTTCCAGATCGGAGCGTGGGTGGTAATATCCAGACCCTAACGAGATGTCAGGCTCAAAGACGCCTTAGATCACACTGACTGAATATGGTGTGTAGGAAGTTCGTTTCCGGATATACGGCCTAGTCGTTTTCGCAATCCGACCGATCTGAATGTGCTATTCGCAGTTTAACGTATATGTACACATTGCTTGGGTCAAAAAAGTAATGACTTGCGCTTGGGATCACGAATTCTATAGGAGCACTCGGAGAGCCAATAGTGTTTAACGGGTTAACTGTAATAAAGTCATTTTCCTCTGTGTAGGAGGAATATCAAAGAGGGCTAGTTCAGATTTACAGCATTGCGAACTACACGGATGGATGGAACGTGCCATGACACGGTAGAAATAGTGTTACTTCTCTTAGCAAGTAGTAATCCGTGTATGAGGCCCTAGTGCAGCAGCTTTAACTTATATCAGTTAAAAATGTGGTCAACCATCGTTTCATGCGTTTGGAACAATTCTTTTTTTAAAGTCCTTTTACATTTAACATCTCGAGTTAGTACCCTCTTTTTCTTCCCCCATACAGTGTGCTTTTTATTCCGGATTTTATTTCCGCCACCATGCATTTTTCTCTTCGCATCTTTGACAATTTCATCCCTTGTACCCCTTAAATGTTTTTTTAGAGCTTCTTTAGACATAGTGCTCGCCAATATGTCTTCTACCGTGTTAAATCCTGATTGTCAGGCTTTCCTACAGATATATCTGGCACCACTCTTCAGTAAGGGGACAGCCATACGTAGTATAGTTGAAAAAATGGATCCAATTCCGCTTCCGCGCTGATATCTCACCCCTCGGTAGACGGTAAATGGCCTTTGCGTCATTCTGTCGTAGTACGGAGGAAGTGAAGCTTCACTGTTAAGCCCCCGTCACCGAATGGATAATTTTCCCCCTCAATCGTCCTTATATATATATTGAGATACTGGTTAGTAGGTTAAATGCGACTTTGACATAATGAGTTTATTATATGTAAGTCTCAAAATCTTTCCTCTATGATGGTGAATTTGAGCGATACGTACCAGGCGTCGCTGGGTATCCACAACAAAATGATGCCCCACGATGTTGCTGTAAATATAGCACATGTCAGGGAGTGTCTCCATCGTTTAATTTCGCCAATTTTAGCTGGTACAATAAACTGATCAAGTCACGCTGTGACTCGTGAAAAGTATCTCTTTGGAAGGCTAGGCCATATCTCTCGTCAGGTATAATTTTGAACAGTTCTTTATCTTTAAAATTTCTACTAGCCTTCGATTTTAGCAGCAAAGTATGTGCTGGCATCTTTGTTTACGATTTGGTAACTACATCAGAAGGAAGATTTGAACTTTTCAGACTCCCATTTAAGTCTCTCAAATATACTCGGTTGTGTCATAATACCTTGATCCTAGTGTTATTTCTGTAGTGTAGTACTGCGCCTCTCTCCTCCGGGATGAACGCATAGTACCGTCCCGAGTTACTCCTGCCTTTTCACACTCATCGAGGTTTCTAAGAAACATAAAAATGGTTTCTTTCTTATCAATACTTAAAAGTTTGCTGGTCACTTGAAATTCGCATATTCCAACATCAAATGATTCATGCTCCAAATCGATGGGCCTAAGCAGTTCTCTTATAAAGTTGGACAGGGTATTCTTAGGGTGTGCAGGCAGAGAGGCTGAGGACGGGAGTGTGACGTAGAAGTGGTTAGGCGGCATGTTGTATACTATTTAAGCTTCATTATTGCATCAACATTTATGTAGGTGTTGAAGCTTTCTAGGTATCCTAGCCATTTTACATGGTACATTTCTCTCTTTCCTCTTCCTTTGCTTCCTAATTTTTTTTAATTTTAAACACTTTTTATCCTAAATTAAATGTCACTTTCTGCAACTCCTCGCCACGAAAGCCACCCACAATTTCTTCCACATTCAAATCTTCAACGTAATACATCATCACTTTCGTCTGTAGACCTCATACATCTAAATTAAAAATCTAACGAGTCCACTCTTGCTCAAATCCTCCCGCGAATTTATTCTCAGAACGCGACAGTTTTATATAATCATTGATTTTGAAACGCACAGTGCGTGGTGATGATCTGCTACTATCTTTTCTCGCCTCAAGCTCTGTATATGAACCTACTTTTAAAATCTCGTTAGGTGATGTACCAATCGTACGGTGGTGTGAACGGTTGTAGGATGATGCTAACGGATCCAGAATGTCTATATATCTGTACGAGTTTTTATGTGTGAAATAGCGATACATGCGTTGTTTTATGGTACGTTGAACTCTTTCAGCTAAAGATGCCTTATGCACAGAATTGGATGTGTAATAACTGATATTAAACTCTGCCAACATGTTCCTTAAACTTCGCCCTGTAAATTCTTCCCCCATGTCTGTACAAAAATACCCGGGGATCCTGTTTTCCTTTAACATCACTGCTTTTGTAGCTTTAGCAACTCTTTCAGGCGATGTATTTTTAAGAGGTATTAGTAACAAGTATCTAGAGATTGCATCTCTTATAAATAGTATGTATCCGTCATTATACACCGAATATTTTTGCATGTCAGTTAAATCAGCCTGCCAAATAGAATCAATCGATGCGGCTATGGTCTTGGCAGTTTTAAACCTTCTTCTCACGCAAAAATCTCTCGGCATCTTTTATCTCTATTCCCTCACTATAAACGTTTCTGTTCAATCTATTAACTCCCCGGTAAGAAGTTGGATTAGAAGTATCGTAATATTGCTTTCTTAATATGTTTTCCATTGGCGTATTTTAGAGGAGCGCGGGTAGGGTTGTGCGTTGCTGTTTGGCCTCTTCTTCTTCCTCTTCAGGCGTGCTCAGCTGTGGTACATACATTGCTTGCCCCACGTCTTTTAATCTGTTCTAGTTGCTATCAGCTTTTTTGGAAGGTTTATTTGCTTTAGTTTCGCTTTAATATGTTCCCAGCCTCCTGGTGATGGCTTATCTAACTTTCTCATCAAGTTATGTACGATATCACTAGTGTTTGAACCCTGTACCTTTGACCATTCAACAACCACCTCGACTGTATCGGACCATTGTACAGTATAATGGGATCCTCACTCAATAGATTATAAAGACTTAGTCCTTTATTCCTCAATGAATGAGAGAGACTATATTTTAATACATGCTCGAGGCGTTGCGGACTCGCCCCGTTGTTCTTTGCTTGCTCGTCTATAGGCTCTCCATGACCAGTTTTGGCCCCATGTTTGACAACTACGGGGAACTCCGCCGGTTTCTTATAATTTTCGTACCCATGAAGAAATTTTTGAAGCGCTTCTTGGTATAAGATTCTTTTCTCGTCAGGAGGTTTTTCACTCTTTAGTAGGTTCACCAATTCGTTTTCCATTCTTTTAAGCCTGTTTTTACTGGGTTCTAGAACCGAATCTTGACTCTTTGTGTTTTGTAGTGAAGCATGCACCGCGTGTGGAATCACGATCACTTTCTTCATTATATGAAAATAGACAATAAATGCCCCAAAACTAAAAATAAAATGGAGAAGAATGAACCCCGTCTTTGTACAATAATTCGCTTTTTCTTTCGCACAGTTTGTCTTTTACGAGCGAGTGCGTGTATTATGTTCTTGTAACGACGTAAACAAAACTTCTGAGGGCTTCATTGGTACATTGCATTTTATAACGTGAAGACAGATTTCGCAGATGCATCTTAAAAATTCGGAGTCAATATTTAAAAAAAAAAAGTGCTGGAAAGTTCGTGGCACTACATGATAGATTTTTATTAATTCACGATATTTCTTTAACCTCTTCCTCATTCTGGGGTATACACCGTTTCATCCTCGTTTTGGAAAATATTCGTTCTCAGAAGCACCCTAAACGTGTTTCGAGGGTGAAGGTCACAAACCAAATATCCGTAACGCTGACTTGTAGCTTCTTTATAAACGTCCAAAACTCTTTACCCTGATTCGGGAACGTTTGCCTGGCTTACACCCGAATTTGTGATAAATCTCGACGCTGAGTGAACAAGACTAGATATTTTGTGTTTAGCGATACATCGCCCATGTATCTATTTATGAAAAATAGATTCTAATTGATGAAGAACAAACTTATGTTAAGATGGTGGGAGAATACTGTAATTGTCTCGGCAAACTTTTTATCCGTTTCTAACATGAGATCGTCAATCACAATAACCGTATGATCTTTACCCTTTATCGAACGAACATCATAAACACCTTTGTCGAACAAAATACAGTATCCATAAAATAAATTCGGCGCCACCCTATTCACAACATTATTTACATGATACATTGCCTTAACATTATCATTATCATAAATAAAATAAAAAATAAGGCTTTGCTACACCCATATTAATATTTTGTCATATTACCTCGAGCCTTGATGATCATTTGCAACCTTTTGGGCATAGAATCGGCAAGTTTCTGGAAGTATCTCAAGTTCATGTCCGATACCCACATTTTCAGTATTTCATTATTTCATTCGTGAGTTTCGGAATAGTTATTTGTATCATATTTGGCAACAGTTCTCATTGGATTTAAGTCACGTGAGTTACCAGGCCACTCAAGAAGTTCAATATTGTGGTCAACAAACCATTTTTAATTTTTTTTTGCAGTGTCACGGTGCATTGTCCTGCATAAAAATGTTGCATTCATGGATCTCATAGAAACCCAATAAATGGCCTTCTAAAACCTCTTTATACCTGTCAGCATTCATTGTAGTATTCTTAGGAAGGAAATACAGACCCCCACGACCCATCTGTCCACAAAAACATCTCCACACCAATTCATCATTCATCTCAGGGTCGCACAAATCGAATAATTTTAAGAAATTTATAAATCACTTCCCACGTGACATGTGCAGGAGAAATGAAGACAGTACATGCCACAAGTACTACTAAGATATCTTTGGAAACGGTAAGGATTCCAGACAATTTCAGAGACATGTAGCTGTTCGATAACTTCTACAACCACAGGGTCACTCCAGGGCTGAGTGCCGAGTGAATCAAAATAGTACATTCTTTCCCTATTTTTAAAATAGATTGCAAACCAATGAATCCCCTCACCCCCCACAATGTCCGTATTGACGATAAGACTACACCAATCTCTCGTAGTTACCAATTTCAATATTTCATTCTTTGCAAACACATCGATAAATTTAGAGCGTGTGACTCGGTAACTCTTCATTACTCTCTGGAGTGTATTCGCATCCATTTTAAAAGTCTGTGAGAACGTTCCTGAAACGGTCGAGCTCTATTAGAGGTTGTGATTCGAGGTATACTAGTACACTGATAGGAGCGTCTATAGGGTCGGCGAGCTCCAATCTGACTGAGATGTTCCCACTTTGTTGTGGACTTAAGTGTGTATTTACATTAGCAGATAAGTCGGGGGTAATATCAAATTGGTAAAGGTTAAATTGATCGACAAATTCTTTCTGCATTACGCCAAACCCAAGCTCGTCACAGCCACCGGCAATATGAGCCAGAATGCTATAAGCTATCGCGCAGAGCGGGAACACAGCGTCTGATGAGTAGTACGTAACCATAGTCCCACCCAATGCAAAGCCATTTACGTATAGAGTTATTTTTAAGGTCGAAATTCTCGAATTTAAAGGCGCTCTTTTTATATTTTCCATTCGTCGAAGCGTGATCCTGCATTCCAATTAATATCCTTTTAGGTAGAACTCCCAGGGCCACGTTTCCTAGCTGCTTCGAGGCCAACCCGGCGTGCATCGTGTATAGCTTGATCTGTACTCTGTTAATTGCATATTTTACTGTTGAGTGTATTAAATTTTTTTCAATTTCTACATATTTCGGCGAACTTAATTTCACTCGCCGTACGCGCAGATATGTTTCCATGGTGTAAATCACAACGGGTTTTGTGCCCTCTTCTTGATCAGGTGCCAGATTTATGCCGATCTCAAGATTCGTTCGGGTGAGCTTTAACTTCATATCCACCCCATTCATAAGCAGTTTCCCCTGGAATGTGACGTCTGTATGCAGACGTCCAAAACACTCGTATATCTTCTTTTTAGAATTTTTAAATTTATCCTTTATAATACTTTCGTCTTTTGTCTGATAATAGCCCTCGGCAGTTAAAAAGGTATCCTTTGCTTCTTTTGAAAACACCTCAAACTGGCTGAATATAGAGTGTAGAAAGTTGGTTTCAGGGTATGCAGAGTAACTATCATCGCAGTCCGTTCCATCTGAATGGGCTATACGCAGTTTAGTGTACATGTGCATTAGGGCGGCTCGTTTTTACACTTTTTTCGATATTTGATTGGGGGTAGTGCGGAAAAGTTGCGATTTAGAGAGAAAATAAAGTGTGTACAATTTTTTTGATCTACGTTAATACCTTCCGGTGGCGGCGAGTCCTTAAAAATCGAAAAATAGGCCTAAAAACAAAAATTTTATATAATTTTATATAATTTTTATATAATGTTCATTGTTCAATGACTGCTATTAATTTATTCAAGCCTATAATAGTGTTCTCAGGGTTGTTTGCACAGAAATATACCGGAATTAACATTTGTAAAACATCTTGTTAAAACTTGCTTTAAATCAATATTTTGGATATTTTAACGGCTAAGACGCCACCGGAAGTTATTAACAGATTGTGCTGAAATTTTTATTGTTTATTTTGTAAGTCTTTAAAACCATTTTCCAATCTACCCCGTTAGGCCTATTTTCGGTTTTTAAGGACTCGCCGCCACCGGAAGGTATTGACGTAGATCAAAAAAATTTTACACACTTTATTTTCTCTCCAAATCGCAACTTTTCCGCACTACCCCCAATCAAATATCGAAAAAAGTGTAAAAACGAGCCGCCCTAATGTGCATACAGCTTCGATCAAAAAAGTATGTGCCTGAGCTGGATATCACGAATTCTATAGGGGCACTCGATGAACTAATTGTGTTTAATGTGTTAATTGTAATAAAGTCGCTATGCTCAATTGAAAACTATGTAGGGGGCATATCAAAGAAGGACAGTTCCGGTTTACAACATTGTGGTGAGCTACAGGGATGGTATGGAAAAACCACAACATGGTATCATATGTGGTACCTTTATTTGATAATTAAATATAAATTATTAATTAATTGAATTAAATATCTATACAAAATTGGCTCGGGATTGGTGACATAGCCTAATGGGAATGAAATGATTGCCATACATACATAGAAACCGTATGTAGGCGTCGGGTCTGCATAATCACGAGAAACCTTCATTTCTTTCACGTGAACCAAATTTTCCATTTGCTAACCCATGCAAAATACAAGAGAGAAAGAGTCAACAACCTTTGCCAAATCAGCAATTTATACTGAAATATGAAGATATATTAAAGGAGTAGCCTCAGGGCTGTTTATGTTACAGCGAACGCTTTAAACAGGGAGGATGTGTTTTTGTCTTCCCTAAAGTTCTGAGTGAATTCCTTATAATAAAATTAATACATAAAATAAGGATAGGCCTATCCCCAGAAGTGTCTATATTGTGACAGCCCATATTTATTACAAGACGTTAACTCATTGCGTAACTCCATCGTGGCGGCCCTACACCGAAAAAGATCGTAACGCCCTGCATCGAAGCAAACTAAAATCCATCAAAATTAAGGTGAGGCAATTTCATTTTCATTCTAATATTAGGCGTCTAAAATCCCGACGCTAAAATTACCATAAACAATTAAATATAAAGAGGTCCTTTAAAGACCTACATATTCATAACTCTCTAACGAAAAAATATAGGGCTTTTGTCGTTCACTCTCCACTGAAATCTGCTGGACATTTCCAACGGATGAGGGTAACAGGCAATCAACCCATAGCTCTATATAGTTTTTCACAGATGGATTAAACTCGCCATGACTAGTCAGAAATAGTGCCACCTCTCTCGGCAAGTAGTAATCAGCCTATGATTCGTGAGAGCAGTGTCCTCAGCTTATATCAGTTAAAAAAAATGATCAGCCATAGGCTTCATACGCTTAGAACACTTCCTTTTTATTTCCTTTTACGTTTAGCGCCACGTGTTGGTAACCCCTTCTTCCGGACAACCCTCTTCTTCTTTTTTCCACCACCAAGCATTTTTCTCTTTACATCTTTGATGATTTCGTCCCGTGTACGTTTTATATCTTTTTTTAGAGCTTCTTCAGATTTAGTTCCACCCATTATGTATTCTATCGCGTTAAAACCTGATTGTAACGTCTTACTCCCGAGATATCTCCTCTTCTTCTTTTTTCCACCACCAAGCATTTTTCTCTTTACATCTTTGATGATTTCGTCCCGTGTACGTTTTATATCTTTTTTTAGAGCTTCTTCAGATTTAGTTCCACCCATTATGTATTCTATCGCGTTAAAACCTGATTGTAACGTCTTACTCCCGAGATATCTAGTACCCCTTTTCAACAAAATACTCAACACAAACATGCACAATAACACCAAAAGGTGGCTGAGCAACTATCTCTCAGGAAGATACTCACATGTCACATTTAATGGCAAGTCATCCAAAAACAAGCTTTTTCCGAACGGGGTCCCTCAAGGCTCTGTTCTCTCACCAACACTCTTCAACTTATACATGCATGACATTCCAACACCCATAGATAACAAGCTTACCTTATCATCATATGCAGATGATATCACTCTAACATCCACCCACAACAACATCGACATCGCTACAAATAACCTACAAACATACATAAACAGTATACAAGACTGGCTCACACAATAGACTCAAAGTAGCGCCCACAAAATCAACCATCACCTTGCTTACAAGCAACACAAAAGAACACCAGGTAATTCCACAACTTACACTAAACAACATCAACATTCCACACACTCACAGAACCAAAATACTAGGTGTCACATACAACACATCATTATCTTTTGCAAACCACATTCAGGACATTAAAAACAAATGTACGTCAAGACTTAACACGCTTAGGGTACTAACAGGCACAAACTTTGGACACCAGCAGGAAACAACATCACTCATCTACAAACAATATATTCGCTCAGTTATGGACTATGCTAGCCCATGCTGGGCACCCATTATCTCAAACACACACATAAACACCTTACAAACAATACAAAACAACGCACTTCGTATCATTACAGGATGCACTCAAACAACACCAATAGAACACCTGCACACAGAAACAAAAATACTAAAAGTTAGGGAACATTTAGACATGAGGGGAACACAATTCATGGCAGCAGCGACAACTAACCCACAACACCCTTGCCACTACATGTACAATCATGCACCAACACCTCGCACCATTAAGGTAACACCAGAGAGACATTATAACCAAATACTCCATTCCATACCACGCCCCACAGACATCACACAGTACAGAAAACACATACACACACACCTAACCCACAAAGCACTGACACGACTCGGTCCGAATGCGGTCCTAGGTGCGAAGCCGCCGCCCATTAACAGGTCAGAGATCAGCCTGAGCAGATCGGATCGAGTTAACTTAGCACGATTCCGATGTGGACATCACCCCAACTTATGGACATATAAACACAGACTAGACAACTCCATAGACGACACCTGCCACCTGTGCCAAGACACACCACAAACAATTGAACACATTATGACGGACTGTACCGCTCTAGCACAACAACGAACACAACACAACATCACGAGTGCGCTGAACCTCTGGTCCACTCCGGAGAGGGCGATCGGTTACCTGCGTGCCGCCCGCTTGCTCGATCAGGGTGGGCTGATCGGCTAAACAACAACAACAACAACAACAACAATGGGAGAGCGGTGCGTAGTATGGTTGAAAAAATGGATCCAAGCCCACTCCCACGCTGATATCTCACCCTCGATAGACTGTGAAAGGCCTTCGGCTCATTGTAACTGAATATGACGAAAGTGTAGCTTCACTGTTAATCTCCCTTTACCGAATGGTAAATTTTTTCCCTCAATCGTTCTTATATATATTGAGATATTGGTTAATAGATTAGTCGCAACATTCACATAATGGGGCTTGCCATATGTAATGCTCAAACTCTTCCCGCTATGGTTAGGAATGTGTACAATGCGCAGCAGGCGCGCCTGGGTGTCCCCAACAAATTGATTCTCCACGATATTGGTGTAAATATAGCTTTCACCCAGTTTCTCCAATTTCAACTGATACATTAAGCTGGACATGTCATGTTTTGTCTCATGAACGGTGTCTCTTTGGAGGGCTGCACTATATCGACCCTTTGCCAAAACTGTGAACAGCTCTTTGTCTTTAATACTTCGACTAAGCGTTGATTTTAACTTCAACGTGCGTGAAGGTGTGTCTATATTCACGACTTCAAAAAGTAAGTCGTTTTTCAGGTACGACTTTTCAAGACTCTTGTTTAAACCCGTCACAATGTCCGTGGTTGTGTCATAATGACCGATTCCTAGTGTTACAGTTGTACTATAATACTGTCCCTCACCGAACAGGACTGATGGCATGGTGTTGTCTAAGGTTATGCCTAATTTTTCACATTCATCGACTCTTCTAATGATCAGAAATATGATCTGTTCATTTTCAAAATTTAAAAATTTGGTGGCTAGCTGGAATTCACAAACACAACACAACATCACGAGTGCGCTGAACCTCTGGTCCACTCCGGAGAGGGCGATCGGTTACCTGCGTGCCGCCGGCTTGCTCGATCACGGAAGTGTGACATAGAAGTGGTTAGACGCCGTGTTGCATACTATTCAGGTTCATTATTGCAGCAGCTTTTATATAGGTGTTGAAGGTTTCTGAGTATCCTCGCCATTTCATCAGGTACATTTTTCTCTTTCCTGAACCTTTACTGCCGAAAATTTTTTCAATTTTGAACTCATTTTTTCCTAAATTAAAAGATACTTTCTGCAACTCCTCGCAGTAAAAGCATCCTGCGATTTCCTCCCCATTCAAATCTTCAACTTTAGGTCTCATAGCACTAACTTTATAAACCTCACGTGTCCACCCTTGATCAAATCCCTTCTCGAATTTATTTCCCAAACGTGATAGCCTTACATAATCATTGATTTTGAAATGTGTAGAGTGTGGTGGCGGTGCTCCATCTCTTCTCACATCAGGCTCTGGGCGCGTACCTCTTTCTAAAACTTCGTTAGGTGTTGTGCCAATCGTAGAATGTTTATATATCTGTATGTGTTTTTATGTGTAAAATAGTGATGCATGCGTTCCTTTATAGTACGTTGAACTCTTTCAGCTAAAGAGGCCTTATGTATAGAATTGCTAGTGTAGTAACTGATATTAAACTCTGTCAGCATGTTCTGAAAAGCGCGGCCTATAAATTCTTTCCCCATATCCGTACAAAAATAGCCATGAACCCTTTTTCTTTCAATATCAGCGTTTTGGTAGCTTTAGCAACTGTTTCAGGCGATTTATTTTTCAGAGGAATTAGCCACAGACATCTAGAGAACACATCTAATATGAATAGGATGTAGCGGTAGCCATCATTATACACTGAATATCTTTGCATGTCTGTTAAATCCGCTTGCCAAATAGAGTCATTCGAAGCCGCTGTTGTCGTGGCCGTTTTAAACCTTTTTCTCCCAGGCTTATGAACTGTATAAGCATCCTGCTCACGCAAAAACCTCTCAACATCTATTTTCCCTACTCCATCATTGTAAACACCTCTGTACAGCCTTTAACACCGCCATTCTAGGCTGGGATAGAAATATCATCATAGCGTTTTCTTAATATGTTAGCCATTTGCGTATTTTAGAAACACGTGGATAAGGTTGGCCGTTTTGTCTCTTCTTTCTCCTCTTCAGAGATGCTACTGTTGGGGGTGATGGGGTACTCAGTTTTGGCACAAGGGAAACTTGTTTCAAGTCTTTTAACCTATTCAGATTACCTATCAATATTTTTTGGACATTTATTTGTTGTAATCTTGCTTTAATATGCTTCCATCCTGCTGGTGAGGGTCTGTCCCACTTTCTCACCAGATCATGGACAATGTCGACGATATTGGATCCCTGTACCCTTGATCCTTCAACAATTACCTCGCTGGTATCGCTCCACTGTATGATGGGGTCCTCACTCCTCACTCAATAGATTATAAAGACTTAAGCCTTTATTCCTCAATGTATGTGAGAGACTGCTTTTTAATACATGCTCGATGTGTTGCGTTCTGTTATTCTTTGGTTGGTCATCTCTAACGTCGGACCCAGGTCCTATGTCGACATGCTCATCGTTGCTCACGCTGTGCCTAATAACCAAGGGGAGGTCTGTCGGATTCTTATAATCTTCGTACTCATGAAGAAATTTCTGCAGAGCTTCTTGGTACAACATACTTTTCTCATCAGGTGATTTTTCACTGATTAATAGGGCTAACAAGTCGCTTTTCATTCTTTTAAGCCTGCTTTTACGGGGTTCTAGAACCGTGTCTAGATTCTTTGAACTTTGCAGGGAAGCATACACCTCGTGCGGAATCACTAGCACTTTCTTCATTATATTAATCTAGTCAGTAAAGGTCCCAAAACTGAAAACAATACTGGGAGGAATGATCCCCCTCTTTGTAAAATAACGCTTTTTCTTCCCTTCAGTTTGACTTTTACGAGCGAGTGTACGTATTATGTTCTTGTAACGACGAAGGCGACCCTTCTGAGGGGGTTTCGTTGGTACATTACATTTCATAACATTAAGACAGGTTTCACAGATGCATTTTAAAAAGTCGGAGTCGATATTTTTAACAAATATCTGTTGCAGTGCCAGGGGCAATCGATGATAGTTTTTATTAATTCACAGTATTTCTTAAGCCTATTTGTCATTCTGGAATATATACCGTTTCAGGCTCATTTGGAAATATATTCGTTCTCAGAACTAAACGTGTTCCGCGGGTGAAGGTCACAAGCAAATATCCGTAACGCCGACTTGTAGCTTCTTTATAAACCTCCAAAAACTCTACGCTGATTCGGGAACATTTGATTGGCTAATACCCCATTTTTGTGAAACATCTCTACGTTGCGCGAATAAGACTAGATATTAGGGTGTCAATTTTAGGGGTGAAATGACTAAATTGAAAATCATGTGATTTGGTAGCAATTTAATGTAATCATTTGGCATACAAAATAATATCCTTGCTTCAGAAACAATAAAAAATAACTCCTACCTACTTCAATTTTAATTCAAAAATTCAATTTTTCCGTAAATTCGTAACAAAATAACAAATGTGCGCAAACATCCTATCAACATTTAAAGTGGCAATAAGATATCATTCAGAATCTTTATTTGAAGCAGTCATGTCCTTTTTGCTGCGGTTCCTTGACATCAGCATTCGGCTTGCTACTTGCGCTTTGATGTAGCCTTCTCGCCTCTCGTGACTGTAAACTTGACTAGCTGCTTCTGTGACCATTTTCACACATCTCTCCACACTCTGAGTGTGAGAAGGCCACTTTGGCACTTGCATTCGGGCCTCTTTAAGTTGTGTTAAATCTTTGTTTGTTATACATGTTGTCAGTGGTGGTACCAAAACTTCCGAACTCAAGTGAACTAATTCTGACAATTTCGTGGCATTGACGTTTATCGGAGGTACCTTCCTTGTTTGAACAGAGCAGTCTCCCAGCTGGTCATCATCTAGTGATGTTCCTCTAAGCTTTAGAATGATTTCCACAGCCTCAGTTCGCTCTTTGGTACATTGGCTGCAGAGCATTGCTTGCAAAACTGCCTCTGGCCTAGCATACCAAGCGGAACTTCTCACCACAGGTAACAAGATGTCCACCACTACTTTCCTTTGGGTTCTCAGTAGCTGTAATTGAAACAAGATGTGGTTGGGCCCCTCCATCCACATTGGATTAAGTTTTACATTGAACCAGTGAGGAAGATAAAACCCAATAATAAATTCTACAATCAACATCAAATTCTGTAGCATTTTGCCCTTCAGTGCATGTTTGGAAACTCAAATCCTGCAGAAACGAATCGCTGTAGTTAACCAAAGACTGTGACTTACGGGCCCAATCTCCAAGAGAGCCAGATTTTGAGGCAACTCTCCTGATCTGATTGCTTGAACAATACGATAAGCGTAAGATTGATCCGTGCTGAGGTCTTTGATAACTTCTTCAGACAACACTGGAAGGGGAGGGCCTACGTGGACCTTTGGAAATTTTGTATTTATTTCTAATTCCGTTGCTTCATGTAGCATGTTGCCAAGGGGGCCTGACCACTTGTTGTTGCTCTTTGTAGGACTATCAAGTTCCTGGATGAGACGACGAAGAGGTAGTTCCCCTGTGTGCAAATCACATACAATCCAAACAAGCCTTCTTTCAAGTTTTTTCTCTAAATGCGTCATAACACCGCCCTGCCATCCAGTGTTCACCGCAGTTGAGTCTCCACCAACGGCCTGCAGTGAGCTGTCAAGTCTTCTTTCTTGAAGCCAACATATTATTTGATCAGCAATTGCCTCTGCATGTTCCTTGCCTTCTACCTCTGCTTCAGGAACAAAGTGAAACAAATAGCTGTCACCAGGTTCGGAACACACAGAGTAGTGTTCTTCTTTGATGAGACCGGGAAACTTTCTGTTCATTCCCTCTACCTCTAGGAGAACTTTTGTGTCATCTCTTCTTCCATCAAACAAAAGGCAAGAGAGACCTTCCTCCTTCAAATCTTTTTCATGCTGATCAGATATTTCCTTCATTATTTTTTCTTGTGCTCTTCTTATCTTATTATGATCTATCACTAAGGATGTATCCTCCCGGCTGATGAGTCCTGCATCTATCCAAACGGCAGTGGCAATCTCTGCAGTCTCTCGTAGCCCCGTATGGTGGCGAATACTGGCAAGGGCAATGTTTGAGATGTCTTTAGTGTTGTATTTCATTCTCTTCGGCGAAGGTTCAGATGGCATTTTGGAGCTATCATCTGATGTCGCTTCTTTCTGTTCATCTGAAGAGCTTTCAAAGAAGTGAGAAACCTCTTGATAGAGCTCTTCATCTCTTTGGGTGGCTTCTTCACTCTTCTTTTTCTTCCATTCTTTCCTCTCTCGAATTTTCTCTTTTTTCTTAGCAATAACAAACTGTTTTTTGGTTTCTGAATAATCTGCCGAACCAATCTGCATACTTCCTTGGCCTCCTGCCTTTGTTCTCTGCGCCTTTATGAAAACCAGCTCCAAAACAGGGATCTTCTTCTCACGAGGACAGCGACAATCAATGTGAGGGTGAGGTTCTCTTCTGCATGAGGGAGAACAATTGGCTTCAGACAACACTCTATGGGACACTGGCAGTTAAAAATGTCAAGAAGAGTATCAAGTGTGTACAGAAATTTATTTTTCTTTGCTAGTTTTCCTTTTACCAAGTGGTCTCAACTGCTTTGTGCCACAGCTTTGTTAATTTTAGCTCAATAGTTCTATACTGATTGAGTACAGGTGTTTGAATAGCACGTTAGCTTTTTTCCACTGATGCAGAAGAGGGGGAATCATGTCCCTTATGAGCTCTTTCTCCGTGTAGTTCCTTCTATCCTTTGTATTTTGTTCACGAAGGAGTAACCCTAGTCTCAGCATGTCTCGCACTGTTGGTAGTTCTGATACGGGAAGCTCCTTGCCTGTACCGACTAACAGGCTCAAGTGGCATGACGACTGACCTCTTGTCTTCAATTTTGGCATCTTAGGAATATCTGAAAAGAAAGAAAAACTTTTAAGTATTTTATATCAATTACGATGTTTCAAAGTTTAGTCATTCGATGTTCTAAAATTCAATAAAAAAATATTTCATTGGATTACAACATAATTAGACAGAAGAATATGATAATAATAAATAATTGTAATAATCAATAATCCATACTTACAGTTAAACTGTAGTATTCGTCTAGTAGAATAACTATGAAGTAGGTACAAGAGCAATAACAGCAAACCACCGTCTCTGACATCTAAGAGGCAACTGAGGACTGAGAGTGAGGGACAGTTCTATTCATGTTTTGACTTGTACATTGTACAACAACTATATGACCTTGAAAACACTCCATATGCGATCAGTGGGATAATTCTGTGACAGATGAATAGTTAATTAATTTATGTCCTATTATTTAGTAAAAGAGTCAATTTCTGAAACTTTAAGGTAAAATTGCTGTAGGTAAGGTTTATTTTATTTCATTTTGGTTGGCCAATTTCAAGTTTTGACATGAAAAGACACTATTTTCACTACCAAAAGTGATTTGAAAAAGTTGACAAAATTGACACACCCTACTAGATATTGTGTATTTAACGACACATCGCGCATGTATCTAATTTTGAAAAATAGATTCTGATTGATGAAGAATACGATTATATTAAGATGGTGGGAGAACACTGTAAATCTCGGCAAACGTTTTATCCATTTCCAACAGGAGATCGTCATTCCAATGAATATGCTCATTTCTCTTTAACGAATTAATATCATATACACCTTTGTGGAACAAAATATCATCTTGGTACTCGTTAAACACTGAGTGATACGTCGAATAGCACCATATTACTTGATGCACAAATTTTCGGAACATCTCCCCCTTATCTTTACGATTTTAAGCATAAACACAGTTTTACCACATCCGTAGGGCCAGATATAATACACGTGGAGGCTTGTGAACCTGAATTTTTCTGCAGATTCCATCTCTAACACGTCACAACCCTAAGTCGGTCATTTACAAAATATAACAAAATTTAAGTGCTGTTCCTTATATTCTTGTTTTTCTTCTTCCATAGAACCGTGAATGACCGATGTACAGCCCCCCCATCATCGATATTACAGATATCCCCAATGAATGTGTAGCTACACACTCCATCCCCGCTGACGAACCCTCACCAGCGATACCTGTAGCCCGCGACAATTCAAAGCGGAAGCATGATGAAGAACCCTCCACATCAGGTATAAAGCGCGCCAGGATTGCGCTGGTTGTTAGACCCACAGTAATAGAGCTCCAACCCTCTACTTCTTACGACACAGCCCCCACAATAGTACCTTCATCAAATATACCCCTTTATTCCTGTTCAATTCCGGGTACTTCCTCCACACCAGCAGCACCAGCTTCTCGTGCTGTGGAGGAAGGTATAACATTCGAGTTGGTACGCACCGCTACCCCCACCCCTGCCCTGACTAGAAATCGGTACGTGGTCAGGGTTGACCTGGATCCATGTATAGCACCGGTGTTGGACTGCGACGCGTAGTTGAACGTATTGTGGAGTCTGCCCTTCAGAACCGCGACGAACGTGAAGTCCGGATGAAGTTGTCCTTCAGGTTCGGTCCAGATGACGGGGATGTAGATGATTTTTGGGTAGTAATACCATTCAACGCTTAGCAACTGTAGACATAGAAGATATCTTGGTCGTATAATGCAGGCCTCTCAAAGTAGTACAGCCTTCAACATGGACAACTTCACGATAAATTTGATAGAGTATTCCGGGTTGAGGGTTATAGTGCACACCTTATACTCTTAATTTCAATTCTCCGATTATATTTAAAGAAACATTTAATCGTCGATCGTGGTTGCGGTTTTATAGCATAGTCTTAGCTCATATGTTCACTGTGCTAAATACAATCGGTATAATATCTGGCGCCTACGGTTGTGCAGCGTGCCCGTAAACTGGCTTCAGATTGTAAGCTTGAGTTTCAGTGTATATGGGTCCCGAAGACTGAGAAAGGTAGAGCAGAAATGAATGTTCATATACAGTAGTTGTATTTGGAATCGATGATCGTCGTAGGACTGTGTATGTTTTTAAAAGCTGTGTGAGAGTTCGTACAAGAACTCTACTTATTTTTTGATTGTCAGGAACAACGTATCTCCCCATCCGTAATATAAGGACTCTTCGCTAGTTATGATAAAAGTCGAAAATATGTGTAAGGGATGTCTCGAGTTAGCTGATGATATAGTGAAACATTGTAAGGAACGCTAAATGGTATGTGAGCAGTGTAAAAGCCCCAAATATGAAAGTCGTGTGGTTGAAGCTGAGAAGAGGGATTGTAATGTGTGTAGACGTACATTTTTCAATAATAAATGCTTTGAGCTCCATAAATCAATTGGCACTTGCCAGAAAATGAGGATTCGTAAGTGCGGTATGTTTCACATGATGGATAATTGGAGGAATTTCAAGCATAAATGTGATGAAATTCATTGTTCTACATACCATGAGAAATATAAGGCGGCTGGAGTAAAGCATGTGTGTTATATGAAAGATGCTAAGCCTAAAAATAGCCCTTGTATAACTGTGTACTACGATATAGAAACATACACGAACGCTGAAACCAAAGAGGTTATACGCATATACTTTTAAGCCAGACTATCTGCGATGAGTGCATGAGATCGAATTTGATGAGTGTCACAAATGTGGTAAACGGACAAACGTTTTTAAAACGAATGCACACGAGAGCCCTGTGAAACTCTTTGTAGCCAATATTGCCAAATTATATAGCGGAGAAGTTAAAAAAAAGGACTGCATATTAGGGTGTATCAATTTTGGGGGTGAAATGACTAAATTGAAAATCATGTGATTTGGTAGCAATTTAATGTAATCATTTGGCATACAAAATAATATCCTTGCTTCAAAACAATAAAAAATAACTCCTACCTACATCAATTTAATTCAAAAATTCCATTTCTCCGTAAATTCGTGACAAAATAACAAATGTGCACAAACATCCTATCAACATTTAAAGTGGCAATAAGATATCATTCAGAGTCTTTATTTGAAAGTAACCAATGCAGTCATGTCCTTTTTGCTGCGGTTCCTTGATATCAGCATTCGGCTTGCTACTTGCGCTTTGATGTAGCCTTCTCGCCTCTCGTGACTGTAAACTTGACTAGCTGCTTCTGTGACCATTTTCACACATCTCTCCACACTCTGAGTGTGAGAAGGCCACTTTGGCACTTGCATTCGGGCCTCTTTAAGTTGTGTTAAATCTTTGTTTGTTATACATGTTGTCAGTGGTGGCACCAAAACTTCCGAACTCAAGTCAACTAATTCTGACAATTTCGTGGCATTGACGTTTATCGGAGGTACCTTCCTTGTCTGAACAGAGCAGTCTCCCAGCTGGTCATCATCTAGTGATGTTCCTCTAAGCTTTAGAATGATTTCCACAGTCTCAGTTCGCTCTTTGGTACATCGGCTGCAGAGTATTGCTTGCAAAAACTGCCTCTGGCCTAGCATACCAAGCGGACCTTCTCACCACAGTAACACGATGTCCACCCAGGGACGCCGCTTCCATTAGGCGAGGTTAGTAAATGCTAAGGGCGCCAAAGATCTGGGGGGCGCCAGCGCCTCCCGCCCTTGCACGTCTGATAGTATTATGTAAGAACAACATGAAAAAAATAATGAAGGAATGAGAAGCATAGACAAATGATGAAAGGTTGTACGACGTATGTACACCAGTTTAGCTTGACTGATATTTACATAATTAACTTATTCATCTTATTGGGTCATTATAGAACTTTCACTATCACGACCTTTAACCTTTAGGGACGGCAGTCGTAAATAAGCGATTTAAAAATGTTGCGCGCACAGACGGGAGTCGTCAATAAGCGACTCGGCTTATTTACGGCTTAATATGAGTTCCGGGAGTCGTCAATAAGCGAATAACTGTTTTTATGTGACATATGCCCTTCTTGCTTGGAAAAACAGTAGATATGTCCTTTTTGCACGCATATTTTAGCACTTTTGAGCGTTCTGATTTGTTACTACATATGCTTCGCTTTACTCGCTGTTTTGATTGGTCATGACACTTTCTTGAACTGTGAAATGATTTTATAATTTTATAATAAATGTATGTATTAGCAAATTAAAATAGATCAGTGTAAGGCAAATAGTTTCTTCAATATGGTACCTTGATTACTTTGTGGGCAAACCCAATCGTGAAGTGGGAGGCGGGTGAGGGCGCCAGCTGCAGTCCTGCTAAGGGCGCCAAATAGGCTGGCGCCGGACCTGTGTCCACCACTACTTTTTTTGAGTTCTCAGTAGCTGTAATTTAAACAAGATGTGGTTGGGCCCCTCCATCCAAATTGGATTAAGTTTTACATTGAACCAGTGAGGAAGATAAAACCCAATAATAAATTCTACAATCAAAATCAAATTCTGTAGCATTTTGCCCTTCAGTGCATGTTTGGAAACCCAAATCCTGCAGAAACGAATCGCTGTAGTTAACCAACGACTGTGACTTACGAGTCCAATCTCCAAGAGAGCCAGATTTTGAAGCAACTCTCCTGATCTGATTGCTTGAACAATACGATAAGCGTAAGATTGATCCGTGCTGAGGTCTTTGATAACTTCTTCAGCCAACACTGGAAGGGGAGGGCCTACTTCGACCTTTGGAAATTTTGTATTTATTTCTAATTCCGTTCTTCATCTGGCACTTGTTGTTGCTCTTTGTAGATCATCAAGTTCCTGGATGAGACGACGAAGAGGTAGTTCCCCTGTGTGCAAATCACATACAATCCAAACAAGCCTTCTTCCAAGTTTTTTCTCTAAATGCGTCATAACACCACCCTGCCATCCAGTGTTCACCGCAGTTGAGTCTCCACCAACGGCCTACAGTGAACTGTCAAGTCTTCTTTCTTGAAGTCAACATATTTGATCAGTGATTGCCTCTGCATGTTTCTTGCCTTCTACTTCTGCTTCAGGAACAAAGTGAAACAAATAGCGACCACCAGGTTCGGAACACACAGAGTAGTGTTCTTCTTTGATGAGACCGGGAAACTTTCTGTCCATTCCCTCTACCTCTAGGAGAACTTTTGTGTCATCTCTTCTTCCATCAAACAAAAGGCAAGAGAGACCTTCCTCCTTCAAATCTTTTTCATGCTGATCAGATATTTCCTTCATTATTTTTTCTTGTGCTCTTCTTATCTTATTATGATCTATCACTAAGGATGTAGCGTCTCGGCTGATGAGCCCCGTATGGTAGCGAATACTGGCAAGGGCAATGTTTGAGATGTCTTTAGTGTTGTATTTCATTCTCTTCGGCGAAGGTTCAGATGGCATTTTGGAGCTATCATCTGTTGTTGCTTCTTTCTGTTCATCTGAAGAGCTTTCAAAAAGTGAGAAACCTCTTGATAGAGCTCTTCATCTCTTTGGGTGGCTTCTTCACTCTTCTTTTTCTTCCTTTCTTCCCTCTCTCGGATTTTCTCTTTTTTCTTAGCAATAACAATCTGTTTTTTTGTTTCTGAATAATCTGCCGAACCAATCTGCATACTTCCTTGGCCTCCTGCCTTTGTTCTCTGCGCCTTTATGAAAGCCAGCTCCAAAACAGGGATCTTCTTCTCACGAGGACAGCGACAATCAATGTGAGGGTGAGGTTCTCTTCTGCATGAGGGAGAACAATTGGCTTCAGAACACAACTCTATGGGACACTGGCAGTTAAAAATGTCAAGAAGAGTATCAAGTGTGTACAGAAATTTATTTTTCTTTGCTAGTTTTCCTTTACCAAGTGGTCTCAACTGCTTTGTGCCACAGCTTTGTTAATTTTAGCTCAATAGTTCTATACTGATTGAGTACAGGTGGTTTGAATAGCACGTTAGCTTTTTTCCACTGATGCAGAAGAGGGGGAATCATGTCCCTTATGAGCTCTTTCTCCGTGTAGTTCCTTCTATCCTTTGTATTTTGTTCACGAAGGAGTAACCCTAGTCTCAGCATGTCTCGCACTGTTGGTAGTTCTGATACGGGAAGCTCCTTGCCTGTACCGACTAACAGGCTCAAGTGGCATGACGACTGACCTCTTGTCTTCAATTTTGGCATCTTAGGAATATCTGAAAAGAAAGAAAAACTTTTAAGTATTTTATATCAATTACGATGTTTCAAAGTTTAGTCATTCGATGTTCTAAAATTCATAAAAAATATTTCATTGGATTACAACATAATTAGACAGAAGAATATGATAATAAAAATAATTGTAATAATCAATAATCCATACTTACAGTTAAACTGTAGTATTCGTCTAGTAGAATAACTATGAGTAGGTACAAGAGCAATAACAGCAAACCACCGTCTCTGACATCTAAGAGCAACTGAGGACTGAGAGTGAGGGACAGTTCTATTCATGTTTTGACTTGTACATTGTACAACAACTATATGACCTTGAAACACTCCATATGCGATCAGTGGGATAATTCTGTGACAGATGAATAGTTAATTAATTTATGTCCTATTATTTAGTAAAGAGTCAATTTCTGAAACTTTAAGGTAAAATTGCTGTAGGTAAGGTTTATTTTATTTCATTTTGGTTGGCCAATTTCAAGTTTTGACATGAAAAGACACTATTTTCACTACCAAAAGTGATTTGAAAAAGTTGACAAAATTGACACACCCTACTAGATATTGTGTATTTAACGACACATCGCGCATGTATCTAATTTTGAAAAATAGATTCTGATTGATGAAGAATACGATTATATTAAGATGGTGGGAGAACACTGTAAATCTCGGCAAACGTTTTATCCATTTCCAACAGGAGATCGTCAATTCCAATGAATATGCTCATTTCTCTTTAACGAATTAATATCATATACACCTTTGTGGAACAAAATATCATCTTGGTACTCGTTAAACACTGAGTGATACGTCGAATAGCACCATATTACTTGATGCACAAATTTTCGGAACATCTCCCCCTTATCTTTAACGATTTTAAGCATAAACACAGTTTTACCACATCCTGTAGGGCCAGATATAATACACGTGGAGGGGCTTGTGAACCTGAATTTTTCTGCAGATTCCATCTCTAACACGTCACAACCCTAAGTCGGTCATTTACAAAATATAACAAAATTTAAGTGCTGTTCCTTATATTCTTGTTTTTCTTCTTCCATAGAACCGTGAATGACCGATGTACAGCCCCCCCATCATCGATATTACAGATATCCCCAATGAATGTGTAGCTACACACTCCATCCCCGCTGACGAACCCTCACCAGCGATACCTGTAGCCCGCGACAATTCAAAGCGGAAGCATGATGAAGAACCCTCCACATCAGGTATAAAGCGCGCCAGGATTGCGCTGGTTGTTAGACCCACAGTAATAGAGCTCCAACCCTCTACTTCTTACGACACAGCCCCCACAATAGTACCTTCATCAAATATACCCCTTTATTCCTGTTCAATTCCGGGTACTTCCTCCACACCAGCAGCACCAGCTTCTCGTGCTGTGGAGGAAGGTATAACATTCGAGTTGGTACGCACCGCTACCCCCACCCCTGCCCTGACTAGAAATCGGTACGTGGTCAGGGTTGACCTGGATCCATGTATAGCACCGGTGTTGGACTGCGACGCGTAGTTGAACGTATTGTGGAGTCTGCCCTTCAGAACCGCGACGAACGTGAAGTCCGGATGAAGTTGTCCTTCAGGTTCGGTCCAGATGACGGGGATGTAGATGATTTTTGGGTAGTAATACCATTCAAACGCTTAGCAACTGTAGACATAGAAGATATCTTGGGTCGTATAATGCAGGCCTCTCAAAGTAGTACAGCCTTCAACATGGACAACTTCACGATAAATATTGATAGAGTATTCCGGGTTGAGGGTTATAGTGCACACCTTATACTCTTAATTTCAATTCTCCGATTATATTTAAAGAAAACATTTAATCGTCGATCGTGGTTGCGGTTTTATAGCAATAGTCTTAGCTCATATGTTCACTGTGCTAAATACAATCGGTATAATATCTGGCGCCTACGGTTGTGCAGCGTGCCCGTAAACTGGCTTCAGATTGTAAGCTTGAGTTTCAGTGTAATATGGGTCCCGAAGAACTGAGAAAGGTAGAGCAGAAATGAATGTTCATATACAGTAGTTGTATTTGGAATCGATGATCGTCGTAGGACTGTGTATGTTTTTAAAAGCTGTGTGAGAGTTCGTACAAGAACTCTACTTATTTTTTGATTGTCAGGAACAACGTATCTCCCCATCCGTAATATAAGGACTCTTCGCTAGTTATGATAAAAGTCGAAAATATGTGTAAGGGATGTCTCGAGTTAGCTGATGATATAGTGAAACATTGTAAGGAACGCTAAATGGTATGTGAGCAGTGTAAAAGCCCCAAATATGAAAGTCGTGTGGTTGAAGCTGAGAAGAGGGATTGTAATGTGTGTAGACGTACATTTTTCAATAATAAATGCTTTGAGCTCCATAAATCAATTGGCACTTGCCAGAAAATGAGGATTCGTAAGTGCGGTATGTTTCACATGATGGATAATTGGAGGAATTTCAAGCATAAATGTGATGAAATTCATTGTTCTACATACCATGAGAAATATAAGGCGGCTGGAGTAAAGCATGTGTGTTATATGAAAGATGCTAAGCCTAAAAATAGCCCTTGTATAACTGTGTACTACGATATAGAAACATACACGAACGCTGAAACCAAAGAGGTTATTACGCATATACTTTTAAGCCAGACTATCTGCGATGAGTGCATGGAGATCGAATTTGATGAGTGTCACAAATGTGGTAAACGGACAAACGTTTTTAAAACGAATGCACACGAGAGCCCTGTGAAACTCTTTGTAGCCAATATTGCCAAATTATATAGCGGAGAAGTTAAAAAAAAGGACTGCATATTAGGGTGTATCAATTTTGGGGGTGAAATGACTAAATTGAAAATCATGTGATTTGGTAGCAATTTAATGTAATCATTTGGCATACAAAATAATATCCTTGCTTCAAAAACAATAAAAAATAACTCCTACCTACATCAATTTTAATTCAAAAATTCCATTTCTCCGTAAATTCGTGACAAAATAACAAATGTGCACAAACATCCTATCAACATTTAAAGTGGCAATAAGATATCATTCAGAGTCTTTATTTGAAAGTAACCAATGCAGTCATGTCCTTTTTGCTGCGGTTCCTTGATATCAGCATTCGGCTTGCTACTTGCGCTTTGATGTAGCCTTCTCGCCTCTCGTGACTGTAAACTTGACTAGCTGCTTCTGTGACCATTTTCACACATCTCTCCACACTCTGAGTGTGAGAAGGCCACTTTGGCACTTGCATTCGGGCCTCTTTAAGTTGTGTTAAATCTTTGTTTGTTATACATGTTGTCAGTGGTGGCACCAAAACTTCCGAACTCAAGTCAACTAATTCTGACAATTTCGTGGCATTGACGTTTATCGGAGGTACCTTCCTTGTCTGAACAGAGCAGTCTCCCAGCTGGTCATCATCTAGTGATGTTCCTCTAAGCTTTAGAATGATTTCCACAGTCTCAGTTCGCTCTTTGGTACATCGGCTGCAGAGTATTGCTTGCAAAACTGCCTCTGGCCTAGCATACCAAGCGGACCTTCTCACCACAGGTAACACGATGTCCACCCAGGGACGCCGCTTCCATTAGGCGAGGTTAGTAAATGCTAAGGGCGCCAAAGATCTGGGGGGCGCCAGCGCCTCCCGCCCTTGCACGTCTGATAGTATTATGTAAGAACAACATGAAAAAAATAATGAAGGAATGAGAAGCATAGACAAATGATGAAAGGTTGTACGACGTATGTACACCAGTTTAGCTTGACTGATATTTACATAATTAACTTATTCATCTTATTGGGTCATTATAGAACTTTCACTATCACGACCTTTAACCCTTTAGGGACGGCAGTCGTAAATAAGCGATTTAAAAATGTTGCGCGCACAGACGGGAGTCGTCAATAAGCGACTCGGCTTATTTACGGCTTAATATGAGTTCCGGGAGTCGTCAATAAGCGAATAACTGTTTTTATGTGACATATGCCCTTCTTGCTTGGAAAAAACAGTAGATATGTCCTTTTTGCACGCATATTTTAGCACTTTTGAGCGTTCTGATTTTTACTACATATGCTTCGCTTTACTCGCTGTTTTGATTGGTCATGACACTTTCTTGAACTGTGAAATGATTTTATAATTTTATAATAAATGTATGTATTAGCAAATTAAAATAGATCAGTGTAAGGCAAATAGTTTCTTCAATATGGTACCTTGATTACTTTGTGGGCAAACCCAATCGTGAAGTGGGAGGCGGGTGAGGGCGCCAGCTGCAGTCCTGCTAAGGGCGCCAAATAGGCTGGCGCCGGACCTGTGTCCACCACTACTTTTTTTGAGTTCTCAGTAGCTGTAATTTAAACAAGATGTGGTTGGGCCCCTCCATCCAAATTGGATTAAGTTTTACATTGAACCAGTGAGGAAGATAAAACCCAATAATAAATTCTACAATCAAAATCAAATTCTGTAGCATTTTGCCCTTCAGTGCATGTTTGGAAACCCAAATCCTGCAGAAACGAATCGCTGTAGTTAACCAACGACTGTGACTTACGAGTCCAATCTCCAAGAGAGCCAGATTTTGAAGCAACTCTCCTGATCTGATTGCTTGAACAATACGATAAGCGTAAGATTGATCCGTGCTGAGGTCTTTGATAACTTCTTCAGCCAACACTGGAAGGGGAGGGCCTACTTCGACCTTTGGAAATTTTGTATTTATTTCTAATTCCGTTGCTTCATCTGGCACTTGTTGTTGCTCTTTGTAGGATCATCAAGTTCCTGGATGAGACGACGAAGAGGTAGTTCCCCTGTGTGCAAATCACATACAATCCAAACAAGCCTTCTTCCAAGTTTTTTCTCTAAATGCGTCATAACACCACCCTGCCATCCAGTGTTCACCGCAGTTGAGTCTCCACCAACGGCCTACAGTGAACTGTCAAGTCTTCTTTCTTGAAGTCAACATATTTGATCAGTGATTGCCTCTGCATGTTTCTTGCCTTCTACTTCTGCTTCAGGAACAAAGTGAAACAAATAGCGACCACCAGGTTCGGAACACACAGAGTAGTGTTCTTCTTTGATGAGACCGGGAAACTTTCTGTCCATTCCCTCTACCTCTAGGAGAACTTTTGTGTCATCTCTTCTTCCATCAAACAAAAGGCAAGAGAGACCTTCCTCCTTCAAATCTTTTTCATGCTGATCAGATATTTCCTTCATTATTTTTTCTTGTGCTCTTCTTATCTTATTATGATCTATCACTAAGGATGTAGCGTCTCGGCTGATGAGCCCCGTATGGTAGCGAATACTGGCAAGGGCAATGTTTGAGATGTCTTTAGTGTTGTATTTCATTCTCTTCGGCGAAGGTTCAGATGGCATTTTGGAGCTATCATCTGTTGTTGCTTCTTTCTGTTCATCTGAAGAGCTTTCAAAGAAGTGAGAAACCTCTTGATAGAGCTCTTCATCTCTTTGGGTGGCTTCTTCACTCTTCTTTTTCTTCCTTTCTTCCCTCTCTCGGATTTTCTCTTTTTTCTTAGCAATAACAATCTGTTTTTTGGTTTCTGAATAATCTGCCGAACCAATCTGCATACTTCCTTGGCCTCCTGCCTTTGTTCTCTGCGCCTTTATGAAAGCCAGCTCCAAAACAGGGATCTTCTTCTCACGAGGACAGCGACAATCAATGTGAGGGTGAGGTTCTCTTCTGCATGAGGGAGAACAATTGGCTTCAGAACACAACTCTATGGGACACTGGCAGTTAAAAATGTCAAGAGGAGTATCAAGTGTGCGCAGAAATTTATTTTTCTTGCTAGTTTTCCTTTACCAAGTGATGTCTCAACTGCTTTGTGCCACATCTTTGTTAATTTTGGCTGAATAGTTCTATACTGATTGAGTACAGGTAGTTTGAATAACACATTAGCTTTTTCCCACTGATGCAGAAGAGAGGGAATCATGTCCCTTATGAGCTCTTTCTCTGTGTAGTTCCTTCTATCCTTTGTATTTTGTTCACGAAGGAGTAACCCTAGTCTCAGCATGTCTCGCACTGTTGGTAGTTCTGATACGGGAAGCTCCTTGCCTGTACCGACTAACAGGCTCAAGTGGCATGACGACTGACCTCTTGTCTTCAATTTTGGCATCTTAGGAATATCTGAAAAGAAAGAAAAACACTTAAGTATTTTATATCAATTACGATGTTTCAAAGTTTAGTCATTCGATGTTCTAAAATTCAATAAAAAATATTTCATGGGATTACAACATAATTAGACAGAAGAATATGATAATAATAAGTAATTGTAATAATCAATAATCCATACTTACAGTTAAACTGTAGTATTCGTCTAGTACAGGGGTGGGCAACCTTTTTAAGTGAGCGTGCCAAAATCGTCAAATCTTTGATGCAAAATTTTCTCACGTGCCAACCGAAATTTTGGGGAACATATTATTATTTGGTGCCTTTTAAGTATTGGGAGAACCTTTTCAAATAATCAAAAATTACACTGGAGCGGTAAAATCAAAGAATATTGTAAGAGTGATTATTGTAAGTCATGTAAGTTTGAATAAATGTAAAATTTAGTGACGGAATTTTTACTTGAAGGTCGTTCTACCCTGTTGATAGCGTGGATATTTTTTATTAGCCTTTAAGTGTAATTATAGCTGCCATATACAGCCACACAATTTAAAAACGCAATTTCTAACATCAGCAAAAGAGTAAACAATAATTCTGATTTTTTGTTTGTTTTTTATATATCAGATCAATCAGCCATAAGTTTTTTCAAGTTTTCCCAATACATTACAGTGCCCAATCTCATAATCGTTTTACTTGACTAACGCACAATGAAAGAAAATAAAATTAAAGATATTCTTTTATTGATTCTTAATCCCTTATGAATAATACATAAAAATTACAGAGAAAATAAAATGTTATTTTACCTACATAATATATTAAACAGAAGTTAATCTTTACCATTTTTTAGCAGAAAACATTAAGTCAAAATATAAAACTCAGCGAAGAATTTGGATATTTATTTATTTAATTTTTTTTAAGGTGAGCCCGGGGAATCGCGTGCCGGAAAAAAGTCGTTGGCGTGCCACGTTTGGCACGCGTGCCAAGGGTTCCCCACCCCTGGTCTAGTAGAATAACTATGAAGTAGGTACAAGAGCAATAATAGCAAACCACCGTCTATGACATCTAAGAGGCAACTGAGGACTGAGAGTGAGGGACAGTTCTATTCATGTTGTGACTTGTACATTGTACAACAACTATATGACCTTGAAAACACTCCATATGCGATCAGTGGGATAATTCTGTGATAGATGAAGAGTTAATCAATTTATGTCCTATTATTTAGTAAAAGAGTCAATTTCTGAAACTTTAAGGTAAAATTGATGTACAGTAGGTAAGGGTTATTTTATTTCATTTTGGTTGTCCAATTTCAAGTTTTGACATGAAAAGACATTTTCACTACCAAAATTGATTTGAAAAAAGTTGACAAAATTGACACACCCTACTGCATATTCTTGCCCATAACGGGGCAAAATTTGACACACAGTTCCTTTATAAGGAATTGCTTGAACACGAGTCATCGGAGATATTTACAAGCGACCCCTTGAAAGGAGGGAACAAACTAATACAAATACAGATACAGATAAGAGGTAATGTTCAGTTTAAAGATACTTTATTATTCACACCTTGTAAATTAGCCACGCTCCCCAAGGTGATGGGTGTAGCCGCCGAAGTTTCAAAAGGGTATTTCCCTTACACATTCCTCACTAATGAAACTTTAAATTAAGTAGGACTACCTCACCCCAAACATTACTATAACTACACCAATATGAGTGACAGTGAGCGTGAAGATTTGGACCGCTACTACAACAGTTTCAATGAAACTAGTCCATACAATATAGCTGATGAATGTGAACGTTAGTGCGTGAATTATGTGCGCGTGCTTAGAGTATGTTTCCAGGCATTTAGAAGGATGTACATAGCCCGTTTCAAATGCGATCCGCTGCAAGTCGAAACCACGATCGCCTCATTATGTTTTACGGTGTTCAAGAATAACTTCATGCCTAAAGACACCTTAGCCGTCATTCACAGAAACAATCCCCGCAGTTATGGGCACAAGGCTATTTGCTGGCTCATACACCTACAGCAACAGACCTGGGTATAAATAAAACACGCACGCAACACGGGGGAAGTACCCATTAAGGTCAATGGTCGTGTTTTTTTGGGTTGATGGTCTTAGAGAGGATCCAAGCACTGGTGAGAAGACTGCTGGTGGCATGAATGCCCACGCCCTGAGTGTACCGTCACAGGGGACCTCTATGGAAGATGCCCCGCCGACAGCCTCGCATGGACCCGTAACCGCGATCAACTTATAGGCTCCCAGTTCACTCACAAGATCGTGTGGGAGCATGATTATGATGCACGGATGGAAACCGATGAGCAGTACCGTGAAAAATTAACGGCCATCAAGCGTTCAATGGTGTTGGATCCTCTCAAATACTTTCCACCTCCGGAGGGCGTGAAGCCCAATTACTACGTCTTCTGTTCTTTATATCCCTACGTGATGAAGAACAATCCGTACTCCGTAGGTGCGCCTCAAAAACTGGTGGGCCCCGCCATGCCAACCATCGAGGAGTTCTCAGCTAACTTGAGTGAGCGCTACTTTGGACTCTCTTTCGTAGACGTGGTCCCCCCTCGCGATTTATGGATGCCGATCTTACCCACCGTTATAGACCACAAGATCATGTTTCCCCTGTGCGTGAAGTGCGCAGAGGAGAACAACGGGGATTGTAATCACACATCCAATCAGCATAAGATCAGAGGTGTATATACAAGCCCTGAGCTGGACCTAGCCGTTCACCATGGATACAGAATATTGAAGATAAATGAGGTGTGGAGGTTTCAGAAGCTACCCAACCTTTTTACGCCATATATAAACGCTTTTTTGAAGGATAAGGTAGAGCATCGGGGTATCCGCGAGGAGTTGATACCGAAGATGAAAAAACGGCTTATATTCAACGTTACCGCTGGACCGTTCCAAAATTGTTAAGAATCCTGGGAAGCGCTTTCGTGCAAAGTTGTGTCTAAACAGTCTTTGGAGAAAATTTGCACAGAATACTGGCAAAGGGAACGTTCATTTGGCACAAAATTATAGTGAAGTCTGGGATTATGCCAACGCTCTGGATAAAGAGGTTATGGAGATTGTGAATGTCGGTAATACTTACATAATAAAGTACAACATCACCGAACTGGCCACAGACACCTCACGGTTTACAAACATACCTGCAGCCAGCTTCACATCGGCCTACGCCAGCATCAAGCTTTGGAGACTACTGCACTCTCTTGGGCGGAGGGTGCTGTACGCTGACACAGGTAGCGTAATATTCACAGAGAGGGAGGGTGAGTACATGCCTCCTACTGGTGAATTCCTTGGAGAGTTAACTGATGAGATCAAGGACGAGTGTGGTGATGGTGTATACGCTGACTCATTTCTATCAACAGAGCCAAAAACGTATGGGGTACGGGTGAGGGTGGGGAAGGATATGAAATATATCGTGAAGGCTAAGGGTATCACGCTTAACCATGCGAACCGACGAGTCGTTAACTTTGACTCGTTGAAGGATCTAGTTTGCTTGGAAGATGAGGGCAACCATCCACCCCAACTGACTCTGGGGACCCACAATTCAATTTTCGGGCGCAGAAACTGGGGTGTGTGAAGGAAATTAAGGGCACGAAGGTATGACGTAACACCTATAGGAAACATTACCAAGTGCCTGGTACCTATGATACTGTACCCTTTGGATACCTTAATCCTTGATTGTTTATATTATATATATATATAATATATATTATATATGTGTGTGTGTGTGTGTGTGTGTGTGTTAACGATATGTTTATTTATTACGTATATTTGTTTCAATTAGGGTTTCATTTTCTCCTTTGTGTGAATGCGTTTGTACAATCCTAAGCTCCGCCCACTGTGAGCTCAATCATGTGACTCCTGCTACTACCTGGGCATATCTCTACCGCAGGCGTGCTCAGTTGACCTCTGCAAACCCTGCTGCTCAGATGTGTATTTTCTCACGTAGACGAAAAAATAGTGATGGCTACTTTTGATATTGCGTGTTCGACGTTTATGAAATGAAGTGGTATTCGGTAAAGTCGGAAGATGTGTGAATACTGGAAGACAACCTATCCTACCCTCCTTTGAGACTTTTCAGGCTACATTGAATCGCGCGAAGGAACAAGATGTTCAAATACTCTATAGATATTCTGTCGAGAGTATTGCCGGATTTCGCGGCACAAACGACGTAATGTACTACGTTGTAGGGCTAAACTGTATAAAAGCTTATATATACCGTCAGGTGAAAGAAACAGCGCGTGCAAAACTGAATCAACGGATATGGATAATGAGTCTTATTGATGAGTGGTGTGACAGGCGGTATTATTATCATGCTGCATCATACCGAGTACGCGTACTTTGCGGCTGAGAATGTGATCCTTGTAATCATGGACAAGCTAAAGTACTTTTACCACTACATTCATATATATCATTACGAGGTTCGCAGTGAGGTTGTGGCTGAAGGACTGTGTGAGTTTTTAATAGAATTTAGAGACGAGTATCGATTGTTAAACAAAAAGGATAAATACGGTCACATGTTTCTCTCAAATAGTGCACCGGATTGTTAATGTGTGGAGAACGTCCAGTGCGCATAAAATATGAAAACTTAAATTACTGCATGTGTCGAAAAATTGCCCGGTATAATGGCTAAAAGTACTCGTATTATTCATGCTAGAACAAATCCGTACACGATTCAACAGCTTATGGTGTGATTCGCTCCCCCGTCCAGCCGATCCGCCCACCCGTGGCTCATAGTCATTTCAGAGCTTGAACCGACGGGACGTGCACCCCTCGAATACAATGGAACTTCCTTTGAGAAGCATTCTCAATGCCGCGTACGATGTGTCCGTGACGAAGTCATTGCGCGTGTTCAGTCGTGAAACAGGTACCATTAACGATGTACTTGAAACGATTTGTAGACAAGCAAACTCTGGTGAACGTAATGTTATTTATTTAAATGTTGAGGAGATGAATAGAGTCTTCGTAATAGTTGAGAAGTGGGGTGAGGACCGTTTTAAAATACCTGCAGGTGTAAGTACAAGAAGAGAACAGATTAGTGATGCCCCCTCATATGCCGTTGTTTTTACGTTGTGTATAAATAACGATCAGCCATGCATTGATATACAACTGATGTGGAAGAATGCATCTGATAATGTTCTTGTCCCTACGCGAAACCGATTCGTCCTCGACAGAATGTTTGAAATCGTCGGATTCCGCAAGCTGAAGCCTATATTAGACGCTCGTGTTACGGATATGATTTATTTTCACACGGTTCTTGAATACGCATAAATCGCTCTGCTCGACGGATTTATCGAATGTAGGAATGACCAGAGCGAGAATTGTCTAGAGCTGGATGCTTATTTAAACGGTTTAGACTCTTCGAAATATCCTGAACTTTGGTATAAAGGATTTGATCGGTACAAGCAGAGCTCGCCTACACTGTTCACCCTGAAGAATTGTACCTCTATATAATGAACAGTTGTCGTTACGACTTAGAAGATTATTTCAATTGCCACTATGCGTTGTGAAAGAGTTCTCGATTGAAAAGCTTGGGTCGGTAAGAAAAAACCCTCAATTCGAAAGGAGTGTTTATAAACTTGTATTTAATAATGATGTGATGGCTAACGAACCTCTTTTTGAGTGCTTTTGATTGTATTCTATCCGTGTTTAAAGATAACTTGCCAATCGAATGTAAAGCGGACACAAAAATAGTATTGAAGGATATGAAAGCCATTTAGATCGAATATAGGCATATTTCCTGTACTAATATGTTGATGATTATGCTCCATCGTTTTGTGTATTATTATTTTTTATTTTCAATATATTTAATTACTTAATATAACTGTGTATATATATATTTCTCCTGTACTGTTATATTGATGGTTATACTCCAACGTTTTGTATATTATTATTTTTTATTTTTGGATTATATATATATTCCTCGTTCGTATTTCTTATACTACTGTATTATTATTTTTTATTTTACTTTTTTGATCATATATATTCCATCGTTTGTAAAGGATTGTATATTTACTTTCTATATATTTCGTGAAATTGATTCCAATAATTATTCTAAATAAACAGAATGATGTAATGGCGTTTTATTTAATTGTTTTTGTTGTATATATAAACAATATTATTATTTAATTATATGTATACCAAATGGCTGGTTAGGCCTTCTAAACCGACTTACGTTCTGGCTGCTGGAAAGTTACTTAATATGTACACCTGCCTTTTAGGCTTTCTACGACAACTGGCGGGTTAAGTCAACTGGGGGATTAAGCCAACTGGCGGATAATGCCAACTGGCGGAAAGCCAACTGTCAAGAATATATGCTTTAGTTAAATAAATAGCGCAATCTGGCAACTCAACCCTAATAATGTACATCTGAACAAGCCATTTACGCCTTCTAAGAAGCCTTCTTAGCCAACTGGCGGATTAAGCCAACTGGCTGATTAGGACCTTTAAGACAGCTGGCGCTCGGATGAACTCTCATTATGCTTCTGGCAGGAGCCAGGCGAACACTCCTCTCTCTCCTTCTTAGGTTAAGGCTTAGGTTAGGTTTCCCTTTGCGGGGGTGAGGCCGTCCCACCTACTCTCGCAAAAAGGTTAGGGGAAATTCCCCAGCTTTCTGGGGGAGTTCCCCTTCATTGCAGGTTGGGGGATAACCCATCCCCTTGTTGCATAACTTTTTGCAACATTCCCCTCCCCCTTTGCAACATTGATCAACATTTGCAATTGCATTGCACTCTAACATTTTGCGCTCATACTACTAGAGTCACTTCATTCCTTGTGTAATTATCATAGTCAGAACTGCTTTCAATCACTTCAAATGATGATTAAACACTATCCTCAGATTTTTCCTGCAACTTCGCCTTTCTGTCCATTTCTGCAACAAACCTTTCGTTTCCTTTCAGTTTCTTTGTTTTCACCACATCAACTCCTGCGATACACAGTTTCTTTCTGTTCGCTGATCTGTCAAAAATAGCCTTTCACCAACAGGAACTTTTCGGTCTTTAGGGTAAGCACATATAGATAACTGTTTGCACTTACAGGCAGCAATGTCAAACAGTTTAGAATTACCTTCATCTCTAAATTTTGTTACTTGTGCAGAGTAGCTCTTAATCATGTGCCTGATTTTATATTTTTTCAATAGCTTATTGTATTTCACCCAGAAATCTTTAACCTTATCAACTACACTTTTCTGAGCAATGGTGGGAATCGAAGCTTTTTGCCAGTGTGTTTCAACGGCAACTGCTACAGGCTCACAAATGTCTCTCAAAGATGTTCCTTCCCACCTTCAGATGTCATTTCAGCTCGAAGCCACGTGTAGCATCACATTACATCTCCTAGTGTTGGCAAAGTATTGCTTTTAAATTCACTGATTGAACCTATAAACACAGGACAAGCAATTTTATCGCGAGTTTTAACCTTCTTTGTGTCCATTATATTTCGAGAATATCAAAAACTGCTAGAAAAAGACAGTTCAATAATGCACGGTCAGTGACAGAAGTGTGTGGCACATGACCTCACAACTACAGCCCAAATGACACTAATAAATGACTCGTGTCACTGTCTATTCACAAGTTGGCAATCACAGCGGTCTGTTGCCAGATGTACGATACGAAAATCAGTAAATCGTATAACATTGAGACCTCTTGCAGGACCTGAAAACATGCTTGAAATGCAGAAATATTTTACGTGTTATATGTTGGGTACAATAGGCAATATCGCCGAGAAAATAAAAACAACTTTTTTTGACTCCACCCTAATATATATATATATATATATATATATATATATATATATAAATTAAACATCAAAGGATTGTGGGAGGAGCATACAAATTTGTAAGGAAAAAACTATCGATGGTTTAGCACTTTGCTCGAATCCAACACAAGATCAAATGAATTGTTTCCAACCAATTCATTTGATCTTGTGTTGGATTCGAGCAAAGTGCTAAAACATCGGTAGTTTTTCCTTACAAATTTGTATGCTCCTCCCACAATCCTTTAATGTTTAATTTTTATTTTTATTTCTCCGTTTATTGTGTATATATATATACATATATATATATATATATATATATATATAATTTTTCTGTAATCTATATATAGGCTGTAACTCTTTATGTACTTCAGTGTTCCTGAGGATGTCATTAGACGAAAGCGCTTGAGCACCATTCTGTGTTTCCTTTCCTTCGTGGTTTTATTCATCATAAATATTTTTCACGTGTTATTTTCGTGAAATAATTTCCATATATATATATATATATATATATATATATATATATATATATATCGGGTCGGCAAAAAAAGGGACCTTCTTAATCCTTCATATCTCGGCAAATACGGTGCATAGAACCATGAAATTCTAGTATGTTAGGACTAAGTAATTTTATGGTTTGTATGCCATCTTATAGCATTTTAGCTGAGAAACTGGATTTATGGCGAATATTCCAGAAAAATCTTGCTAATCATAGGTTCATATTGATAATTAAAGCGATTTTAATTAACGTAAGCCAACTGCAGGTTTTTGACAAGCTTCTCAAGAAAATCGATAAAACAGGAGATATCAAAAGAATACCACGTAGCGGTATTAAATTTGGCCACCAAACAGTCCTGATTTACATCCTGTCGATTAAGTTCTTAGGGAAGTTTTGTCACAGAAAATTTATCGGGTCAAAGTAAGAAATGTCGCTCATTTACTACAGCTTCTTCTGGAAAAATGGGATGAGCTACCACAAAAACAAATCAATAAAGCCATAGATGAGTTGTGTCCTAGACTGAAAAAGGTTGTAGAAGTTCGTGGTAAACATATCAAGCAGTTTTTTGAACATCAAGGTAGCACCATATGTGAGTACCTTGTAACTTTTTATCTGCACATACAATGCCGTAGTAGTGTAAATGGAGAATTTTCAGAGGCATAAAGAAATGTTCAATAAATCCATAATTTTCATTAGTTTTCTTTGAAATCCGCTCACCTTATAGGAAATTTACATAGTTATGGGGTATGAAAAAACTATGGAAATCTGACGATAACTTTGAAATTTACAGCCAAAGTTCGAGGTCTCCCTTTTTTTTTGCCGACCTGATATATATATTAAATAAGTCTTGTATATTCTGGTTTTACAACTGCAGTGTATATATAACTCTTCTGTACTAGCTGTATTATTTTTTGTTTTGGTGCGTGTATATATATATATATATATATATATATATATATATATATATATATATATATATCAGGTTATAACAAATTCTGCTCAATTAGAAAACGGACGATAGATAATAGAATAACCTCAAGATAATGTGAAATAGTTTTAGAAATGTTGCAAAATACACGCGGAGACAGGTTCGCACAGGTTTTATCACGATACACAATGATACAGAATGACTTAGGCTAGTGTAGGATTAGCTAATGAATATTTTCTCTGGTGTTTTTCATACAGTTACAACGCCACTCCTACGATATTACAGTAATTGAAAAAACATGGAGCCCACGAAAGAGCATATTTGACATGTGATGCTGTACGAGTTCCATAAAGGATCTAACGCTAGTGAATCTGCCAAAAACATTCAGAGAGTTTATGGAAATGATGTTGTGAGCAAATGGATGTGTGGGAGATGGTTTGAGAAGTTCAGAAATGGAGACTTCAGTCTGAAAGATTATCAACGAACAGAACAACCAAATGAGTTAGATGAAGAGTTGCGGAAAGCAACAGTGGAGGAAAACCCAAAGGTAACTGTAAGAGAACCTGGCCTGCAACTCGGCGTTAGCCATATGACCATTCGTCGTCATTTGAAGCTGTTAGGAAAAGTAGTGAAGGTTGGAAAATGGGTTCCGCATGATTTGTCACAAGCGAATCTTCAACATCAAATCTATGTTTGCACATCACTGCATTCTCGGCAACTGCACCACCGTTTTTGAATCGGATCGTCACTGGGGATGAAAAATGAGTCCTCTATAACAATATTAAGCGTCGATATCAGTGGCTTAGCCGTGAAACAAAGCCTGAACCTCAGCCAAGGCATGGACCCCATCCAAATAAAATTTTGCTATGCGTTTGGTGGGATATGCAAGGAATTATTCATTTTGAGTTTCTGCCAGATAACCAAACAACACAGCTGAAGTCTACTGCCAACAACTCCAACGATTGAAGATGGCACTACAAGAAAAACGTCCTGCATTAATTAATCGCAGAGGTGTTCTATTCCACCAGGATAACGCGCGCCCTCACACTGCTAGAATCACCACTGCCAAATTGGAGCCATTTGGTTGGGAAAAAATGCCTCATCCACCTTACTCTCCGGACATCGCACCTTCAGACTATCATTTATTCAGAAGTCTGCAATACCACCTAGATGGACAAAAGTTGCAATTTAGGGAAGCTATCGAAAACGAAGTGATCGCTTTTATAACTCGAAACCAAGGGATTTCTTCGAACTTGGCTTAAACGTTTTTTCTACAGGTAGGAGGAGGTTATAGAAAATGAAGGGAATTATATTGATGATTAATTTGTCATCATGTCATTCAATTTTTGTTGTGAATAAACTAAAAATTCGATAAAATTTGTCCTTATAAGTCATTTAATTTTTGTTCTGAATGAACTAAAAAATCGGGCAGAATATATGTTACAACCTTTTATATATGTTAAATAACTCGTGTGTATTATTTCTATTTTTCTGTCTAATGCATATACAATTCTTCTCAACCTGCTTTATTATTTTATGTTTGATGAAATATATGTGTTAAATAAATCTTGTATGTATTATTCTTGTTTTGCACCTAATATATATATATATATACATATTTTAACTCGTCTTTACCTAATGTATTTCATGAATGATATATCAAATAGCGAGAACGATGAAATTGTGTTTTTTCCTTTACACCATATAAACAAATATCTGTTATTCTGTTAATGGAAATGAGGGGTGTATATATATATAGAAATGATAAAGAGTGTGTGTTGTTGTGTGTGTGTGTGTGTGTGTGTGTGTGTGTGTGTGTGTGTGTGTCTGAGCCATATATGACTGGCTGTGCCTACTGCCAGGGTTCTGAAGCCATTCAGAGAGTTCGGGCAGGGTACATTTTACTTCAAGAACTTGTTGTGAGCGGAGGTGCCGCTCGAGTTACCCTATGGTTGTAACATATATTCTGCTCGATTTTTTAGTTCATTCAGAACAAAAATTAAATGATTTATAAGGACAAATTTGTTCGAATTTTTAGTTTATTCACAACAAAAATTAAATGCCATAATGACAAATTAATAATTCCCTCCTTTTTCTATAACCTCCTCCCACCTGTAGAAAAGTTTTTTTATGCCACGTTCGAAGAAATCCCTTGGTTTCGAGTTAAAAAAAGCCATCACTTTGTTTTCGATAGCTTCCTTGGATTGCAACTTTTGTCCATCTAGGTGGTGTTGCAGACTTCTGAATAAATGATAGTCTGAAGGTGCGATGTGCAGAGAATAAGGTGGATGAGGCATTTTTTCCCAATCTAATGCCTCCAAATGGAGAGTGGTGATTTGAGCAGTGTGAGGGCGCGCGTTATCCTCGTGGAATAGAACACCTCTGCGATTAATTAATGCAGGATGTTTTTCTTGTAATGCCATCTTCAATCGTTGGAGTTGTTGGCAGTAGGCTTCAGCTGTGATTGTTTGGTTATCTGGCAGAAGCTCAAAGTGAATAATTCCTTGCATATCCCGCCAAACGCATAGCAAAATTTTATTTGGATGGGGTCCATGCCTTGACTGAGGTTCAGGCTTTGTTTCACGGCTAAACCACTGATGTTGACGCTTAATATTGTTATAGAGGACCCATTTTTCATCCCCAGTGACGATCCGATTCAAAAACGGTGCCTGCAGTTGCCGAAAATGCAGTGATGTGCAAATATCGATTCGATGTTGAAGATTCGTTTGCGACAAATCATGCGGAACTCATTTTCCAACCTTCACTACTTTTCTTAACATCTTCAAATGACGATGAATGGTCATATGGCTAACGCCGAATTGCAGGCCAAGTTCTCTTACAGTTACCGTTGGGTTTTCCTCCACTGTTGCTTTCCGCAACTCTTCATCTAACTCATTTGGTCGTCCTGTTTGTTGATAATCTTTCAGACTGAAGTCTCCATTTCTGAACTTCTCAAACCATCTACACATCCATTCGCTCACATCATTTCCATAAACCCTTTGAATGCTTCTTTCGGATTCACTAGCGTTAGATCCTTTATGGAACTCATACAGCATCACATGTCGAATATGCTCTTTCGTGGGCTCTATGTTTTTTTCAATTACTGTAATATTGTAGGGGGTGGAGTTGTAACTATATGAAAAACACCAGAGAAAATATTCATTAGCCTAATCCTACACTAACCTAAGCCTACACTAGCCTAAGTCATTCTGTATCATGATAAAACCTGTGTGAACCTGTCGCCGCGTGTATTTTGCAACATTTCTAAAACTATTTCACATTATCTTGGTTATTCTATTATCTATCGTCCGTTTTCTAATGGAGCAGAATTTATGTTACAATCTGATATATCTATATTAGAGATGGAAAATAACCGAAAAGTGTAGAACCGGTTTTCACCGTTGCTATATTCTTAAAGCCAGTTTTTACCGGTTTTCACCGATGGGATTCTGTATGCTTTTTAGGGAGGTAAATGATCAAAATATTAAACAGAAATAAGGTTTTAATTGATTCAATCAAGTATGTGTCACATTTGAATTAAAAAGTTTATTATCGAACTTGATTTTTGAAATAACACTTGAGAAAACAAAGAGCATTAAGTGTCTGATCTGACATTCTTGATCGAATCTTTGTGACAAATAAACCAGCAGCTGAAAACACTCTCTCGGACTCTACGCTGGTGGCTTTTATTGTAAGCAACGCCTCGTACATTCGATCCAAATTTTCGCTTCTATTCAAAGTAGATTCAAAATATTTGAATTCATTGTTTACGTCAAAGGTCTCAGAAGAATCTTTCTTGGGTTTCATTTTCAGTTTGTTCATCTCACACATGTACTCGTTCATAAATTGATCGTCATCATTTACTTCACGACCTGAGCTGCATTGTGAATCTTCGAGTTTCGAAGCAATTGATTGGACTTGGTCGTCTGTTTCTGAAATCTGGCAAGCTTCTGGGAAAAGCCTCTTAAATGTATGATCCGCATACTTCTTAAGTGCTTGTCTTGAAGGAAAGAGGAACGGTGCTGATGATTCATTTTTCAAGACCTCGGGATTGTGAAGAAAACTCAGTAAAGCGACAGCTTCTTTTTGTCTTCTCTATGAGTAGCGATCAATGAGACACTGACGTAGCTCAAAAGCTAAAGGATTGATTTTGCTTTCAAATTTATCCAAAATGAACTTCATGGAAGATTCAGCTTTGAGCAAATTTGCATCTTCGGAACAGAGTCCCTTCAAAACATTTTCCAGTGAACGAAACGTGTCAAAGAGGCTCTTTAGAGCATTCCATTCTTCATCTGAAATCGTCTCTGTTGAGCGTATCACTCTGAGGGCCTTTGGAATGCAATTTTTGAGTTTCAAAAATCTTTCTATCATGGCCAAAAGACTGTTACACCTCGTTCTACAGTCAAGGATAAGCTTAATTTCCTTTCCATTAAATTCATCTTTGACAAAATCCTGCCATCTCTCATTTTTCAAAGGAGACTTTCGAAATATGCGACAGATTTTTCTCACCTTATTTATTAATTTCAAGTAATCTTCTCGAAGTTTTGGAAGAAAAATTACGTCATCTATGTCGTACTCAAAAATTGTATCAGTGCATAAAATTTCACACTCATCTTTGCTTAACTCATGTGCAGAGTGTTCATCTTCTTCGATGGCTTCATCTTCAGGGGTAGGGTCACTTTCCCCTTCTAGTGAATTTTCAGCAGTTTTTGAATACAAGATATCCGAAGCCGCGAGATATATAGCATGTGCAATGCATTGCTGGTGATCAGGTACTATTTCTCTTCCAAATTTGACCATTACTGAAGCACCGTCGGTGGTGCAACCCACGATATGCTTATCTAGGTCCAAGCCAAAGTCTTCCAATCTTTTCCTAACGATTGCAATAGTTTTGGTGCTATCGAGAGAACCATTTATTTTCATGAGACCAAGAGACTAATGTTCATTTTCATCATGAATATTAATATATCTTTGGTTTTGCAAAGATGTATACTCATCCACAGTTAATGACTAGCTGATTCCTTGTTTCACCTGATTCTTGAAGTAGTTGACCAATTCATGTTTCTTTTTCTCATAAAAACTAAGCACCATTTTTCTGACACCATTATGGGAAGTTGGATGAGGCTTGTCGTATTTTATCTTTCTTAGGCTTTCTTGAATGAATTCACTTTTAGCAATTGATTGGAAACTCAGTCCATCTACACACTAAGTTTCGAAATTTCCTCTTCTATGGACTTTTTTTTTGCACAAACTCTTCCACTGTTCTTTGTTTCTTCAATGGCAGATTAATCTGGTCGATGTTTATGCCATGAATATTTTTCATGCGGGATGATAAACTTGAAGTAGAACCTGCACAACACTTTAAAACTTTGTGACATGTCATACACTCTGCTTCTTCTTTATTCTTACGAGTAAAATGATATCAAGCACTTGATTTCTTTGATATGATAGAGTATTAAATCTTAGAATCTTAACTGATCAATGTGCAATCATCCACATAACATTCAAGACTGAAGCATCAATTATTTACACTTATAAACAAACAAAAAACGATACGAAACGATGCAAAACGTAATTACTATGTTTTTAAACGTTTGAAAACGTTTGTTTCATAGAAAATGGACCAAAGTGATCGGAGACTTGCGCAAAAATGTAAAAACCGGTTCTTATCGTCGGTTTCGGTGATGATTAAAAATTTTGATCACCGGTTAAAACACAGTTTTTTAAAACCGGGTTCCATCTCTAATCTATATAAGTCTCTAAACTAGCGCGACTGGCTATATTCTAAGCCAACTGCCTGTGTCCCTGACTGCTTACCCTCTAAACAAACTGGCTGTGAGCCGATTACGCCATACGATTGGCTGTGTCATGGCTGACATCTAAGCCAAATGGCTGTGAGCCAAAGCCGCTCAGGGAGTTCAGGGAAGGATTCAAAATGCTCCGAGACATCAAAACGAAGGATCTCCTCCTTTCCTCCTCTCTCCTCTCTTTCCTGCTTGTGTCTTATTACCCTTGTTAGGTTAGGTTATCCCACTTGTAGGGTCCAGCCCCGTCCTCCTTCATGTAGAATTCCCTCTCCCCCTTGGAGTGTGTAACCCCCACCCTTTTCATGCATAAACCCCTCACCCCCTTGGAAGGTCTAACCCCACCCCATTGTTGAGGCAATGTTGCAACGGCATTGGGTAATGTTGCATGCAATGTTGCAATTATTGATTATGTTGCATGCACTTGACTTGCACTCGGCATTTTTGCGAACGTACTACTAAATCATTGCTTCTCTCTGTCCTATATATCGCAAACGGATTAATTTCAGTCGTGCATTCGTCGCAAAAGAACTTAATCCTGTTAATCTGTTTTACGCCTGCGAAGAAGGAAGATAATGTCATCCCATTTCATGTATTTATGATCCAGTAGATGCTGGCATTGGTGGCATCCAATTGTTCTTGAATGATCCGTGGCAGAGTTGCATATTTTGCAGCATTGTTGAAATTGATTGCCCATTTCTTTGTTATTTAATACGAAATCCAGTTAAGGCTGCTGTTTCTCTTTGCTTTCGTGTTTCAGTGGGGAGAGACTTCCTCAGTGATGTTGTGAAGAGGAGTTTGTCCTGTGTTTGTCGAAATGAAGAATCCCGTGAAGGATAGCTATGAGTGGCTGGGGGAAAAGAATGGCTTAATCATTTAGACCCATGTCGACAAGCGATCCGTTTTGAGGTATAAAAATTTGGCATTAGTATTAACTCTATTTTTATATCAAGTGATGTAATATAAAATTTTTATCACTTTGCGTCGTGCACAAGACACTTATTGAGATACGTACTTTTTGTATTATTTGATGACGGGGATATCACTTTAATTTAACTTTTACTGAGATTTAGAGCATGGCAAATGTAGCTGCTTCGCCATACACACACACGCACACACACACACAAACACACGCTATATATATATATATAATATATATATATATTTATTCAGTGGCGTGCAGTCAGGGTAAGCGGGGCATGCGCCGCCTACCCAGTTAAAAGTCAAATTACAAAAAAGGCAGTATATTCCTACAGTAATCGAAAACTAATATAAAGTTATGATGCTTGTATAATATATATATATATATATATATATATATATATATATATATATATATATTATATTTGCCGCTGCCGCTTATCCTGTAGACACACCCGCCGCACGCCACTGGATTATATATATATATGTACTGATATATATATATAAACAGGGCGTCCCAAAAAATGTATACACACTTTAAATAATTATAAAGGCAGTGTTTATTAAAATACATTTCATTTTCAAAATGTAATAGAATCTACAGACATTATTTAATTGTTTTGTCAACGCCTGTTTTCAAACTGACGTCCGTTCTGGTCCAGGCACTGCTGATAACGCGAAGCAATGGAATCGCAAACATCACGAAACATTTCGTTTGGTATTTGTGTGCATTCTCGTTCAATGGCTGCTCTCAATTCAGCGACTGTTGCAGGTTTTATAGCGTAGACTTTGTCTTTTAAGTATCCCCATAAAAAAAAGTCTAGTGGTGTGAGGTCTGGTGAACGCGGAGGGTATTCTACGAAACCCCTTCGTCCAATCCACATCCACATCGTGCCAAGTACCACTCGCAATACTCCACTCTTCGGTCCGGATCATCTTCATTAATAGCATGGACTAATCTTGGAATGTAACGTTTCCATTGACAGCGCTTCAAAATGCGTTGGACAGACGATTCTGAAATTCCTACCTCACGACTCGCTTGCCGCACAGATTTTCTTGGACATTGGTGATACGTTTCCAATACTCTTTCTTGCTTTGGGGCTTGTCGATGTCCGTGGTCTTCCGGAACGCTTCTTGTGGACATTCTGAACAGTTCCATCGGCTTCAAATTTATCTCTAATTCGAGTGATGGTAAGTCGCGTTGGTGGATCTGTTTGAAACTCCCTCCTAAACTGTCTTTGCACTTCAACTGCGTTTTCACACTTCCAGTAGCATTTTAGAATGAATTTCCTTTGTTCAAAGCTTAGTCTGACTGCCATTATTAATTCTAATGGGTTTAACTTGGAAAGAAAGAAACATCAATTGAGCTATCAGCTGTTAAAGTGTGTATACATTTTTTTTGGGACGCCCTGTATATATATATATATATATATATATATATATATATATATATATATATATAGTTTATATATATATGTATATAGTTTATATATATATATATATATATATATATATATATCTATAGATATAGTTTATATAATGTTATAATGTTTCAGACCAACAAAGACCCTAGGATCCACTCATAGCTGGTCTACCTAACTGTGTTCATAATTGTCTATGTCCTCCGTGGTGGCGGAGGGGACCTACAATTTTACGTGGGTTCCGAACCACAAGAACATAAGAAATTTATGTAACAACTTCCTCTACATTGGCAACGACCAATTTAGCAAAACTAATTAATTATCGATTTAAAACTAAAGATAGAATCTCTGGGTCCAGAGGATCAAGTCATAATAGACTACTATCCACAAATATGTTACACTCTACAGTATATCTATTTATAACCGACATGCAAATTTATCAGATCCAAAGAATCCAGTCAATTTCATTACGGTATCCATCAATACTAGTACCTTGTCACGAAAAATAAGTCACGGTCCATATCGATTGTGGACCAAGTCAAAATTTACAACCATATACATTACAATATATACACTTAGGAGGAAAAATGTAGGTGTGGCTGTAAAGACTGTACAGTAATGTAGAAATGTGTGTGCACCCATATTGGGTCTCCCATTTAAAGGTGTTTGTGGGGCAAGTGAAGATCATGAGTTTTTCAATACCTCACAGTACTATGGGGGGCACCGCTCAGCAGAGGAATCTCTTTAAATGGGGTGTGTAAGGACAGAGAGTATCCCCTAACCCAAGACGCTGCCTCCCTATATCCCACAACACTTGTGTTGAGCTGTGGGATCTATCCCCACAGAGCCTTAATTTTACTACCTTAAAATATACCCAATCTATCAACATATGCGTCTAATCGATTTTTAAACATGTTTGTAGACGTGCTACTAATTACTTCTACCGGCAAACTATTCCACCTATTTACTATTCTATGCGTAAAAAGTTTTTGAACACTGCTGTCTCGAACCTTCTACTTGTCAACTTACACCCGTTATTTCTAGTCCTATTATATTGAGATATTTCGAAAAAGCTATCTCTATCTACGTTATCGAACCCATTCATAATTTTGAAAACCTGGATTAGATCACCCCTTCACCTCCTAGTCTCGAGTGTTGTCAATTTTAACTTCTTAAGCCTATCCTCGTACGACTTTGACCTAAGCGACGGAATCATCTTAGTTGGTCGTCTTTGAACTCTTTCGATTTTGTCTACATCTTTGCGCATATGCGGATTCCAAAATTGGACCGCGTACTCGAAATGGGGTCTAACTAATGATTTATAAAGAGGAACTATAATATCGCGCGATTTGTACTCAAAATTTCGAGCGATAAAACCTAACACTTTGTTCGCCTTATTGACCGCTGCTGTACTTTGTTTCACTACTTTTAAATCACTAGTGACTATAACTCCTAAATCTTTTTCCCGCTCTACGCTTGTTAAATCTTTCCCTGACATATTATACGTAAAATTATCGTTACGCGAACCTATATGCAAAATTTTGCACTTATCCACGTTAAATCTCATTTGCCATGTGACTGACCAATCAACGATTTTATTCAGATCTTCCTGAATTTTACCTCTATCTTCGTTATTAATCGCCCTACCACCCAGCTTCGTGTCATCCGCAAACTTTGAAACTGTACTGACTAGGCCGACATCTAAATCGTTAATATATATAAGAAAAAGCAAGGGGCCCAATACAGAACCCTGAGGAACGCCACTCGCTACATTAGTCCAACACAACTCCGCTCCATCAACGACCACCCTCTGTTTCCTACCTCGCAACCACTCTTCTAGCCAATTTATTACTACACCCCTGATTCCATGAGCCTTAGTTTTTTTAATGGGTCTTTTGTGTGGCACGGTGTCAAACGCTTTTTGAAAATCTAAATACACTACATCAACCGCCCGATGTCTATCGTAAACGTCAACCACGCTTTGGAAAAATTCTAAAAGATTAGTTAAGCAAGATTTGTTTCGCCTAAAACCGTGCTGCGTATTTCTATCTAGTTTATGCAATTCTAAGTGTTCGACTATACGATCCATAATTATTGATTCCAGTAGCTTACCTACAACAGACGTTAAACTGATTGGCCTGTAATTTCCCGCCGCACCTTTATCGCCTTTCTTAAAGATAGGTGTTACGTTTGCTAACTTGAAATTATCTGGTACGCACCCCTCAGAAATAGACGCATTAAAAATCTTTGTTAGCGGCACAACAATGCTATCTTTTAATTCTTTTAGTTGTATGGGATATATGGAATCTGGCCCTGGTGATTTACGCGTTTTCATTTTATCAATATAGCTCATTTCCTCCGCCCCACTAACCACTATATTATCCAAAATATTACCATTATCAAAAGGTATTATGTCTTTGACCGGAGGGATATTCGTTACATATTCTATAGTAAAAACTGATGTAAAAAATTCGTTTAGCAAGGTAGCCATTTCCTTGTTTTCAGAGACTAGATCTCCATTTACATTTTTCAATGGACCTAAGACACTTTTTACTGGATTTCTATTATTGACGTATTGAAAGAATCGCTTGGGGTTTTCTTTACCGTCACGAGCTATGGAGATTTCAAATTCGCGCTTGGACTTTTTTATTACACTTTTCGCTTCACGCCTCAGAGATATGTAGTTGTTTCGTAACAACAAATTGTCTTTATCGCACTTATGTTGCCTATAAGCCCTATCTCTACTCTTTACAATGTCTCCTACTCTAGAAGTAAACCACAAGGGCTTGTTGTTTACTTTCGCACGCTTAATTTTGTACGGTACACATTCCTCATTTATAGTCCTAAATACTGTTTCGAACGATTCCCACATTAGTTTTGCGTTGGAGTTCCTCATTACGTTTTCCCAATTGACGTGTGACAATTTATTTCGAAATTTACTAAAGTCTGCGTGTTGGAAGTTAGGAATTTTAGTCGAGTTAGCTGGTTTCGAGTGACTTACTGAGAGGACAAACTCTACCATATTATGATCGCTATTGCTTAACGGTTCTATTACTTGAAGATCAGTAATTAGCCTATCATCCGTAGTTATTACTAAATCTAAACTACTGTCCAACCTCGTAGGTTCCCCAACCTTTTGAATAAGAAAGCTATCCTCGAGAAAATTAACTGAACGATTACCTTCCGCGTCTCCCTGCATTGTATCGTAATTTACGTTAGCGCAATTAAAGTCACCCATAACTAAAGCCTGCTCACTACAGATTATTCTCTTTAATTCACGATATAACGCTTCGTCCGTATCAGCTGTTTGATTAGGGGGCCTATATATAACCGCAATAATAAGTTTGAAATCGTTCAATTTAAGTTCTGCTATAGTCGAATCTATCGGTTCCGGAATTGTGTTCTTTACTTCTATAACGTCCCCTATATTATCTTTGATATACAACATAACACCGCCTCCTCGCCTACCTATTCTGTTTTTAACAAAAAGTCTATAACCTTTAATTTGATACTCCCCTACAAAGTCACATGTTTCAGTGCTAAGCCACGATTCACTTATCGCAATTACATCATAGTCTTTACAAGCAATTAAAGAAAAAAATTCGTTTATTTTATTTCGTAGGCTACGAGCATTTAAGGATAGAACCTTCAAATTGTTTGTAACTGCGAGCGACACCTTCGCGTTTGCAGGGGAAATTTGTGGAATTTACGCTGGGACCGTTCGAGTTACGGCAGCCTGAAAAGAAGAGACAGTATTATGAAATAGTCTTCCTAAACGCGCAGCTCCAACGTCATTAAGATGAAGTCCATCCCCGAGGAACACGTCCCTCCTGCGGTAGAAACTGTTCCAAAAATTTGCAAAATGCACTCCTTCCTGTTGGCAAAGAGACTTTAGGTTATTGTTAATATAGGTCGCCTTGCTGTAGAAATCGTTACGTTGGATAATTCGAGGAAGTATACCTGTTAAAACAATCTTATTAGTTTTCTCCTTTAGTCGCTCTAATAAGTCCCTGTACCTAGCCAGCAGTTCTTCCGATCTAGAATTTAAAACGTTATTAGTACTGACATGAATAACATACGTTGTGTCCTCGGCGGTACCTTCTGTAAAATGGTCAACACTATTAGTTATATCCTCCACCCTTGCACCAGGATAGCAGTAACGGCGCCTACGACGAGAGTTTCTCCCACAGAATTCCTCGAGCTGCCCTCAAACAATGGAATCGCCAACGAGTCGTATTTCCGGTTCATCAGCATCTTCGAAACCTAAAACAGAAAACTTATTGCTTGTTATTACTGGTAGACAAGTCTTTGCTTTTCTCAATGGGGCTCCATTTCGCACTCGAACGAAAGGGTTTGAGAACTGGGGGAAGAGAGAGGGCTATTAGTACTATTCATTTTATTTGTAGAAACTGAGGCAGGAGGGGTAGTAACTGGAGTCTCAAGGGATTCTAATTTTGCCGTCAGGAGCATCACGCTCTCTTCAAGCCTCAACCTGGCCTCCCTCTCACGTTGTAACTCGTTCCTCAGCACTTCCATGCTTGAGCACCACCTGCAAACTAACTGTTCATTATTATTAGCCATTGTAAACGCGTAAGCGGCAAATTTCCCTTCACAGCGACTGCAAGTACTTGGCGGGGGTGCCATGCTTTTAATTAGTTAAAAAACAAACAAAAACAAAAAACGAGCGTTTGGAAATTAATAAAGTACAACGCAGGTATACCGCGCGCTCTTTGTGCCGTCACCTGCGAAAACCCGCAAAAATTTTCTTGAAACGCAGAAACAGGAGTCTCAAGGAATTCTAATTTTGCCGTCAGGAGCATCACGCTCTCTTCAAGCCTCAACCTGGCCTCCCTCTCACGTTGTAACTCGTTCCTCAGCACTTCCATGCTTGAGCACCACCTGCAAACTAACTGTTCATTATTATTAGCCATTGTAAACGCGTAAGCGGCAAATTTCCCTTCACAGCGACTGCAAGTACTTGACGGGGGTGCCATGCTTTTAATTAGTTAAAAAAACAAACAAAAACAAAAAACGAGCGTTTGGAAATTAATAAATTACAACGCAGGTATACCGCGCGCTCTTTGTGCCGTCACCTGCGAAAACCCGCAAAAATTTTCTTGAAACGCAGAAACAGGTTCTTGTAACACAATTTTATGCAAAATTAATATATAATTGAACTACCGACGAAAGATCTGTTAAAGAAAAAGTATTAAATTGCACTTATCTGTCCGCTCTTCGACCGACTTAATTCCTTTTTTCCCACGGTGATTGACCCTTCGGGAGGTCAGGTAGTGTGCGAAGGGAAAATGAACCTTAAGAAACCTCGTTTCTGATAGATTTGAAAAACAAAAAAGGCAAACCAAGGGAATTTCAACCTTATGAAACCTCGTTTAGTAATAGATTCGGAAAACAAACAAAGCACTACGTTTGGTTTAGTCAAGTAATATAGTAATGAATAAAGTCAATAAATGAATATATTCGTTAATGAATGATTAGTAACACGAAGTAATTTAGTTAAGAATGCACCAAACACTTTTTTTTTAAAGACACTTGAACGATAACCACTTATTCAATTGGTAACACTGGACACTCGATAAAACACGTCTGTTCACAAGGAAAGACTGATCACGACTTGACGAAAGACTGATCACGACTTGACGAAAGACTGATCACGACTTGAGGAAAGACTGATCACGACTGTTTATTAAATTCACTTCTGCAGCAGAGGTAGTGTCACTAATAAATCGCTGATAGAGCGTGCATTTATAAAGAACAGGCAAAGAACTTTGTCGACGACGCTTCCAGGGTTTGATAACCTTGGGGAGTGCGGAGACGATGCAGTTTAAGTGCCACATCTTTATCGGCAAAACCTTCACAGTAAGGGCCTATAAAAGTACATTACTTAAAAATTGGTTAGAAATATATTACAATTACAATCGTGATTGGAAAGGTTTTGACTCGGAGAACTTCCTGGGATGAACCAATAAGAATTGAAATAGTTTCTGTGGTGTCAGGATTTTTTCTTTTAATAATTAATTAACTATACTGTACAGCCTGGAGGTGCCGGAATGGCGGGGATTTGGTTAAGGTTAAGTGCTCTACAAAAGGATTTAGTTGGAAGGAGGAATATGAAGTACGCATGAATTCCATGGTTGAAGGAAACAAATTAAGTGATTTTTATTCTCAGTCAAATACCCATCAGAGAAAGCTGAAATTTATACCGTAAATGGGTCAGGATAATAGAAGAAGGGTGGTATACGGGTTGAGACAATTATGCCTTACATCTTGGAATCATCAAGAATCGAAGAACACACGTGGTTTTGTCAAGGACAGGGAAACAACAGGACGCTTGTAGGCGTCTCAAAAAGGCCGCGAAACTTAGCGTCTTAAGAGGATATAAAAGGGTGTATCCGCTGATACACTTTCTCACTGCTCGCTTGCAATTTCCTCGTCTTGGTGGTCACGTCTCACTCTCTGCATCCTTCGTCAGCAGCACCACACGTCAAGCCACCAGCTCTCCGACCTTCACCGGAGAGCAGCCTGTGTTCCCTCAAGGCTCCAGTCTATCATCAAGTAAGGCCTTTTACAGACCGCCTGCAGAAGCAATCCTTCGAAACCCAGCGCCGTTCGACTTCAGCCGGCCTCAGTCTCTCAAGCAACATCTCAACACTACACGAAGCGAATGAACACTTGAAGCGACATCTTTCTGACTCTGGTTTAAGTCATCCTTCACCTCAAGTCGATTGGCGCCCGTTCAACACGTTTCAATAGGCCCACGCTTCAAGGTCATCCTCGACGTGCGAAATACAGGACGGTCAACTTCACTTGGGCCTACAGTCTACAAGGTCTACCTACAAGTATCTATTCTATCGAGAGGTATTCAGTATTTCGGTAAGCCTACCCCTTTTTGCGTCGTCTTAAACAATTAACGTGAAGCCTACACAATGTAATCGCAGAACCGCGTCTAGGCTATACCCAAAAGTGCTTTCAATACCGTTCAAACTAACTTTCCCGTTAAGACTGCAGTAGGCTTATTTCTAGTGTTTTATCAAATACCGTAATTTTTTATCACCCTGTTATTGTGATCATCGTACAATTTACTTATCATGCATCGTAATGCTTACATGTTCCTTTAGGCATTTCATTCTAGACGGCCTAATCCGTTCAGTGTACCAAAAGGTACGTGCATAATTTCTGTTATCAATAGGCTTCATATTTCGTGCTGTGTTCCATTGTGCATACCATTAGCCTATCATAAATGAGTGTATTACTTAACAATTAATCTGTATACCCATTTCCTTATTTGCTAATCCTCAGTCATATTTAGCATACTATAAATGCCGTTATATAATTGTTAATCACTATAACTACCTTCATTGCATTTTTAATCACTGTGAACAACTAACTGATTTATTTTCTTAATTAAACACAAAACAAGAAGGTAATTTTTCAAACCTTATTAATATTATTTGCTTGGGTGTAATCCAAGCTGGTGCATTCCAAAATCAATTCATGGCATTCCAGAAAGTAATTATAGTAAGCTTACTTCATTAGTCACATCAAACCGGTTAACCGTAGACTACTGTAAATTGTTGACCCCAGCCTTGTTATTAACAGTAAATCATTCCATCAATTAATCATTAGCAGTAAATTAATCAGTATCACCTCACTCGGCTAATACTAGGCCTACTATATATATATATACACACACACACACAAGGTTTGTTCAAAAAGTATCTGGACTGATGCCATTATAGACAGAATATGGTACTTACAGGGTATGGGGCTTGATCTCCCTCAAAGTACGCTCCTTCTGAAGCCACACTTTGCCCAACGATCCTGCCACTGTTGAAAACATTTTTCGAAAGCACTTTTCGAAATGGACCAAAGCTGCTCCGTCGAATTTCTTTTAATGGTCTCAACATCATCAAATCGGTGTCCTCTCAGGGTTTGTTTGAGCTTCGGAAACAAACAAAAATCGCATGGAAAAAATCCAGCGAATATGGAGGCTGCTGTACTTGAGGGGGGGGGGGGGGGGGGGGGGGGGGTTGCGTTTTTGGCCAAAAATGCCTGGACAAGTTACGACGAGTGAGATGGCGTATTATCATGATGAGGTATCTAGTGCAGCCGTTTCCTCCGAACTGCTTCAAGTAGACGTCTCAAAACTTCAATGTAAAATTCCTTGTTTATTGTTTGTCCCCGTGGAGCATATTCATGGTGCACAACACCTTCACAGTCAAAAAACAAGTAACATGACAGACATCGTAAGAAATCGCTGCCAAACCAAAAAACACGTTTAACTTTATCGGCTCACCACAGTGGAATGACGCTACCCAGTGAAGTGCAACCCTATCAGTCAACTTGTCTCAACAGGCAGACACATGTTTAGCACAGTCACAACTCCAAGCGTGACTTTGTTCTAAAAATAAACATTTTCTGGATACTTTTTTAACATATCTCGTATATATATATATATATGGGATTGAACTCAGAATGGTCCCCTGAGGTTTTTTCATGATGCCCACAGACCGTGCATGCAACAAGGAACTCTGAGAAAATTAAATCCACTATAGTCCAAATAAGTACTGGTAAATGACAAACACTATAGTTTTTTTTTCATGATGTTAGCCCGACGTGGGCAACGGGTCAATCGCAAAGAGGCCCCAAAAATATAGCTTCCCTCACCAGCTATCTGCAAAGCAGATAGGATCTAGCTTTGGGACAGGATCTAGGGGTTACAGCTACACCTAGCCTACTATATCCACAACCTCACTATAAGTAAAAGACTCGTTGCATTCGCGTCGGATTGAATTCATCAAAGATAAAGGGCTAACTATTGTATTTTTAGTCAAAAAGGCTAGGTATAGCTGTAACCCTTAGGGGCCTAGATCCTGTCCCAAAGCTGGATCCTATCTGCTTTGCAGATAGATGGTGAGGAAAGTTATATATTTGGGACCCCTCTGTGAGTGACCCGTTGCCCACATCGGGCTAACATCATGAAAAAAAACAAAACTATTGTGTTTGTCATTTACCATTATATTCGCACTATAGTGGATTTAATTTTCCCAGAAGAGTTCCTTGTTCCATGCACTCTCTGTGTGTATCATATATATATTATATATATATATATATATATATATATATATATATATAATGATTGCATGAGATTACGGGAGAATACAGGAAAGTGCGAAAGATTACATGATTACAGGATTGCTTGACTGATGCGCATAAACTGACTGATATGCAATGTGCATAAAAAGAGAACTGCAACACTCTGCGACGATATCACTAAGGAACTATGGTAACATGATAGAGAAACAATTCGTCATGAACGAATTCGTTTCGACCATAGAATTTATGACTTTGGGACATAATTGAATAAGGAACAACTTATCTCTTGTCAGACAGTAAAAAAATTTCTAGAATTTTTATATAAATTCTTTGTGTTTCGAGGTACCAAAAGTGTTATCCCACAAAGAAAAATTACGCCACTACCTCTCTGAATTATCGCACACTCGACCTCAATTATACTCAGTTGCCTCCAGGCGCGGCGGCGCGCACACACACACACACATACAGAACGGTTATTCTTTAGTTTTTACGATAAAAATGTAATGGGATTTCCGTGTTAGTTTCCAATTATTATCGAATTTGCTTGCTCGATTCCACATGGAAATAATCGAGTAAAATAAGAAGTGAAGAGGCGACAAACATTTTCATCCTCAAGACCCAAACACGAATAAATAATAATCGTTATAATATTACTCTGAAAAGAAACGAAATACAATTATACGGTATTATTGTATGTATATATATATATACACAATAGTATAATTCTTATATACCTAAAAATAAATTACTAAATGTATTTAGCCATCCGTTGCAAAGAAAAGAGCAAAAAAAGAAAAAAAGAAAGAAAACAAACGAACATCTGCCGAATGTGAAAATTGCTGAAAATTGCTTTAAAGTCAAAATTAACAAAAGTTTTGAACTTAAAAAATTGAATTGAATTAAAAGTTTTCTTAAAATGTTTTTGTTTCGTTTTCTTTGTTTTTATTACAATGCAGTAACTGTTATAAATTGTTGTTGTTTTTTCTCGTTCTTTTGTTTCTGTTCTTGTATTTGTTCTGTTTTTATATACAATTTAGTCGTCATAACATTACGCGTATTTTTATATAATTTGTGAAGAAAATAATGCTTGGAGTCGCTTAGCCTTCTTGTGACGGAGAAAACCTACAACTTTACTAGGAATCCGAGCCACGGGTCGCTATATCATCTGAATTCTGAGACCGGTTACCCATCCAACCCAAAGAAATTGCGCGTGTCACATCAAATTTTAGAGACGACGTCATGAAATACTCTTTTGACATAATAATTATTGGTTTTGTTTAACCTCCTTCGCAACATCTAAGGTCATATTACGGAGGGGAACCTACAGCTCTACGTGGAATCCAAACCACGGATCGCTACATATTCTGGACGAAGCGGACGGTCTCCCATCCAACTACTATCCGACCCAATGTCGCTTAACTTCGCTGATCAACCGGAAGCGGTGTTACGACATTTGCTATGACGGAGCCCACTTTTTTGACATAGAAAACGCGTAAATATATTTTTGAAGAATAATTTTTATATATATTTTAACATGTAGAATATACAGTATATATATATATATATATATATATAATATATATATTAACATGCGGTTCAAGCAATAAAGGAAAATCCAAAATACTTTTACAGCTCTCCGAAGAGGAAAACAGAAACGCGCGCGACTATCGCGCCCTTAATTAAGGAAAGGGAATAATGAACTAACGGACGATCTAAAAGAAATATCTGAAACATTGAGAACCCAGTATGAATCGGTCTTCAGTACCCCAAAAAGTGACAAAGTGATACCTGACATACCTGACAAAATACACAAATGATCAGAGGACAACAATATGACATTGAACTCCGAGAAATTTCAGCTGTTGAGATATGGTAGAATTGACGAAATTAAACAGACTACATATTATGCTCCAGATAGACAGGAAATTCAGAGAAGCACGAAAGCGGCTGACTTCGGGGTAATAATGACCGATGATGCCAAATTCGAGACACAAAATCAGATAGCAATAAACAAAGCTAAAAGATTCGCGGGACAGGTACTAAGAACGTTCAAAAGGAGGGACAAGACAGTAATGATTCCCCCACTGAGAACACTGATCATACCAAAACTTGAATACTGCTCAGTTATGACGTCCCCATATAAAAAGGAAGAAATTAATAAACTAGAAGAAACGCAGAGACATTTCACAGTTAAGACTGATTGCTGCAAAGAACTCAACTACTGGGAAAGACTACGTAAACTAAATCTGTACTCCCTGGCAAGAAGAAGAGAGCGGTATACTATAATCTACATATGGAAAATGATCGAAAAACTGGTACCAAATCTCAAACTAAACCCAATTACCATCCAAACAACGCTGGACAATAGGAAAGGCAGAATATGTAGTGTTCCCAAACTAAAAGCCCGACAAGGGACCTCCTCAACACTGAAGGAAAATAGCTTGGTTGTCAGGGGGCAAAGATTTTTTAACCAGCTTCCTAAGGACCTCAGAAACGTCACAGGGGTCAAATTTCAAGTCTTCAAGAGAAGACTAGATGCCTGGCTCAAGACGGTACGAGATGAGCCGAGTGTACATAGCTATGTGCGGTGGCGAGCACAAGAGAGCAATTTGCTCCTCCACCAAGCCATGCCTAGAGGCGAGGCCACCAGCTTGTCCTTCGTGTAAAGAGAGACTGACGCACGAAATCGCAATGACAGTTCTTAATTTCTTCTAATACTAGGGATGGGGTAATAATGACTTCTTTTTTTTAAACTGACAAGACGAGTGGTTTCTATGGTCATTTTCGCTGCTGAGTACGAATCTGGCTGGTTCTTGGACCTAAAATGAAGTTTTGACCTGGTTCAGTGATTTTTTTTCAAAATGGCGGGCAAAAAATAGTTTTCTCTTCTTGATGCTTTAGGAAACCGCTACGCCTCATATGTAATGTGTCTTTTCATATGTTTTCAGCTGAAGTTGAAAGTGAACAAATCAGGGACATTCGATGCGTGGTTTAGCGGTTATAGACAAAAAATTAAAAAGAGAGGTATTATTTTATTAAAAAATCATGTACAGAAGAAACACAAGGCATTCATATCAGTTTCATGATGTAATTCAAATCATGAAATCAACATATTTACAACACATTGTTCAATAAAGTATCAATATCACTAGTAACATTGTCCTCTGGTCGTAAGGCATTCTTAATAGAATTTCTCAGTTCATCTACACTGAATTTTTTCATTTGGAATTTCCCGTCTCTCACTTTAACACGTCTCATTTGATGAATATCTGGTGTGATGGTGAGTCTCAAATCGGCATTTTCTGAGAGCTGCTTTTCGTTAAGTTTGTACAGAGCATCCAGGTTGTTTGGAGTCATAGGGCCTCCATGGTTCTTGCAATTTTCCAAAACCGCCAACATTTTGCCAGCTTTTTTCTTTTTGAGCTTTTCTTTTTTCAGTAGGGACAATTTCTTTGCAGCATGCACAGTAGTTACAAAATCTTCCTGTAATTTCTTCACTTTCTTGACTTTTTCTGAACCCTTGGCCCATTTACAGGATGCCTTCCTATCCTCAAGAGACTTTGATTCGAACGAAGAGTCTATCAGAAGTCCGTTAGTCACAATAACATGTTTTCTCGAGTGCGTTTGAATGGATGTGTTACCACCAAATAGCCCTGATTCGGTTGTCAAGTTTAGAAAATTCTGATTCGCATCCTAAATTTGTCAGAGGGGCATACATCAAGTCTGGATTAGCGTCATCGTCTGATCTTGTTAAATAGTCCATACAAGACAGCTGATTATTTACAGTATCAATGACTTCCTCTTGAACTAGAGCTTCAAGTTTATCTTTACCAGATCTGGCTTGTTCCTTCCTTACAGCAATCAAGTCATTCAATTCAACCACCTTACCTTCAAAGAAACGTTTTACTCCAGACCAAGTTCTTTCACTTTTCTGGTCACCATTGTAATTCCAAGAAGCTCCATCATAGGGAAAATCATCACTTCACCCATCATTGCGTAAATTTGGGAACAACACATGAACCATTGACTTTGGATGAAAATTGACACTGCGAGAACTAGCTTGTTACTGTGGACATCTACTACGGCATCAAAGAAAGCTTGGATGGAGTCTCGCCTCGCCAAATATTCTTTTGCTAACTTGGCGATTCTCCCAAAGCGGTTTGTCACGATTCCTTTGAATCCATCACATTTGAGTCCATTATCCGCCATCCAAGATTTATAGTCATTATATATGGATACCGAATGGGAAGCGTGGCTGGGAAAGAGCAATTTAGCAATTGCAATGAGTCCAGTCCGAAAGTAAGAATGGAAGAACCAGGAGAACAGAAAACTTTTCTCCTGCCGTAACTTGAAGTAGATTATGTACTCCGATTTTCTGTTCCGTGTTTTTAAATACTTTGTCTATAACGTGATATACTCCTAAAATGATATGGGCGCAGCACTTCAAGATCTTGTTTGATTCGATTCCAAGATGCTGTAAAAGTACTCCACCTTCACTAGCTCGATCAGACATTCAGAAGTCTATTTGAGATTTGAGTTCGTCAGTGGTAGAATTTGCTAGTACGGCTAGACAACTTAAATTGAATTCTTAAGCTCTGGCTCTATCTTCTCCGGAATGGCTGATGTTTTCCAGATATCCATTTGTCAGCGAGTTTTTCATGCCAGATGAACCAGCGATGGTGATGTGGTCAGTCGTACAGCCGGTGGCCGGCACCCTTGGTCGTATCGTCAAGTCCTACACTCACAACGTTAACCTCTTTGTTGAGGATTTGTTCAGCGACATACTCTAGATTCAAGTATGAAGCAACTTCCAAGTACTGCATTATTGATCCGCGGCTCGGAAATACATGCGTATCTGAATACTGGTGAGGGACTTGTAACTCTTCGTCTTCACTCTCCATCTCACCCTCACAATCTTTCTCATTATCATCTGCCTTTAGCTTCCAATCTCGAACAAAAGACATGTTAGCTACTCTTACTATCACTCTCGAAAGTTCTTGTCTCGGCAAGACACTGGACAATACACCGCATGAAGTTTTCGTTCAGACTTTTTATGCCAGTTCTGTTTTCACTGTCGCAAATACAGCTTGTTGTTCTTTACTCTTCTCCTTTCTTAGGTCTTCTTCCGATGAGCGAAGTTTACGATCAGTAGAAGGAACTGTCTTTGCGTTTGTTGGTTTTTCAAAACTCGAATCGTTTTCAGGATCGACTGAAGTTGCTAACATTTCAATAATTTCTGATCCCTCTAGCTCTCTCAAGTTGCTTTCTGTTGCTTTTCGCTTTTTCTCTGCTGATCTTTCGCGAGTTTCTTTCCTCTTTTTCTGTCTCACCCAATCTTTTGGTACTGCATTTGTACATATGGCCTTATACGCACCAAAGCAATTATCCCAATAAAAAGTCTTATCCTCATCAGTCATTTTGACCCCAAATTCTTCTGCAAGTTCTGCTTCGTAATCCTCATCATCAGTTCTAATGTTGTAGGCGTTCTTAGTGAGCTGATCATTAAAGCTGCTCGCTTTTTGGTACCATTCGACACTTTTAGGTTTTTGTTGGCAGTGTTCATTCTTTCTCAGTTTGTTAAAATGTTCATAATCGTCTCTTATTTTTGTCGCCACTGTTTTTTCATGCATGGGATAGACATTTTTATTCCAATCTCGTCTTATTTCTTTTGCAACTATCTTGCTGGCATCATCTCAAGTCATTGACTTTTTCTGTCCTTTTACTCCATTTTTGCAAAGTGCAAGCATCCTGCCAGTCACAACTATCCCTGGTGGCAACTTCCCAGTTGGTTTAAATTCGTCCACCTCTGCGTAGGTTTCCCCAAAAAGTTATTTTCTGGCGGCACTGTGTGATTTCCTTTCACGAGCCATCGTTACCAATCAGCAGTCACTAAGCATTAGGATCTGCAAGTCCAGTAAAACCCCATTAGTCGGCATATAACACCGAAATATGATAGGTAATACAAATTATAGTCATGCTAGATGTATCATATATATTATTATTGTTAACCCCTCCGTCTATGGCCTTGGGCGGTTCGAAGTTGACGGGGATTCTGGTTATGCGGCAGCAACGGATTTGTTACTCTGGAGTATCTGGTACCGTATAGGGAATCGCAAAAGTTTATCTTATACTACTCTCCGATTTCTTCTTGTAGTGGATCGGAGGATTCTGTGAGGCTGACTAAATTCTCTGAAGGTTCTCCGATTCTTCTTCAAACGTATCGGGAAATTATTTTTCTCTATTTAAGACTAAGTTCTCTGAAGAGAGCAAGGCTCGAAGTAGAAGACAAAGATATTCTCTTACTGTAGTTCACTGCTAGAATGTTACATGTAATGCTCAGCCTCTAAGTCAGATCAGTTAAAATCAAAATGAACAGTGGAGAAATTTTAGGGGCTTATAAACTGAAATTTTTACTGACATTATTATTATTTAATGTGGATCTGTCTCAATAGGCTGATTTATTTTGCAAAATATTTTAAAACAAAGTAAAGATTTTAGCTGTAGCAATGTCTAGACCAGGGGTCACCAACCCTTTTTTTGTTCACCCCCCACTTTTACGATTTTTTGAAAATTAAAAAAGCTTATCGCCCACCTTAGATCAAAAAGAATAAATGAACATAATCGATAAAATAAATAATGAAATAAATGTTTAATTACCTTTAATGTGAGCCCACTAGTGGGCGCTACCGCCCAGGTTGGTGACCCCTGGCCTAGACTGAGAAGCAAGATATTTGAAGAGGCAGTCATATTTTTATTTTAAGCCGTATGTTTGACAGCTCTGATGTTATCATAATCTGCCGCGTTAAATAAAAATGGAAATTGAAATATGCCTTTTATTATGAATTACATTTAAACATGCGTATAAGCAAAAATTAAATGCTTAAGATTTAAAATTAAATGTTAAGCAGGCCATGACTTCAGCTTTTACGACGAAGAGAGAATGTATACAGGAAATAAATATTACAGAATTTAACAAGATTATTAAGCTAAATCTAAAAAAGTTATTAAGTAATTCAAAAAGAAATAATTCACCAATCACTAGGCAACAAAGATTTTGTTACAGAAGACCAAATAGGTGCTCCTAGCTAATTTCGGTATGCTGATTTCAAATCTATAATTAGATTTTTTCTATCACGTCTAGAGTTTGTGTAAAATGCAAATCACTTTTAGTAAAATTTTCTACCACGTCCAGATTTTGGTTTTAATCGGCTTAATGCCAGTAATATGAAACTTGCTTTTCAAGGTTAAAGCAATTTTTTTTGCCAACTATATACAAATTCGAACAATTTTGATAAATAAAATTTATCCCGAGTTGGCAAAACTGAGTCAAGAGCATAGTAACGGGCAACGGCCCAACGGTCAGTCGCTACGTGACAGTCAAGCAGAACGGTTGTTGAAGCTCTCTGCTGATGAGCAAGTGACAAGTTGTGGTGACTTGTGTGTTTTTATAGCATTTGTTTTGTACTACGGTGTGTATTTCTTTTTATTTTGCACATCGTAATAATTACTTTCTACGTTTTTTCAGATATTGTACGGTAATTCAAAATGGCATCAAATAGACGTGCTTGTGTAAATCACCCAGACAACTTCTGCTTTGTCTGTGGACAATATACACCTAAGCCACAACGTAGAAACATAACAACAAAGATTAAACTTGCCTACAAGTGTTATTTTGACTGTAAGTTAGGAGACCAACAGAGGGACTGGGCACCACATATTTGCTGTGCACAGTGCAATGCAATGTTAATAGCTTGGATGAATGGTAAAAGAAAAGCTATGCCGTTCTCAGTCCCCATGGTTTGGCGTGAGCCGAAAAATCACTTCAATGATTGTTATTTTTGTTTGACAAAGATTGCTGGTTTCACAAAGAAAAACAAATCAAAGATCACGTACCCAAACTGCGAATCAGCAATGAAACCAGTACCACATGATGAAACAAATCCACCACCAGTTCCACCAGCAACGATAACAGACAGCAGTTCATCTGAAGATTCTGCTAGTGATATAGAAACAGGGAAAGATGGCATATATGTTCCAGATGCAAATATTTCCCCACATTTGTTAAGTCAAGCGGAGTTAAATGACTTAGTGCGCGATTTGGAATTACCAAAAGAAAAGGCAGAGTTGCTTGGTTCAAGACTTCAAGAATTTAATCTTCTCCAACCAAACACCAAAGTTTCCCATTTCCGCCATCGCCATTTGCAGTTTTCATCATTTTACTTACAGGAAGAAAACGTTTGTTTCTGCCACGATATCAGCGGTCTGATGCAAGGGATTGGCTGTCGCTATGATCCAAAAGAATGGAGACTGTTCATTGACTCTAGTAAAGCTAGCCTTAAAGCTGTATTACTGCACAACGGCAATGAAAAACCTTCAATACCTGTAGCACATGCCACTGGCCTTAATGAGACTTATGAATCGATGAAACTGCTGCTAAGACTCATCAAATATAAGGACCACACATGGAATATTTGTGGCGACCTTAAAGTTGTATCATTACTTCTTGGGTTACAGTTGGGCTACACAAAGCATATGTGCTTTTTGTGTCTATGGAACAGCAGAGATGACAAGAACCACTACAAAAAACATGATTGGCCATCTAGAACTGAACATGTTGTTGGTAAATACAATGTGAAACACCCAGCACTTATTGACCCTCAGAAAGTACATCTTCCACCACTTCACATTAAACTTGGCCTTATGAAAAATTTCGTGAAGGGTATGGATCATCAAGGTAGTGGTTTCCAATATTTAAAGGATAAATTCAAAGGAATATTGACAGATGCTAAGCTAGAAGCTGGAGTTTTCACTGGACCACAGATCCGCAGCGTCATCCACGACTCATCGTTTCCATCTAACCTAAATGAGAATGAACTAGGAGCATGGACATCTTTCGTTGAAGTTGTCAAAATTTTCTTGGAAACCACAAAGCTGAAAACCACCGTAAACTCGTAGAAAACATGCTTAAATCTTATGAAATAATGGGATGCAGAATGTCTTTGAAAATTCATTTTTTACATTCTCATCTTGACTTCTTCCCGGCCAACCTTGGGGCTGTAAGTGACGAGCATGGTGAGCGCTTCCACCAACAGATCTCAGTTATGGAAAACAGATACCAAGGTAATTTCAACCCAAATATGATGGGAGATTATTGTTGGTTACTGCAGAAGGAGAGCTCGTCATCCTACAAGCGACAAAGGAAGAGGACACACCAAAGTTTCACTTAAGAACAGGAATTTGCCTTTCAGTAGTAACAACAAAATACTAACGCGCTTTGGGTGGATGGTTGGGCGCAGGGGTGGTAACTCCGCCAGCGGAATTCCGCTGTCTGTCTTAAGCCAGAATAAAGGAGGAAAGACATCCCTGTTCACTAATTATTTAAGTATGCTTAACATAAAACGTGGCACGGAAAAGTAGCTTAGACGGCTTTCGTAATAGAAGCGGGTGAGAAAAAAAATGAAAAATAGGGGTTTTCGGTTACACAAAATCTGGACGTGATAGAGAAATTTTGATATCAGATCTGAAATCAGCATCAGCGCTTTAGTAGGAATCAGTAGTTCACGTGTCTGTAACAAAAGGAAAGTTGAAATTTGTTGCCTAGTGAATTATTCAGCGGAAATACAATAGAAAGCAAATAAAAAGTTTTATCCAAACTCTTGTCAGCGCGATGCAACGTTGGATTCTATGCGTCAAAATGAATATATGAATATAAATATACATAAGAATATAAGGATTATATAAATATACGAATTATAAGAATATAAGGATTATATAAATATACGAATTATAAGAATGAACATAAGAATTATGTGAATGAATATAAGAATTATATGAATGAATATAAGAATTATATGAATGTAGGAATTATTCATTGTTCATTTTTACAGGGCTCTCTTCTCTAGAATGATATTAATACAATAATGCAACATCCTAACTAATTCTAACTAGATGATAACTAATGGTTTTATAGAATACAGATTTATATACACAACATGAGTCGGGGTGGTGAAGTCTAGTTCAGGCGGTATGAGGACGCACTTTTGGCTTGCATCAGTATTTTGACAAGTACAATGTTTCCTTTTCCATTGCGAGAATAGTCTTTTCACTACAAATATACCGAGGATAATAGTACACACAATGAAAATACTGACGGCATATGTTGGTAAATAACACTGTGTAACACTGATTCTGTTTATATAGAATTTTTTATGTTTTTATATGCATTTGTGGGCGCTGAGTCCAAATTTGGCCTTGGTTTGTGTGTATCATCAATGGTTTCAGAGATAATCCATTTTTCATATTTTACCAGTATAATGTTATTATGGGCGCAGGAATATCAGAATAATCAGGAATTGTTGAGAACAATCCGGATGTTCGTTGACAGTTTCTTGCTCTAGAAATTGCCCGAAACTTCCACTGTGCTATATAAAGAAGAGCGCAGAGTCTGAGAAGCAGGTTGTTTGTCTGATGGTTACCAGCACTGAGGTACTGTGTTTCTGTGCTTCTCTGTGCTGACGATTTGACTGTTATCGATCCTTTTTTATTGCGAACATTATTTCAGTGTTGTGAATACATCTTTTTTCTGGAATCTGTAATCTGTTGCAGATTTAATAACTCTTCTTTCTATATCTGCAGGTTATGATTAATGTAGTACAGTTCGGTAAAGAGAATGGCAACTAGAGCTTGTAAACACTCGCCGGATATATTCTGCTACGTTTGTGGGTATTACATAGGCCTCAAGCAAGTATCGCACAAGATTGTGAAAGACACCAAGTTCTGGATCGCGTATCGGCTCTATTTTGGTATGCCTATGGGTGACCAAGATAAGCCCTGGGCACCCCATGTGATCTGTGGAAGCTGCCGCTCCACACTTGAAGGGTGGCTGCGGGGAGTACGCAAGGTAATGCCCTTTGCGGTACCCAGAATATGGAGAGAACCAAAGAGCCACCACGACGATTGCTACTACTGCATGGTAGATGTTTCTAAGTACAGGAAAGTTAAAGGAAGGCAGACTCTTCAGTATCCAAGCATAGCGTCGTCCATAGCTCCTGTACCACATGGCGAAGGTCTTCCAGTACCACGTCCACCAGAACAGGTATCTATCCATTACTTTACCTTCTGTATTTACAGACTATGGGTCATTATGTGTCGATTTTTCTTAGTGCTGATGCTCTTCTACATATACAGCTATGCCTATATTTTGTTTCTTTGCTTTGCAGGTTGAAAATGAGAATGCAGCTAGCTCATCTGAGATGTCGGCTGGTGAGGACAGTCATGACGAAGCATATACATTAACTTTCAGTACAAATCCTCACTTTCCAAATCAGAGGGAATTGGACGACTTAATTACAGATTTGGGTCCGACGAAATCAGGGTCTGAGCTTCTGACCTCCAGACTCAAAGAGTGGAATTTGCTTAGAGAAGACTGCAAGAGCACTGTATACCGAAAGCGGCATGAAGAGTTTGCAAGGTTCTACGATGTCAATGGCTCTCTCTGTTATTGCAGCGAGGTTAATGGTCTATTCACAGCTATTGGGTTAACACATATACCCTCAGAGTGGCGCCTGCTTATTGACAGTTCAACTCGGAGTTTAAAAGCTGTTCTACTCCACAATGGGAACAAATATCCATCTATACCAGTTGCACATTCTGTTCAAATGAAAGAGGACTATGAAAATGTTAAACAACTGCTCACTCAAATCAGGTATGAACAATATAACTGGGACGTGTGTGGTGATTTCAAAATGATTGGTTTCCTGTTAGGTTTACAAGGAGGGTTTACTAAATATTCATGTTTTCTTTGCCTGTGGGATAGCAGGGCTTCAACTGAGTACTATAAAACAGTTCAGTGGCCTCCACGTGAAGGACTGCAACCAGGAAAGTACAATGTACTCAGGGAACCTCTTGTGAAGCCTGACATAGTTCTGCTACCACCTCTCCATATTAAGTTGGGTCTAATTAAGCAGTTTGTAACTGCGTTAGATTTTGGAGGGGAAGTTTTCCAACAGATTCGGGTCATGTTCCCTAAACTCTCTGAGGCCAAAGTCAAGGCTGGCATCTTTGTAGGACCACAAGTCAAGGCGCTGTTGAATTCAAAGAACCTTGAAGCCAAGATGACTCCGATCGAAAGAGAGGCTTGGTTTGCTGTCCGTGATGTGGTTCGTGGGTTTTTAGGCAACCATAAAGCACCAGACTATAAGGAGTTAGTGTCAAACTTGATTAAGTGCTATGGCAAAATGGGGTGCCGTATCTCTTTAAAATTACACTATCTGCATTCACATCTAGACTTTTTTCGTGATAACCTGGGCGATGTGAGTGAAGAACATGGCGAAAGATTCCATCAAGATATTCAAACGATGGAGAAAAGGTACCAGGGCCATTGGGATGCTTCCATGATGGGAGACTACGTACGTATTCTTTTATCGGTTCTCCTTATGATATATATTATATCCTTTGCACCATTTTGGGTTTGTCAAACAATTTTGGCTCAATAAACATTAATTTCCAATAGTGCTTTTATTTTCATTGCCATATGAAAAGTGTGATAACCTATATTTTTGAAACGGTTGATGATAGAGCAAAACCAATATCATTTTTGGAATCAGCGCCCCGAAATCATAAGAAACGACAGAAAAATCACAATAAACAGAAAATTTTTCAAATTTTGTTACCGAGTGTAATTGTTACTGGTTACAGTTTTTGTGAAAGGTTATTCTGGTTATTTAAAAAAAAAAATTTAAAACGACTCAATTGTTCATTCTATTTAGGGGCATGAAGTCCGGGTAGGATGGTCACCGGTTTCATAGAGAAATTAGCAGGCCCATTTCGGATCCCGAAATTCGTAATGACTTCTGTTAGTGGAGAAAGCAGTCAATGCCCGAGATTTGGGACTGACCTCCATTTGTCAATAACCGGATGCTAAATCGAGGGATGAAAAGAAGTTAGCTCTCCCTACGTTCAGAAATGTTTCTTGCATGTTTGGAATAGGATAACGGTCTGGGATGGTAATGTGGTTTAGGCGTCTAAAATATATACAAGGGCGAGATGGTCCGTCCTTTTTGGAAACAAGAATCATAGGAGCGGACCAGGGACTAACTGAAGACTGAATGACATCCTACTCCAACATGTCCTTAATATGTTCCTCAGTAGTTACTAATTGGGAATGTGGAACCATATAGGGAGGAATGAAAATAGGTTTGGAATTGGGTTCCACCTTGATTTCGAAAGGGACCAAATTAGTTCTGCCCAGAGGATCTCCTTTTAGGGCAATCACATCTCTATTTCTTATCAGGAAATCGAGAAATGATTCCAGTAGTTTGGGATCCTGTAAGGCTAGTGACTCCTGAAAGGAGTGCTCCAGACATTTCTTATATTCTTCTTTTAATGCTGAAGGGTTTAACTCTAAGGAACTAAAAACACGATTTACAGTACTGGTGGGGACATCTGAATTTATTTATATTGTGGAAACAGTTCCTATTCTCTGATTTGAAGTTAATTCAAGAGGTTTTTTTTCCTTTGTTTAAACAAACAACAGGGATAGCTGAATTCTGACTATGACTAAGAACTTGGGCAATAAGAACAATTCTCTTGAAATTACTTTTCTCGGTAGTAAGAGTACGATCTGACTCTAATAGATTTTTTTGACCGTTTACTACTCTTGCTCGGAAAAAAATCTTCTCATAAGGTGCTACTGTTATATGCTCTGTAGGGCATATGAAAAATTGTGAATCTGACTCTGGTTCGGCGACTAAAATTTGCCTTCTTGGCTGAAAAATCGTTTCAGTTGGATTTCGAACCTCAACTGCTGAGTTAACTGAAACTGGCTGAACTGAGACTGGCTGAACTGAAATTGGCTGAACTGAAACTGACTGAACTGAAACTGGCTGAACTGAAACTGGCTGAACTGAAACTGGCTGAACTGAAACTGGCTGAACTGAAACTAGCTGAACTGAAACTAGCTGAACTGAAACTAGCTGAACTGAAACTGGCTGACTGGAAACTGACTGTGTTGATCCTACTGGATTCAACAACTGGAACTGATTACTCTGGGGCTGATTTCTGGGGCGGTTGTCCCTCTGAATGCAACAGACTGACTTGAACTGCTATAAACTGGAGTGGGTTTCCTATTTCTTTCGGAAATCCGAACTAAACTGATTCTGTTAGCATTACGCTGTCTATTATCCTTATGGAGAGGGTGTGTCCTATTTTTACACTTAACTAATTTTCAGGCTGGGTAAATTTCCCATTGATTCCGTTTGAAGAAATCCATGCCTAGTAAGGTGGAGACAGTGTACACAATACAACATTTTGCGGGATATACCGCGTTACCAAATTCTAAATATAATTCGATTTCTACATATGAAGGTATGGGAGTGCCTGTAACTCCTCTGAGTTGGCAAGAAGGTGCCTTAATTTCATATTTATAATCTGTACTCTCTAGTAACTCATCTGCACATTGTTTCTTAATGAATGTCGCATGTGCGCCTGTATCTAGAAGAGCGGTTAAATCTCGGTTATCTGTTCTACAATTTATTATTAAATCTAGTAGGTTCGCACCTATTATCATGATGGGTAGTTCATGTATGTGTCATATTTGGGTTTATTACTGCTATTTAGGAGGGAGGAGGCTGAACTGCTGCCTCCGAAGTGGGATCTAAAAAAGAACTTGAATTGACTCCTATGGGAGGACCTGAGTCATATGCTACGGGATCACCATACACTGGAGGGTCTTCTTCAAAGATGTACTCTGGGGAAACTGATTCTTCAACTGGTACTTCGACGTACCGAACCACCCGACCTTGCAGAATATATTGGGTCTGGACATTGGGTAATAGTGAGGTTGCCCTTTTGGTCGTGATCTGTTTGGTGGGTGGTTCTGCTGAGGCTGAGAACTAACTGGTTTCTGCGAATTGGAGGGCTTTTGGGAACGTTGGTGATCTGATCTCTGGAAGTGGGGCCTGTACCCTAAAGGGGCTTTGTCAGCACATTTTTGTCGGTCACCACGGCGATGACCATGTTCATGACAGTGGGAGCAATAAGGGGGATAATTGGAATGACTCATCATGTGCCCAAAACTATCGCAATTAAAACACTGAGGAGGAGGGCGTGCCTTCTGGGTTCGTGGAGCTTGTTTCTGAGGTGGTGTTCCCTGCATCGACCTAGAGTTATAGGGTTGTTGTTGTTGTTGAATGTAGTGTATGGGGGTCTCGCTACCCTTCCGGTAATTCAGGTTTGCTAAGTTTGGGTAATGTTCCCTTGTTTTATTGATGGCTACACTTACTGGTTTGTCAATATTTAGATACTCTTGAAATTTTTCTTTAGGTTCTACGGGTAGGTTTTGGTAAATGGATACTGCTACTATTAGGTTTCTTTGTTTTGAAGTGAATGTAATGTCGCAGGCATTTTCTGCTGCTCGGAGGGCTTCTCCTACGAGTTTGTGTGGACGTGTAATAAACTTATTTAAATCTTCATGTTTTCTTTCTTCCATTTAGCTTGAAAGACAGCTTCTAACGTGGCCAAAGGTTATGCGAGTGTTATTTCTTTGAAAAACTCCAATAAGTGTTTTTTAAAATTGCCGTAAGTTGTAGCTTCGCTGATGGATGGGACGTATGTAACTGTATCAGGGGCATTCCCCTCTTTAGGGTGATGTTTTCGCTTAATAAATGTTTTTCTAGAGACTCAATCCAAGATTTTACGAGTGGTTCAACGAAGTGATTAACTGTGGTTCCTTTAAAAATTAGGACAGTATGGGGAAGGTTTACAATTCTACCTCTGAGTTAATGTATGCTGAGGAAGCGGTTTGAAACATGTTGGCTTGTGCTTGATCTGAAGTTTGCGTGTTTGGAAATATGTTTGAAGGGCGCGAGGTAGGCGGAAAACTGTGTGTACGGGAATTTTCAATGTCGGAAAGCGCACCGTCTGAATCGCTCATATGTGAAGGTACTGTTAATGTATTCTAATTTGGTCCGCTTGACCGATCTTAATCTATGGAATGATCACTTGAGTGGCTTTTCTAACTACTCTATCTAAGAAATAAATAAAGAAATGCACAACAATTTGTCTAGTTAGGGAAAAATTTGAAAGAAATTGTAAACAAGATAATTTAAAAAAAAGTAAACAAAATTTCACTCGAATGTACGTGAATGTACGGTAATATTATGATTGGCACATTAAATAAAATTATTATATGCTAACTATAACAGTGGAAACAACTCGGTTTAATAAAAATAAATGTATCACTGGCGTAAGGAGTGTTCACTGTTTAGTGTTGATTCTGGCTTGATACTAATTATTAACTGTTAATTATACTGACATCTCAAATGTTTAGTAATTAATTTGAAAAAAAGATCTGTACTTAACAAGATTCCTTCGGCGAAATCGTTGGAAACGTGTCCTGAAGACGTGTGTTGCTGGCCACTTGTTCCTGGACAAGGAATGGGCGTGGAGAACTTGGAGTCGTGATACACCGGTTGACTGAATGTTGGTAGTAGTTCCAGGGTCTAGAAGACTGGAAGAATCCAGGTTGCAGAAGTCGCCAGTTGTTAACCCCTCCGTCTATGGCCTTGGGCGGTTTGAAGTTGACGGGAGTTCTGGTTATGTGGCAGCAACGGATTTGTTACTCTGGAGTATCTGGTACCGTATAGGGAATCGCAGATGTTTCTCTTATACTACTCTCCGATTTCTTCTTGTAGTGGATCGGAGGATTCTGTGAGGCTGACTAAATTCTCTGAAGGTCCTCCAATTCTTCTTCTAACGTATCGGGAAATTATTTTTCTCTATTTAAGACTAAGTTCTCTGAAGAGAGCAAGGCTCGAAGTAGAAGACAAAGATATTCTCTTATTGTAGTTTACTGCTAAAATATTACAGGTAATGCTCAGCCTCTAAGTCAGATCAGTGAAAATTAGAATGAACAGTGGAGAAATTTTATAGGCTTATATACTGAAATTTTTACTGAAATCATTATTATTTAATGCGGATCTGTCTCAATAGGCAGATTTATTTTGCCAAATAGTTTAAAACAAGGTAAAGATTTTAGCTGTAGCAATGTCTAGAGTCCAGTGATGGGCAACCATTTCTTCAATTTAGCCACAGGTGTGGCGAATGAAAGTAAAATTCGCCACACCGTGCATAAGTTGAGAAAATAGGTTGATAAATCGAAACATAAAATGAAAAATTGCTTAAACAGGTTTATTCAAAACATGTACATTTTGACTACTCACAAATGCTTTATACACAAATGATGAAAAAAATGAGAAAATTTGACGCGAAATTTCACAATGATTTTGTTTGAGAAGTCTCAAAAATGTTGGCTGAATATTTGTACTCAATATGGTTTCTTCAAACTGTCTGCCTTATTTTCACTGAAAACTTTTTTGCATAGAAGGCACACCGGCTTTTCATTTTCTTGCATCACTATGAATTCCAGCTGACAGATTTTTTAAAATTCTCGTGTCACATTCGCCCGTCTTTCCCCTTTTAACACTAACTTCCAAATCAATGAGTTTGTCTACATTACTTAGCTCGGCATTATCATCTGCTAGTTCACTTCGTTTTCAAATAATCCACTTATCCATCATTACGATGAAAATGTGGAAATTAATTATAACAATACAGAAAATACTTTGTTAACGACTGGGCCAGAGGAAAATGTAAAAAGAACACACTCGAAACAGAAGCAACCACACCTACTCAAGGTCGGGTCCTGACTGAATCAAATAGTGGCGGAAAGTATCAGCTGGTAGCAATGCGTCAATGAGTCAGTCTGAGAATGGAATAGAAAATGTTAAATTGCAACCAGTACACTGTCGAGAAAAGGGTTTGTTGCATTTTATTGTTAGGGCCAAAACAAGGCAAACTCAAATTCGCCAAACTCACAAGGCCAATTCGCCACTTGTGGCGATTGGCGACAGGGTTTCCCACTAGGGCATGATAGCATACTCTGGGTTCAGGGTTGAAATTTTGGAAAAACAAAGTGGCTAATATGTATTCCTATGTAAAAATTAATTCTAAGATGGGTTTATTATTTGCAACTTTTCTGAAAAATCTCATTTTCATGGTCGAAATCGCGATTTTCTGATTTGAAGGCTGCCTAACGCAGCCTCAGGGCACCCAAACCAAAGCGAGAAGCTGTTCTGCATATGATTTAGTCTAAAAGCTGCTTTTCTGACCTCATCCTTGCTTTCTTGCGTGTTTCAACACCCTCTGGGTGCTGAAAAAATGTTTAGATTTCACGTAAAACTTAAAATTCTTAAGTTTTTCTTCAAAGAATAGGCTCTACCAGCTCTACTCTGATCGAGTAGCGGGAGACTTGCCACCTCCACGTGTAGGTTTACACGCCTATTTTTCCTGGATCCCTGAAAAGCGTGGCCTCATAAGATCTCATATTATGATCTTATGAGGACTTTCAGCTCTTATGAGCATTAACGATGGCTTCAGCCTCTTCATCAGCCACTCGAACCTGAAAAGCTCTTAAGTATGTCCTGCTTCGACCTGTACACTGGGAGCATTTCTCGATGGTCTATCCTGACTCTCACCCACCCATCTCTCCTCTCGTGACCGTACAAAGCTTGGGAAGCAGTTGAGACTGCCTGTACAGCTCTCTCGCAGGACTAAGTATGAACAGAGAAAGCGTCCACTTTGAGTGGCGTTTTCCTGAGAGCCTCGAGCTCAGTCAAGGTCATCTTGCAGGTGAAAATAGGCTCGTAAATATTCTCTGATTCTCAGTTGATGAGATCCTCAGGTGAAGTGGCCTGCAGATTGACTTTGGGATTTTTATGGGGCTTCACTGTCGTATCACCAAAGTCTCTTCCTTCTCTGATTTTCTCTATCTGGCTCACAGCAAAAGCTCTCTGATGGTCATCCTCACTGCACGGGAATGAAGCCAGGATGTTCTCAGGATGTGCGTGGTAAGCTCCTCTTATCACTGCATCAGAGATGATGTTCCTGACCTTGGTAGTCTGGTTCCTCAGCAGCCTCAGGCTTGAAAAAAGGTGTGCAGGACCAAATTTGAGGTGGTGCTTAACTTTGATGTCGTAGTACATTTTGAAGTAGAAGTTAAGGCAGAACTTCACGAGGACCTCGAGCCTCCTCAACACCTCCCCCTTCAGTCCGTGCTCCCTCATCCACAACGGCAAGATGGCCTGTGCAGTAGTGAGCCACCTGGATTGGTTCAGAGGTCCGCACTTGAGACCAGCCAACTGTGGACTGAGACTTCCAGACTTGATGGCTCTGATCAGAAGATAGCAATTGTGCTGGTCTGTGGAGAGAGATTTGACTATCTCTACTGGCAGCTCTATGATATATTCAGTTCCTTTTACTGGTTTGAAGTTGAAGTTGACCCTCAAGTTCATTCACTTTCTCAAGAAGTTTTCCAATAGTCCCACTGAAGCCTGACCGGGGAGTTACAGAGCCGTCCAGCTTGATGGTTAAGTGCCTCAGGGGGAGCTCGTTCACATGGAGCTGACAGATCATCATCATCCAGTGGCACTTGCGACCCAGCAACTTCTCCAATAGGGCTATGGCGCCTCCAGACCACCCCGTGTTGGTGTTGGTAGAATCTCCTCCAATCATTACAAGGCTCTCGTCAGCTCCGTGATCCAGAAGCCACTCATGCAGGCCCTGAGCGATCTTATGAGCAGGCTTTTCTCCTTCCTCAGGTTCCTCGGGAGTGAAATGGAAGAGGTACTTTCCTTGAGGTTCCCACGTGATAGTGTGCTGTAATGCTCCTCGATCATTTTGCCAGGATGAAATCTCCCTGTCACTTCGTCATATTTCAACACCTTTGTGTTCCTATCCTGCTTGCCATCAAAGAATATCCCAGAAATCTTCTTCTCCTGTGACCTCTGCGTGAGAGCTTCAACTGATGAGGCCATTACCTCCTCCTTGGCCCTCCAAACTTTCATGTATCTATGGCCAAGTAAGCCTTGTCTTTGGAAAGATGACCGGCCTTGATGAGGTCGTTCAGGAAGCCAGTGGCAACTGCAGCTGCCGGAACATTTGCCACCCTGTACCTCAAAGCTGCTGAACCTGTCCCTTGGATCTTCATGTAGTTTCGTGTAGCAGAAGTTGGAGTTTCGGCAGGTACTTCAGCGGGAACGTCCATAGGAGCTTCAGTAGCCTCAGCATTGCCAAAGGCTTCTTTTGCAGCTTCTTCCAAGTTTGGCTCTTCGTCCTCCTCAAAGTCTTTCATGAGAAGCTTCTCATTAGTAGGCTCCTCTTTCTTCTTCCTCTTCACAGCAGAAGCTTCTTCAGCCTCATTCCTCTTCGCTGCTTTGATCTGTCTCCTGCTGTCTTCGAAGTCTACAAAAGACATCTGGATTCCTGAAGCTTCGGAAGTCTTCACTCTCTGGTAGTACAGCCACTGAAGGTCCAGTTTAGGAATCTTCACCTCCAAAGGACAGTTACAGTTCACATGGGCCTTGAGGGAGCATCCTGAGCATCCACTCCCCTCTGAGCCGCACAAGAAGATCTGATGCTTGCAAACGCAGACTTCACAGAGTTTATCCAGATCAGCCATCCTCTCTTCCTGGGTAGCAGACTTAACTCTCCCGTTCACAACGTCTGTCATCTCCTTCCATTTCAACAAGATCTTATATGAGAGCGATTTTTCCGTGATTGTCACAGGCGGGGAGAACTTTACATTCGACTTCCTCCACTGAGTCATCACGAATGAAGCCAGCTCGTCAGTCATCTCTCGGATAGGGTATTTAGACCTTTGGATGTCATGAATGAGGAACTTTTCCTCCTGCAGCCGAATCCCTCTCTAAAGAACGGCTCTCCAAGTCGGCAGCTCGCTGGGAATGAACTCCTTCCCCAGGCCCACAACATCCGAGAGCTTTGAACCTGACATTTTCCTGGTTTTGAGGGGCAGATTCGGCCATCACGTCTAGTCGTTGCTTATTCTCGCTCTTGTCCAATCTGTAACAAATTCATATCAGTATGTTTAGTGTTCTTTCGCCATAAATATAAACAAAGAATATAATTTTTGTTTATAATCAGGGTTGCCAACCGGCATTTTTAATTATCAAATTAACCTAAATTTGGTAATGAATATTTATATTGGTAATAGAAAACTGAATTTGGCATTGCAAATTTAATTTAAAATTCGTAATAATGGTTAGGGCGGAGCGTTTTTATACTTTTATCGATTTTCGTTTTGTAATAGCGCGGGAAAGTGGCTCTTCCACGTCAAAAGTGAGTGTGTAAAATCTCAGAGATCTGCAATAATATCTTCTTCCTCCGCACGCGCGTTGAAAATCCAAAAAATGCGCCAAAATACGCATTTTTTCAATATTTTCTTATAGTTTTAATTCTCATCCTACCTTCTTGTAATAGCGAGGAAAGCATCCTAAATGTTTATTTTAGACTACTTTTAAATATTTTTGTCCTGCGATAATTTCTTCTGTCTCCGCAAACGTTTCAAAATATGGGAAAATTTACATAAATAGCGTATTTTATAATGATGCTATTATGGTCAACTTCGGCCCTACACTACAGTTTATTCGTTAATTATGTATTAAGTATTGCAATTAACAATTCATTATATCATATTTTAGTAATTTAATGAAGGTTATATATTTGAGCAATTAAATAATTTAGGTTCACCAATGCAGTTTACTTTGCATATGCTTGGTTTATTTTTGATGACTTATTATGTAATATGCATGCAGCTCCTCGCTTATTTCATCAATATTGAATGTACTATATTGACAAAATAACCCAGAACTCACCACGTTGAGGTGGCTGCATTTTGAGTTACTCCCTACCCGACCCAACCACCCTACCATTATCGGACTTAAGCTCGTTACACACTGTAGTCACTTTTTGTTTCCATTCTTGGCATTTTCTTTCTGGATTCTAATCTTGCTCTGATAAATCCATCCCCTGCCTCTGAACCGCATACTGCAGCTGAAGCCTCTGTTACCAGCTTTATATGCCGTTCAACCGCTTGGGTGTGGCAAGGAAAGCGTGGGATAAAATCAGGTACATCTCCTGATGAGATATAGTTCAGGATGTCGGAGCGTGATAAAACTTTTGTCAGAGGAGGCTCTGACAGCTCACAAGTTTGCCAGTTAATCATGTTGTAGTACTCACCGCACTGAAAGTTCAACGAGGGCAATTTAAACACTCTCACTGCGGCTGACTGAGAATCTCTTGCTTTAAGGATTCTCCTCCATCCTAATTCTCTGATATGTTTTGCTTCATCGTGAATCATACTAAGAACATTCTCAGGATGAGAAAAATAGGAATTTCTCTGAATAATACGATCAACTGTTTCTATACAGCGGGCACTCAACGACCTCGAGCGTTGTATCATTTGATAAAGATGTTTGGCTCCCTGTGTTGCTGAAGAATTTCTCTTGATTTGAAACCACATTGGAATATAAACTTTCATAATATAATCCACGATACACTTAAGGTTGTCTGAAGGTTCTTCAGTTGAAACGTAGAGACGAAGTATGCGGTTAGCAGTTGTCACCCATCTGGAGTGTGCCATTTTGCCTGGTTTCCTTTGAGCTAGAGAGGGAGTACATCCACCTTTTGACACAGCATCATAGATTTCTGCAAAATATTTCTGATCTGTGCTCAGATCATCTCTGTCAACTACAATTTCTTCCGCTTCAACTGCTTCAAACTCAACAACAGGTCTCTTTTCACAATCAATTAACTCTTTTCCTATCGGCCCCGTAAAACTATGAGGACCTGTTGTTTTACCATCAATGTCAGTCACTATGTGCCGCAAGGGAAGTTCATCAGTGTGAAGCAAGCAAATCAGCCACTGGAGTGCTCTCTGAAAGTGCTCTTCAATACTTCTTATCACTCCTCCTTTTGGTCCTGTATTAACTGCTGTCCCGTCACATCCAATGGCTTTAACTTCTGAAGTATCAATCTCATTTGAGCGAAAAAAATCCAAAACTGCAGAAGATATACTCTGTGCTGAGCCAGAAGCGGAAGTTACATGCCCAATATAATGCGAGTTTGGTTCTTGAAGCAAAGTGACATGTTCTTCTGTTACATTTTTTTGATAACCTTTACTGCCAACTTTTTCTTGCACTGCAGTTCTGTCCTTTCTTCCATCGAAATAGATACTCTCCATAGTTTCTTCTTCGTAATCTCTCTTTTGAATGATAGATCTCACTCTTTTTCTAGCTCTCCTTACTTTGCATCTGTCTATTACTGAACTTAAATCTTTTTCGTTTATAATTCCCACGTCTTCAAGAACAGCCGAAGCAATTATAACAGCAGACCTGTCTGACACACCATTTCTGTCACAAGCTATAGCCAATGATGAAATTGTTCCATCGATATGATTCTCTGTGTCGGTTCATAATCAGAATCCGCTCCTTCTGTTTCACTTAATGTTGATGACAGTGTTTCGGTTGCTTGTCCTTTACTGGTAGATGGTTTTGGTTCATACTGTTTCATTCTCTGTTGTCTTATAGCAATAGTTGCTAGATCTTTACGAGTTTGTGAAACATCAAGAGAGCCTATTGCCAATTTTCTTGTTGTTCTCTGATCTTTAAGGAAGTCTTGTTCAATTGCTGGAACCTTGAGATGGTTTTCATATGAACACTTATCAAAATTTTCACATTTGCAAGCAGTGATGTCAGTGGCGTAGCTAGAGTTTGTGCCGCCCGGGGCGGTCCTTGAGTTTGCCGCCCCCCCTGAAACACAACACAATACACATAACAAGCATACTTAAACAAAAAGTGAAAACGACGTATAGAAAAAAACCTGTGAAAAATATTAGGACAACATGTTTAATTCTGAAGTGAAAAAATTAACTACAACATTCTACAGTTATTTTTCTTGCTTTTCTGTTACCAAAATCTTCGATGACATTGTCGAAGTCTATTTCGTCTGTCAATTGTTGTTCTATAGACAGGATGGCAAGATTTCTCAACCGCAAGGTGCTCATAGTAGATCTTAGGTAATTCTTTATCAGTTTTAGTTTAGAAAAACTCCTCTCACAGCTAGCAACACTAACAGCAATTGTGAGAAAAATCCGCAGCAGTATTACAATATTTGGAACCGAGTTACCAAGATTATACTTTACAACTAATACCAACATATTAGTTTTGATATTGATTATTTATAAATATTAAACGCATATTTATAGATTATAACGTATTTACAGAACTTTATGGGTTATTTCCCTTTTTAATGAAATAAATGCATTTATACTAATGCTATTATTAATTAAGCACAACTAAGCGCTTAAATAGGTATGATGGTCAATAAGGCCGTCTTCAAGGGAACACAATCCTTACCATTGTCGGAAATTAACGAAGTAAGCAGTGTTTTCGTGGAAAAATAAAATTGTGTCTGGCGTCTTGTATCCTTCTACTGTCCCGACATAAAAAAAAACCTTTTTTTTTCATTGCAGTAGACCAAAAGTGCCGCCCCTCAAAAAGTGCCGCCCAGGGCGGACCGCCCCCTCCGCCCCCCTATAGCTACGCTAGTGAGTGATGTCAAATAATTTGTTTTCTGCCTCATTTTGAAATGTTTGTAATTTAATTTTGAATGAGTCACTCTCTTGTTTCCTCTTTATTGACTTTAGAAGGTTTTGACATTTTTCATGGTAATTTTTAATCATTTGAACGACACGGTTATGAGAAACAGTAGGAATAGAGGCTGTTTTCCACAAACCTTCGAGAGTTTTTGAGAGAACACCCGAAATTTCTGCAACTGTAGGCTCTTCGATGTCTTCAGATTCAACCTTATTTGATGAAAATATTTCATGACGTCCTTCTCGGTTGGAAGGCACCTCTTGTCTAGATCAGCTGGAGCCCCAAATATAGGGCAACTTGAAGAAGTTCTTGTTGCTTGAGCTGGTACTGACATTGTGACAAACAGTAATTAATATAAAAATTAAGAAATTACTCCTAAAACGTAAAATATTCTTGCATTCTGCAGAAGTTTTGTATATTACACCAACGTATTATTATGCACTAAAATATACAGTATATGTCCACATATGCGTGTTGTCGTGTTGCAAAGATGTATTAACAGCAAGAGCAACACAATCCACATCTTACTCGAAACGTAGCTAGCACAAGACTGCGGGGAAGTGAGAGCAAGAAGGCCTGGTAGAGCGTCGTGAGTCATGACTCATCAGTTATCACTCACTGACTCATTGCCGTATATGGCAATGACGAGCAGCACACCATACCAGGCTGTGGGGAAGCTTCTAGAACGATGTGGGAGTACTACATGACGTACAAAGTGAATTTATTAGCGTATAGGCTGAATATGCAAAATACGTGATTTATGCGGATTTTTCCGTATTTTGAAACGTTTGCGGTGGCAGAAGATATTATCGCAGGCCAAAAATATTTAAAACTAGTCTAAAATAAACCTTTAGGATGCTTTTCCTCGCTATTACAAGAAGGTAGGATGAAAGTTTTTTGGATTTTCAATGCGCGTGAGGAGGCAGAAGATATTATTGCAGATCTTTGAGATTTTACACATTCACTTTTGACGTGAAAGAGCCACTTTTCCGCGCTATTACAAAACGAAAATCGAAAAAAGTGTAAAAACGCTCCGCCCCAATAATGGTGTAACATAAGCTTAAACCTTTGTCATTCAGTACCATTTAATTTTAGCGTAGGTCCATTTTTTACTTGAAATATGAGGTGTATATATAAAAGAATTTTTAGCAATCTTTTTTTTGTAAGAACATTTCTAAATGAAATAATTTGTCCATTAGTCGACAAAGGTCTAATAAAGTAATTCGTGGGTGCTCTCTCTCTCTCTCTCTCTCTCTCTCTCTCTCTCTCTCTCTATATATATATAATATATATAATATATATATATATATATAAAACAATACATAAAAACAATCGTAATGAAAAATTCATTTCATGTATCCAATTGGACACACGTGTTATCATAGACAGAAATTTACCCTATGAAAACTTTGTGTCCATTTCGAAACGAACTTTGAATAAAGTTTTTTCTTCACAGTTATTAAAAATATTACTTAAAGAAAGTAAAGAGGGAGCTTCCTTAATACTTATAGAATGAAATTATAGTCAAAACAAATATAATAATGGTGATTAAACTTAGGAAAATTACAGAAAACACTTACCGAAAAAAATGGCGTCCACTCACTTCTACTTCACAATTATAACTGGCGTAATTGCTCAGAGCCATCTATTGAGAGAATGTTGAACTTCGCCTTCTGCGTCCAAATTGTTTCAAAGATTCAAATGGGGTAGATTTTTTTCTTATGTATGTATGTATGTATGTATTAAACCTGTGTAAGAGTTAAGCAAAGATAATGTGTCTAAATGGCAACAAATTACGACAAAGGGTTAAAAATATGAGGTTGTGTTCAATTGAATATTCGGTATTTCAACATAGAACAGAAAACCGCAGTTTTGAACATGATAACGCGATTTTTGGGAAAAGTTGCAGAAAAGAAACCCCTCTTAGAATTAAATTTTACATAAAAATACATATTAGCCAGAGTGAAATTCGGGCTCAGAAAAGAATGATGTGCCTTATAATGCCCACCCCTGGTCTAGACTGAGAAGCAAGATATTTAAAGAGAAAGTCATATTTTTATTTTAAACCGCATGTTTGACAGATCTGATGTTATCATGATCTGCTGAGTTAACTAAAAATGGAAATTGAAATATGCCTTTTATTATGAATTACAATTAAACATGCGTATGAGCCAAATTTAAATGCTTAAGATTTAAAATTTAATGTTAAGCAGGACATGACTTCAGCTACACAACGAAGAAAGCATGTATACAGGAAATGAACATTGCAGAATTTAACAAGATTACATTATTAAGCTAAATCTAAAAAAATTATTAAGTAATTTAAAAAGAAATAATTCACCAATTATTCAGCGGAAATACAATAGAAAGCAAATCAAAATTTTTTATCCAAACTCGTGCCAGCGTTATGCGACTTTGGACTCTGCGTCAAAATGAAATATGAATATAAATATACATAAGAATATAAGGATTATATAAATATACGAATTATAAGAATGAACATAAGAATTATATGAATGAATATAAGAATTATATGAATGTAGGAATTATTCATTGTTCATTTTTACATTATTATTAAAGTAGATTATATCAAATATTTGTATTTGATGTACAGTATTATTTACTATTATTATTAAAGTATATATACTGGATTATTATTAAAGTTATATGTACACAATTATTATTAAAGTAAATTAGCACAATATTGAGTACGAGAAACCCCAAAAGTGAAGGCAGCCAAACACCAGAACAAGCAAAAACACAAAAGTAAGCCTAAATAAAACATCACTCTTACGACACACTAGATACTTAACAACATTGAAGAAAGAACAACCATGATTAACAATATAGCAAGCATTTATCAACTAATTATTTTTTTTCTATCAGTTATAAAGGTTTGGAGGTGGGAGGCCTCATTCACCCTTTATGTTCGATATGGACCGGGCATTTTTTTCACATTTTTCGTCATCTATCCGCTTAACCACACTCCTTATGTCCCTCATTTGTTCATTTTCGAGTTCTGTGACCATGAAAACATACTGTATGAAATCGATTTTTTTGGCTGCCATTTTGAAAAAAACCCACTGAACCAGGTCAAAAATTCATTTTAAGTCCAAGAACTAGTCGGATTCGTATTCAGCAGCCAAAATGGCCATAGAAACCACTCGTCCTAAAAAAAATGTTAGATTCTCCCACCCCTACTAATACCTCGTTAATCTCGTTGCAGTTCCGTGCGTTAGTCTTTCTTCACACGAAGGACAAGCTGGTGGACACGCCTCTACGCCTGTCTTAGTGGAAGAGCGAGTTGCTCTCTTGCGCTCTCCACCGCGCATATCCAGGTACACCCGGCTCATCTGGTGCCGTCCTGAGCCAGGCATCTAGTCTTCTTTTGAAGACCTCCACTTTGAACCCTATAACGTCCCCGAGGTCCTGTGGAAGCTGGTTAAAAACTCTTGGCCCCCTCACAACGAAGCTATTTTCCTTCATTGTTGAAGTGGTCCCTTGTCGGGCCTTCAATTTGGGAACACTACACAATCTGCCTTTGCTATTTTCCAGTGTTGGTTGGATGATAATTATGTTTAGTTTTAGGTTTGGTACCAGTTTTTCGATCATTTTTCATATGTAGATTATGATGTACCTCTCTCTTCTTCTTTCCAGGAAGTACATATTTAGTTTACGTAGTGTTTCCCAGTAAAGTTCTTTTGTAGCCATCAGTCTTAACTGTGAAATGTCTCTGCGTTTCTTCTCGTTTGTTAGTTTCTTCCTTTTTATATGGGGACGTCAAGACTGCGCAGTATTCAAGTTTCGGTATGATCAGTGTTTTCAGCAGGGGAATCATTACTGTCTAGTCACTTCTTTTGAACGTTCTTAGTACCTGTCCCACGACTGTTTTTGCTTTGTTTATCGCTATCTAATTCTGTATCTCGAATTTCGCATCAACGATCATTATAACCCCCAAATCGGTCGCTTTCGTGCTTCTCTAAATTTCCTGTCTATCTGGGGCATAATTTGCTGTCGAAGGTCCTTCTTTCCATCATATCTCAAGAGTTGAAATTTCTCGGTGTTAAATGTCAACGTTATGATTTTTTGACAATTTGTATATTTTGTTCGTGTCCCTCTGCAAGGCCTCCACCTCTTTTGCATAGCTGATTTTTCTGCTGATCTTTGTATCGTCTGCAAAGGATGTTACTATACTGTTGCTGTTTACTTCACTCTCTATGTCTGTTAGCATGATAATGAATAGGAGTGGGGCCAGTACTGTACCTTGTGGTACTGAGCTGTGTACTTCCAATTCCGTTTAAATACTTATCGAATCTGGCCAAGCAATTTCGCGAAAGTCAGAACGTCACTTAACACAGCATATTAATAACGTTAATCGTTAATTTCCATTACATCGAAATTCTATGCTAAAATAAATACAGTAAACAGAAGCAAATATTTATTATGTTACAAAACCTCGTCCCTTTTTCTCCACTAAATAGTGATTTGGGAGATGTTACGAATGACGCATGAAGTCCTCTGTGCAAAGAGATGATTTATAGGAATGGATTTGTATATATTGAAAATAAGACGTTTCCAATTCAATCCGAAATCAGCCCTTCAATTCCTCTAAATACTTTCATACACCACTACACTAAATTGCTACACTAATTTTCCATACCTGTTGCAGCTATTCGACATGAGTTTCCTATTTCAGCTAAGACACGCCCGTGTATCACATCGTGTATCTACCCTGCGATAATCTTCGCTTTACAATGGTGTCTCTAAGTAAAGGTTTTTGATCAGCTTTATACCTCATACTGTAGTCAAATTTACGCAACGTAACGTTATCTACAACGTTTACGAGCCTCGCTTGTGCGTGGATTGGATCTAACTCGGAAAGCAAGAGCTGTCAGTGATCGTTCTATAATCATTGATGATCATCATGGTCAGTGGTTAACGTCTCATCAATTTTTCTGTCGACAATTTAAGATATTATGAACTGTCTCATTTGTAAACCCAAGATTTTGAACACTGCTTCTTACTTCAACTACAGTTCAATTATTCACTCACGTGACTAATGATGATCTATCACAAGTACCAACTACACGCGACATCTTTGACTTTTTAATTACTGAAGATGGAGGATTACATTTTTTCTGGTAAGAGTTGTCTCAGTAAAAAATATGGTTTTGTCCTGTGTTTCATCGTGAGCCTATGTTAACGTCATAAAACGTAAAAATACTCAGCGAAGATGGAAAAAGAGATTTTTCAATGTTTCTACGTTTTTCCATCATATTTGCAATTAGGAACGTTGAGTTCAGTATAGTTCCCCTTCTACCCCTATCGGATGGGTCATAGGATTAAGCATATTCACCACACAAAACTTTTAATTGGCTTTACCCGCTTGAATTTTAAGAGCTTGGGATTGTTCATACAACCGATTCTATCGAGGCGATGTATATCCTATCAAATTACTTCTTTATCCATCAGATTTTTACCATTTCTATAACTTCACCGCATAATTTTTTTTTAATTAAGTATATGTGCATGTTAGGAATCAGAAGTTCTCAGCAAAGAATTAATTTATTCTATGACGCAATCTTTCAAACAGAAACGTTGATTTTAAGATGACTTCTTCATCCTCAGAACGGAACAGACTTCACTAACAGCGCTGTTTTAAAGTCGTATAGCAGAACGGAAGAATGAGTTGGAGCAACCTTTGGATTAGTGTCAGTTTAATAGCAAATTAAATAAAAATAAAAAATTGAGCTTGTCAGATACCTCAAAGTTTGAGGCGAAATTTGCATTAAAAATCCAAACAAAAAATACGTAGGAAAAAGGAGTTAGCGGAGTCTTTCGAGCGATTAAAACGAATGTTCATTGAAAAGAAACTTTCAAAAAGTAACAAATATACAGGGTGGGCCGAAAGTCTGGATCCATAGGAAAATATTTATTTTAATACATAAATTACAACAAATGGTAAATACTTAAAATGAATATCAACTTTAACTCGTAAATGCGTATCCTTGATACTGGACAGTAGTTCGTACTCCAGTATAAATACTCAAATACTTTTTTATTTCAGCCCAGAAATGGCTTCGAATCTAACAACAGAAGACCGGGTAGAACTTGTGCTCATGTACGCAAGACAGGGCGCTACACACAGAGAAGTTGCTACCGAATTCAATAGAAATCATCCTGATAAGCATCCAGTAACACATGCGACTGTTGGCAAGTTGTTTAAACGTTTCAAAGAAACAGGAAGTGTACATGATCGACGGCGTTCTGGTCGTCCAAAAACTGCAACTGATGAAAATACTTCTGCAATGGTATGTGAAACTTTAACGAATAGTCCAGTAAAGTCAACAAGAAGATTTTCAAATGAAACACGCATCTCGAGAACGTCAATTCGAAGAATTATTAAAAATCATAAATTCCATCCCTAAGTGTCTCGATGTCAGAGGCCGCCAATTTGAGCATTTGTTATAATTTGTTGTTTATACTGGAGTACGAACCACTGTACAGTATCACGGATACGCATTTACGAGTTAAAGTTGATATTCATTTTAAGTATTTACCATTTGTTGTAATTTATGTATTAAAATAAATATTTTCCTATGGATCCAGACTTTCGGCCCACCCTGTAGATTAGGAGAATGTTGACCCATGTTCGGGATTAGTGAAATGCTTTCTTGTTGAAAAACAATTACGCGCATAGAAGGAAGGATTTAAGGTAAACCCTTCAGGATTTCAACTAAAGATGGAAGTATATCCGAGCTCAGCGACGATCGATGGCGAATCGCCGAGTCTCACCAGTATAACGTCTCGAAGTGCAAGCAAAGAGACGCGTCAAACAGATACTCCTTTGAGATAATATTGATATTAGTTATTTTTTATTTATTCAAATGCGTACAGAAATGCGTGCCCCCCACACACTATATATATATATATATATATATATATATATATATATATATATATATATATATATATATATATATATATATATATATATATATATATTCCATGGAATATTATACCCTAAATGGACAGGAAGTCCAGAGAAATTCCAGAGCAAAAGATTTAGGGGTTGTAATGACAGATGATGCGAAATTTGAAACACAAAATAAGATAGCAGTAAACAGAGCAAAGAGAATAACGGGTCTGATATTGAGAACTTTTAAACGAAGGGATAGGAATGTAATGATCCCCCTACTGAAAACCCTGATAATACCCAAACTGGAATACGGCTCGGTCCTAACATCCCCATATAAAAAAGAAGACATTAGACAGCTGGAGGGGATTCAAAGAAGTTTCACAGCCAAGATCAATGGGTGCAAAGAACTAAATTACTGGGAAAGGTTACGAGAACTAAACCTATATTCACTGGAAAGGAGAAGAGAGAGATACACCATTATTTACACTTGGAAAATAATGGAGAAACTAGTCCCTAATCTTACTCTGAATCCCATAACTCCCCAAACAACGGTGGAAGGTAGAAACGGTAGACTGTGTCGTATTCCCAAATTGAAGGCGAGAGAGGGAACATCCTTAACCCTGAAAGAAAATAGTTTTGTAGTGAGAGGACCAAAACTATTTAATCAGCTGCCCAAAGACCTAAGAAACACGAAGGGAGTTGCAGTGGAAATCTTCAAAAGAAGACTTGACGCCTGGCTCAGAACAATGCCCGATGAGCCGGGCGTACCTGGCTATGTGAGGTGGAGAGCGCAAGAATCCAACTCACTACTTCACCAGGCCAACTCGAGAGGAGGGGCGACACGCTTGACCTTCGCGAAATGAGAAATCATCACGTGGAACCTTTGTAAGGTTGTAAGGTTATATATATATATATATATTAAAGGTCCCCTAACCACAACAGAAGATTTAGCGAAAGTGGATTGAGTAAGCAATTACACTTGCTCATTCGGGTCTAAAACAAATACTTTAATGTCCTTCGCTTTAATTTCTTTTATAAATTCTTCTTTTTCCACCTGAATGAAGGCATGTAATTGCACGCCAAAACTAATTGTTTCCAATATTAAATCGTTTTTCTTTCTCGTTAGTATATATATATATATATATATATATATATATATATATATATATATATATATATACATTATATATATATATACATATATATATATATATATATATATATATATATATATATATATACACACACATATATATATATATATACATATATATATATATATATATACATATATATATATATATATATATATATATATATATATATATATATATATATATACATATACATATACATATATATATATATATACATATACATATATATATATATATATATATATACATATACATATATATATATATATTACATATATGGGATAGAACTCAGAATGGTCCCCTGAGATATTTTATGATACACAGACTGTGCAGGGAACAAGGAACTTTTCTGGGAAAATTAAATCCACTATAGTCCGAATAAGTAATGGTAACTGATAAAGGCGATAGTTTTTTCTTTTTCATGATGTTAGCCCAACGTGGGCAACGGGTTACTCGCAAAGAGGCCTAAAACTTTAGCTTCCCTCACCAGCTATCTGCAAAGCAGATATGATCCAGCTTTGGGACAGGATCTAGGTTCTGTCGCAAAGCTGAATCCTATCTGCTTTGCAATCCTGTTTATTAATAATAATGCGTGGCAAAAATAAGCATGAAGAAGCAAAACCTAACATAAGAACCTCCTGCATAGTTAAACTGATATAAAATCAAGATGCGACACAAAATAAAATCTAAACTTGTCATAAAAACCCTGTTCTAAGACGCACATAAATTCAAAGGTATGGAGTCATTAAAGATAAAACAATTTAAAGTATCACAGAAAAATATCTAACAGTAAACTAATAAGAGTTAACGAAAAACTTACTTTAAAACACAAAATACTGTAAATAAAACAATTTAAGGCATCGTAAGAGAAAATATCTAACAGTAAACTAATAAGAGTTAAGGATAAAAAACTTACTCTAAAAACATAAAAGGTTCAGAGAAGTTACATTGCTTGATAACCAGGGCTTCTCCTTAATAGTCAGCAGAGACTCATTATTAGGAAGTTTGCACTGTTGGAGCGAGAGGTGATTACTGAGAATGAGTTAAATTGTGAAGGATGATGAGCGCTATGCGCATGTGCACGAATGGCGCTAAATGAAGGATTAGTTAGTGGCTGGTCTGTCCTAATTGACTTGCCTTTATGCTCAATTGGCGTTTTGATTGGCCAATATACACTGCATTACAACAGTGGCACTGGTATTTATAGAACACAGATGCCTGTAACTCTTTCGAAATGACATCCTTGAACACAAAGAAACTGCCAATAGTGACCTGGCCTAAATGCAACCCTAATCTGTAACTATGGGTAAAAGTCATTGCGTAGTTTGGTGACTCTTTTTTAATGAAAATCTGCTGTGTCCGATAAAGGTTATGGGAAAACACACAATGGCTTTTTTAACATTTACTATTTGTTGTTTAGACTGAGCTAGCTTAGCAAGCTGCTTACCCAAATATGTGTCAAAGTACTTAGAACTAAAACCATTTAAATATAGGTTGTTTCAAAAACTAAAATTCTAAATGAGATGCAACAAAGTTTGAACAAATTTTATATGCTCTAGTGACTAAAGAAAGTTGTAATTAGATTTCTCTTCAGCTGTCTGGAATAAATGAGGAAACTTTGTGGTCAAACCTGTAAATGTAGGTTTCCTATATACTGTGATTGAGAACGAACCTTTAAAGTGATCAATTAAGATATCAAGGAAAAGTAGTTTGCGATCAGTTTCAGTCTCAGAGGTGAATTCTGTTAGGATGCTTAGAATTTAAGTAATTTAAAAATTTAAGAATGTGTGCTTGAGATCTAAAAACAAGAAAGTGTCACCCACGTATCGACGGTAGAATAGGGGCTTAAATTCTGAAAGACAATCATCAAGCCAAAGGACCTCATAATGTGCCAAAAATGTATTAGCCAGAGTGGGGCTTTGGGACTGGATCTAGGTTTTAAAGCATCCCAGTCCAACTATATTCAGAACCTTAATATAAGCAAAAGACTTGTTGCATTCGCGTCGGATTCAATACATCAAAGAAAAAGGGATAACTATTGTATTTTTAGCTAAAAGCCAAAATTTAAACCTCAACTGGCAAAATTGAGCGTCCACTTTTCAAGGCACATAACATGTCCGTTTAGCCCTGTTCAAAAATCAACTTTTTCTTATTTTCATAGGTTTCTGTACTTTTTCCCATGCTTTTTGACCTGAAAAGGCCGGAAATCACAACCATTTTGATCTAGGTTGTTGGGAAGCATTGCCGCATGGAGCTTTAAGTTTTCTGCCTTGAAATCGGCCAAAAGCACCAGTTCCGGGGTCCCTTGAATCATGTTTTGCACTATAACTTTTTTATCTAAACAAGATAGAGCAACAAAATAGGCACCAAATTAAAGTGTTTTTAATCCTCTTTCTAACTTATACAATTATGATAGTCTTGGAACAAGAAATGGCACATTGGTACATACAAAGATTTCAGAAATATCACAAAATTCGTTTTCTCACACTCAAGGCAGACAAGGCGCCTTATTCATGACACAAATTTGAGATTAACATTTTGTCACAAGTCTAATCGATCAAGAAGTGAAATCATTACATGATGATTAATTTCATAATGACATTTACACAGTCAGTTGTTGAGAGTTTGTTTCTTGAAGCTGTCAAAGCGGCGTCTGTTGAACTCCACAGCTTGAAGGAGATAGTCCCTTTGCTTGGCATCTGTTGTTATGACATTTGCAAAGTCGCTCATCATCTTGACACCACGTTCAGCAATGTCATTCACCGATTTCAGATTCTTAACATAGTCCAACGCTTTTCTCTAGTCCTCATTCTGTGGCCAAGACGTGACAGGTTCCAGAAGCCACTCGGATCCAATGTTCAGTGTGTCCAGCAGGAAATGTGATTCTGGGCCAATGAGATCAACCAGGGTGGTCTTAGCTGTGACTCTCTGGAATAGAGGCTTTCCTGTTCTGAAGCTGTCTGGCTTCTCAGTGGCATGTAACTGGGCAGCAATGTCGTGCTTCAATGTGTCACTCAATCTACTGCTGAACAGGGCAAATGGCACGACTTCCTGCGTCAGGTATCATTTGTGGTTTTCCATCTTATTAAGTACTGCATCAGCAAGCTCTGGGTCAGTTTTCTTGTACTTCAACATGTCCTGGATTAGACTTAGATCATTCACGGGAGCATCTGCAGCAGACATTGACATCATCCATACAGGAGTGGAGAACAGCGCAAGGAAGGTGTTGAGTCTTTCCAGCTTTGATACAGTGTCTTCGTCGTACTCAAGTTAATCTGCAAACATCAGCATTTTCACGGAGTACAGGTTTCTGGCCATCCATCTGGCCTGATGAATGGCGCCTGGTCGACTCCAGTGAATACCTCGAGGAGGCGTTCCTTCAAGAACAATGACTGTCAGTTCAGCCATTTCCCTGTAGTCGGCTCTTGGAAGCCTTTCTGCTGTTAGAATGTCTTGGAGTATTTCTTCACTGTTCTTCTTCTTTTCCTTCAGCCATTTGCTCTTGATAGCCAGCATCTTTGGGTTTTCCTTGGACAAGTCCGTCCAAACATCCTTCAGATGCTCAAACCAGGGATTATCTGGCCCCTTCACCTTCCCAAACAGCTTCTCCCAAATTGCTCCTACTAGGATTTCCAGGATGTGATGTCGACAGGCCAGATAAACACCTTTTTGTTCAGCATTTTCTCTAGCAGTTTGGCAGCTCCTCTGTGAACTCCACTGTTACTGGATGTAGTGTCAAAAACAAGGGCAGTAACATTATCCGTAAGTTCCCATGTCTCCAGTAAATCCATTGAAGCCTCAGCCTGAGCTGTGCCAGAAGAATTGTCGATGACAGGTACTCCCAATAACTTTCCTTCAGTGTATGAAGGTGGACCAGACACTAGCACAGCTAAAGTCTCTGAGGTACTTCCAGGTTCACTGCCCAAGACATCTTTGAGCAACTTTCCATCCCAGTGTAAGGCAGCGTACTGTGGGGGGTTTTCACAAAACTTGGACATGTGACTCTGGCTGATATTATACCTGGACAGCATTCTGTTGCGACGTGTTGTTGAGGTTGAGATGACGAAATTATCCAGATCAGCCCCTCCAGCTTTCAAGGTGGCAGAAACCATGGCAGTAACTTGATTGTCTGATAAACCAAGACGATCAGCTGTATTGCAGATGACATCACATTCCATGACCTTCCTTGGAAACGTCAAAGTCACACTAGTCACAGTGTCTTGATGGTGAGAACATCCAGGACGAGGCTGATGGTAATCCATGTCCTCTGTGTTAGCGTCGTTGTCAGTTGAGTCACCCCAGGTAATGTCATCCACATGAACAACTGCCTCTTGTTCTGCTGCAGCTGTAAAATAGTACAACATGTTAAGACAGTAATTGTTAAGTACATGCTAAATATCGCAATGGAGTAAAACTTAAAACTTTTTGTAACGTTCAAAGTAATTAGTTTTACCTTGTTCTTGTCTATGCTGCAGTCTTTCATTCCTCGCTGCTTGCTGCAGGGATCTTGTCTCAAAAATCTTGTCATGACCAGACATATGACCTTTCCTCTCAGTCTTTTGGTCTTCGTAGAACCTGATATCCTCATCTTTCTTCTCTCTGGATAACAGTCTGTTGTTCTGTATTTCCCGGATTGCATCTGGAGCTCCTATATCGAACAGGCTGTCTAATTCCAGCACAAATGCTCCTCTTTTTCCTCCAGGGTTACTTGCTCTTCCTTTGCTTTTCACCATAGCACGATGTTTCTCATGTAGTTTCATGAAGAGCTTCATTGCGTTGTACTTCGTCATTGTCTTGATCCTAGCGTTCTGCCAGAATGGGATGATAGATTCAACTGTTTCATATGCAAGGTCTTGAACCATGGGCCTCCCTGCATTTTCCGGTAAATTCTGAAGATTAAGGAAATACTGGAACGCCTGTCTGTTGGTGGGAAGCTGGGAACCACTGATAAAAGCTGAAGGGTATCCAACCAGGAAAGTTTCAGTGAGAGATCTGGTAGATGGCCCAGTTGACACCTGCCTGTGGACAGTACGTGGAGGTTCTGAGATATCAACTGTGCGCCCACGGAGCTCCCTCAGCTCCTTGCTTAATGCCATTGTGAAGTTGTAACTTGTAGATGGTTTTCTAGATTCTGATTGAGTTTCTGTTGTTTCCTGAAAAATGATAGATAATTATTATTATTATTATTATTAATTATATTATTTATTATTTTTTTATTATTATTATTATTATTATTATTATTATTATTAATTATTATTTATTTATTATTTTTATTATTATTATTATTATTATTATTATTATTATTTATTAATTTTATGCTCTTTCATTTGATACCTAATTTGTTGCTCTATCTTGTTTAGATCAAAAGTTAAAGTGCAAAACATAATTCAAGGGACCCCGGAATTGGCGCTTTGGCCGATTTCAAGGCAGAAAATTTAAAGCTCCATGCGGCAATGCTTCCCAACATCCTAGGTCAAAATAGTTGTGATTTTCAGCTTTTTCAGGTCAAAAAGCATGGGAAAATGTACAGAAACCTATGAAAATAAGAAACAGTTGATTTTTGAACAGGCCTAATTTCCGTTTCTTGATGGGACTGAACTCAGAATGGTCCCCTGAGTTATTTTTATGATACACACAGACCGTGCATAGAACAAAGAACTCTTCTGGGAAAATTAAATCCACTATAATCCGAATAAGTAATGGTAAATAACAAACACTGTAGTTCTGAATATACTTGGGCTAAGATGCTTTAAACCCTAGCTCCTCTCCCAAAGCTGGATCCTATCTGCTTTGCAGACAGCTGGTGAGGGGGAGCTATATTTCTGGGGCCTCTTTGCGAGTGACCGGCTGCCCACGTTGGACTAACATCATGAAAAAGAAAAAACTATAGTGTTTGTCATTTACCATTACTTATTCGGACTATCGTGGATTTAATTTTCCCAGAAGAGTTCCTTGTTCTATGCACGGTCTGTGTGTATCATAAGAAAACCTCAGGGGACCATTCTGAGCTCAATCCCATATATATATATATATATATATATATATATATATATATATATATATATATATGTTAACCCTTCTGTCTATGGCTTTGGGCGGTTCGAAGTTGACGGGGGTTCTGGTTAGGTGGCAGCAACGGATTTGTTACTCTGGAGTACCTGGTACCGTATAGGGAATTGCAGTAGTTTCTCTTTTACTACTCTCCAATTTCTTCTTGTAGGGGATTAAAGGATTCTGTAGGGGATCGGAGGATTGTCTAAGGATTTCCCGATTCTTCTTGTAACGTATCAGAGATCATTTTTCTCTCTTTTAAGACTAAGTTCTCTGAAGAGAGCAAGGCTCGAAGGAGAAGACAAAGATATTCTCTTACTGTAGTTTACTGTTAAAATTTTACACGTAATGCTCAGGCGCTAAGTCAGAACAGCCAAAATCTGAATGAACACTGGAGAAATTTTACACGTATATATATTTAAAATTTAATGACACCATTATTATTTGATGCTGACCTGGTTTTTGTTTTTTATTCTCAATAGACTGATTTATTTTGTAAAATATTTAAAGATAAGGTAAATATTTCAGCTGTAGCAATGTCTAGACTGAGAAGCAAGATAATTGAAGATGAAGCCCTATTTTTATTTTAAACCGCATATTGACAGATTTGATGTTATCATGATCTGCCGCGTTAACTAAAAATGGAAATTGAAATATGTATTTTATTATGAATTACAATTAAACATGCATATGAGCAAAATTTAAATGCTTAAAATTTAAAATTAAGTATTTAGCAAGACATGACTTCATCTTTTACAACGAAGAGAGAATGTATAAAGAAAATAAACATTCCAGAATTTAACAAAATTAAATTATTAAGCTAAATTTAAAACAAATTATTAAGTAATTTAAAAAGAAATAATTCATCAATTATTCAGCAAAAATAAAATAGAAAGAAAAAAAATAAAAAATTAATCCGAATTTGTGTCAGCGCTATGCGACTTTGGACTATATGTAAAATGAATATAAGAATATATGAATATAAGAATTATTCATTGTTCATTTTTACAGGGCTCTTCCCTCTAGAATGATATCAAAACAATAATATAATACCATAACTAATCCTAACTAGATGATAACTAATGGTTTTTATGATACAGATTTATATACAACACATGAGTTGACGTGGCTAAGCCTAGTTCACGTGGTCTGGGTACACACTCTTGGTCGTGCATAAATAGTTTCACATCGTTCGGTGTTTCTTGTTTTTTTTCGTTCCAAGAATGATCTTTTCACTACAAATATACCGAGGATAATAGCACACACAATAATGATACTAACGGCAGATGTTGAAAAAATTGTTACTGTTGTAGTATTTGTAAAAGTTTATTCTGGTTATCATCTGAAATTTTAAAACGACTCAATTGATCATTCCATTTAAGAGCATGAAGTTCGAGTAGGATGGTTAGCGGTTTGATGGAGATTTAAGATTTCTATAACGGGTTTAAATTTAGGGATCACCTGAAGATCCGTCACCCCAGCCTTTTTTAGTTAGCTTTATAAGGCTAACTAACGAAACTATCACGACCTAACATAACCAATCGTCAAGGGCGTACAGTTCACCTAACGATTGGTTAGGTTAGGTTAGGTCTTGATATTTTCGTTAGTTAGCCTTATAAAGCTAACTAAAAATGGCTGGCGTGAGGGATCTTCAAGTGATCCAAATTTAGTTTGCGACGGGAAGTGGTATGAGTCATTAATAATAACCTTATAAGGGTTGTATATTTGGAAGGTTTTTGGACGTAAGGAACAACTAATTGATAGACGGATAACAATAGATAATTTGATGAGGAAATAATTTGACGGACACTCGAAAATAGCGGGAGTCGTGTTCGCGAAAGAAACCCAGATGTCTGGTCCAATTCCGAGTTGAACGGTTTTAGAGGAATGGAATTTCGGGGCATGATGGTCACGGATTAAGTCGATAACGTAGGACCTAGTGGTTGAAAGAATTACTGGTTTGAGTGGAGGGCAAACGAGATGCTTGTTCGTTTGCGAGAATCTGCATTGCCGGACGTCGTTATCTGACATCACAGAATATGCTGAAAGGTCTTTGGTGCGGAAAAGGAAAGGTGGTACTGTGGGTAGATGAAATCGATAGATATTAGAATTGTTTTGGTAGGGTGTTGGGGGAGGGCGAAATTTGTATACATCATAAGTGAGTACATCGAAAAATGGTACAATCATGAGGTAAGTGTAGGGGTGTGGTCCATGTACAGTAGGGTGGATCGATTTTACATTTTTTTCGATTTCCATATTCTAATAGAGACAAACACTTGCGCATGCATGAGAAAATAGCCTCTGCAAAATCTTAGCTTAATAGGTAATCATCTTCTGCCCCCGGCAGAGCGATGAAAATCATATTTTAGTAGTCAAAAACGTATTTTTCTTATAATTTTTAAAATATTTCAATATGCATCAAAATTATTCCTAATAACTATAAAGTCGATGAAAAAGACCTCATATGATCGTTTTTCCAAGCGCGTTGTCCTACGTTAATATCTTTTGCCCCCGGCAACAACGTCAAATGTTGGAAAAATAGGTAATTTATATACATATTTTCAGATCGGCTCTTTGTCTTAAATAATGCATTTATATTTTCCCATAGCATTTATATCGTTGTTAGGCATGAAATAACACACACGCAAAATTTTATGACTCTAGAGTAATATCTTCTGTCCCGAGAAAAGTCTAAATGTGGATTATAATTACGTTAATGCGATGTTATAAGTACGATAAGTACTAAGTACAGCTCCTCGCTTGCTAATTTTATAAAATTAGCAACCCAGAACTCACCACGAGGAGGTGGCTGTACGTCGAGTTCCACCCTATCCAGCCCCAACCACCCTTCCTTTGGCTGCATGTCGATTTACATACGGTAATCTTTCTTAGAATCAAATCGTGGAATTTTTGTTCGGGAGTGAAGACGGGAGCGGATGAATCCGTCCCTCTCTTCTATTCCACTTACACTGGCAGAGGCTTCGGTTACTAATTTGATGAGTCTCTCGACTGCTTGAGTATGACAAGGGAATAGTGGGATCAGTCCATCAGGCTGGTCTCCCGTCTCAACAAACTCTTTTATTCGGGTATCAGGTATTGTTTTTGTAACGGGTGTTTCGGTCACCTCAGCCGTTTGCCAGTTGATCATTTCGTAATAGTTTTGACTATCGTAGAGCAGCTCAGGCATGGCGAAGGCTCGAATTTCCCCCGCTGGTGATTGTTTTGATCGTGCTTTTAATATTCTTCTCCATCCCAATTCCCTTATGTGTTGCTCATCGGCATGTAGCATGGAGATCAAAATATTTTCTGGGTGAGCAAAGAAAGAATTTCTACGGAGGACTTTGTTGGCGATTGTCTTAGATCTTTGAGGCATGGTCTGAGAGAGACGCATCATTTCGAAAAAATGTTTTGCGCCCTCAGTGAAACTGGAGTTTTTCTTTATCTTAAACCAAATTGGTGCGTAAACTGTCATAATGAATCGCACAATTTCGTTGAAGGTGCTGGAGGGTTCACTGGTTGAAACATAGAGGCGCAGAAATCTATTTGCTGTTGTCAGCCACCTGGAATGCGCCATCTTACCTGGATTTCGAGCCGCGAGAGCTGAAGAGCAGCTACCGCTCGACACTGCTCTGTAGATGCCTAACAAATATTTTTGGTCAGTGCTCAACTCGGCATCATCTATGTCAATGTCGGGAGATGGAATGGCATCGAATTCTGTAATTGGAAGTTTTTCGCAGTCGTTCAGTTGTTTTCCAACTGGTCCAGTAAAGCCCATTGGCCCAGTTGTTTTGCCGTCCAAGTCTTGAATGAGGTGTCGCAGTGATAATTCATTACCCTAGCCTAGAGTCATAAAATTTTGCGTGTGTGTTATTTCATGCCTAAGTAACGATATAAATGCTATGGGAAATATATAAATGTATTATTTAAGACAAAGAGCCGATCTGAAAATATGTATATAAATTACCTATTTTTTCAACATTTGACGTTGTTGCCGGGGGCAAAAGATATTAACGTAGGACAACGCGCTTGGAAAAACGATCATATGAGGTCTTTTTCATCGACTTTATAATTAGGAATAATTTTGATGCATATTGAAAATACGTTTTTGACTACTAAAATATGATTTTCATCGCTCTGCCGGGGGCAGAAGATGATTACCTATTAAGCTAAGATTTTGCAGAGGCTATTTTCTTATGCATGCGCAAGTGTTTGTCTCTATTAGAATATGGAAATCGAAAAAAATGTAAAATCGATCCACCCTAATTGTACAGTCCAGGTGTATTCTAGAAATTGGGGGTGATTAGTATGGTTGAGTGGGAATATGGGTCATAATTTTAATTGTGTCTGATTGGTGTGCATCAAGGACTGAAGTGTATCCCATGGTATTAGTGTGGAAAAAGTTATTTTTCTATGGGCTAGCTGGGTCGCACGCAAAACTTTGGAATGAATCGTAATTATATGTTGCAAATATTTATCGATTAGGGTTACTTGTAGGTTAATTATTTTTACTACTTCTAGATATCTTTCGTGTTCTTTGTATTTACCTAACAGGGATTCGGAAAGGGCGTGAAGGAAGTGATTGTTTTCGTGTAGTGACTCAATAGTTTGTTTTAAAATGTGTCCATTATATTGCCGATTTCGCGCGAAGAGATTCAATTTGAGTTCACTTCTTTTAATGTCTTCTTCGGTCGCTAATCCGAATAAACCTTCGAATATTTTTCCTTCCATATATATATATCAATCCCCTTTTACAGTATTTCTTTGATTAAATTTTGCTGAGTTTTTGAGTTCCAGTTTGTATCCATGGTAACGCTAATATATCTGATAGGGTGTGTGCTGGAGTTTGAGTGTTTTCGAATGTATTTTCTAATAAAACGCGACTAATCTGGTCTGCGCCCGGGATATATTTAAAAGAACCGTGAATTTTACTTTCAAATGCTTTTAATTGGGTTTTTATATGAAGGAGATTGGTTTTAATTCGAGCAGGTGGTTGCAAATTGATAAAAAGGTCCGCGTGTTCTTTCAAAAATTTTCCTTCTGCAAGTTTTTCTATAACAACTCCGTTAGAAATTTTAATGCTAGAGAGTGGTCTGCCTCGCTTTGGTGGTAGTGGAGGTAGACCGTTACGCTCGGATTCTGAGCGGGTTCGTTTTTTATGTGACGGTTCTAGTTCACGTGGTTGATGCATTTGTAGCCGGTTTGTAGGGTCCGTGCGTCGATCATCAACCGGTGAGGGTGGTGACGGAGGAGATGGAGGAGAGGTAGGAGATGATGGAGAGGGAGGAGATGGTGGAGTTGGAGGGGATGGTGGAGTTTCACTAAGTTATCCTCAAGAAGGGGTTTCTCCAGAGTCTGGTTCCGATGGGACTCTCGGTTCTGGGACCTCTTCTTGTTCAGAGATTGGCTCGAGAACTGGTGGTATTACAAGGTACTGATCTTCGTCACGGGTAGTGGTTTCCGCGGTGACCACTTTGGATTTGTTAATACCTTGATCTTTCGAAGGATAGGCAGCTCGAACGCCTGGCAGATGTTTTTTGGGAAGGTGTTGCTCGGTAGCTATCTTCAAATTATCAGCGTGAATGATCTTTAGTTTGGAATGGTCTCGGAGGTTGAGGATTTCGTAACGGTTCTTTCCGAGGTTTTTCATAATCCTATAGGGGCCATCCCATTTTGGGTATAATTTGCGATGAGCATTTGGCGGTTTCACGCTCTTTATGTAACATCGCATACCGACGATTATAGTTCGTTGACGGAGATGACGCCTATGTTGCTCTTGCTCCATCTGTTGGTTTCGTTGCTCTAGGGCATATCGGATTATGTAAAACATTCAACTAGTTGCTGATTTGCTTTTGCCATCTCGGAACGTGTTAGAACTGCCGGGTCAACTTGGTCAGGCAAATCAAAAGGTAGCCGTTTATCGTAGTGATATAGGACGAAATGAGGGATGTTCCCGATAGACACGTCATAGCCGTTGTTGATGGCTGTTTGCACCATGGGGAGGGAATCATCCCATGTACGGGAGGATGCATCGACAACATGGCGGAGGGCTTCTAAGATCTTCCGATTGTGTCTTTCCACTAAGCCGTTTGCCTGCGGATGGTATGCCACAAAGTGTTTGTTTTTAATTTTACACATGTTACAAAGTGACCCGAACAGTTTCGAAGTGAAACTAAGGGCGTTATCCGAAATTAGGGTGGGAGGAGTAGTATGGATGACGCGTTCCACTAGGGCTCTTGCCACAGTTTCCGAGGTCTGGTTTGGAATGGCAACTAATTCGCTGTAACGCAGGAAGTGGTCCGTAAACACAATGATGTAATGGTTTCCCTTTAATGTTTTGGGGAATGGTCCTAGTATGTCCATTCCAGTTCTTTGTCAGGGCCGTTGGCATACTGGATATTTATGCATGAGAGCTGTGAGCTGGTACGTATAGGATATCGCAGAAGTTTCTCTTATACTTCTCTCTAATTTCTTCTTGTAGGGGATCGGAGGATTCTGTGAAGCTTACTAAATTCTCTAAGGGTTCCCGATTCTTCTTATTCTCTGAAGAGAGCAAGGTCAGTAGAATGGCCGCAAAATAATAGGATGCATATGCAATGTTAATCAAATGAGTGCCAGTACCAATGTTGCATGGTGCCAACCCCCTCATCCCTGGGTGCCAAAAAAAAGGGGGGAAGCTCCTCAGCAAATTGGGGGAGTCTACCTAGCCTAAGAGAGAGAGAGGAGAGAGAGAGAGAGAGAGAAAGGGAGAAGAGACTTTGGGGGAGAAAGTGGGACGGCCTCACCCCCCCAAAGGGGTTTCTCCAGCTTAGGAAGGTAAGAGAGGAAGAGAGAGAGAGGAAGACAGAGGAGACCATCCATCGTCTAGCGCTACCAGACGCATAATAAGAGATCTTTACAGCATCACTTGGCTTAGAACTCAAAATCCGCCAGTTGCCTTAAAAGGCGTAACCAGCCATTTAACACAGTACACACACACAAAATATGTTGATGGGGCCAGGGATAGACGACAAAATCTCCAAAAAAAAGTGCAACGCTACTATTGAGCTTCTCATGGTAGAAAACTACCACAAGGCCGGTTTGACGTTTGGTAGGCGAACTTTTAAACAAAAAATCGAATATGATAAACCAAGTTTAATAAAAAGAAAATTTTCACCTTAATATAAAATTTTATCCTTAAACTATAACGTAAAAAACGTTAATATAATTTTTAAAACAAAATAGAAATTAAATTAGGGCTAACTATTTCATTTTTCGCATTTATCCCCATCATGTTTAAAGACTGGAAGCCAGATCGCGCTGCTTAATTAATTTTTATATATTTATTGGAGATGAGATGTTTCCTATAATCAAAACAGAAATTTGTTGAAGGATGCCGTTAAAATATTTTCCACCGTGATTTTACGATATAGTGCTTAGATGGCAGTGTATATATATATATATATATATATATATACACATTCAACTGCAAAGAACACGCAGTATAAATAACGTAAAGAACGACGCTTGTATAGGAGATATTCCGCGCAAGACGAGAGAGAGAAAACGGAACAAATGAAAAAATGAAGTAACCACCTGGAAATCGAACCCGGGATCTTCCGATTGCCAGTCAGACGCGATACCATTACACCATGGACTTCACTCTTCCAAATGCCGTAATTCTTCTACATACTCGCAGAAACCAATGCCCCAAGGGGGCACCTCCCGCATGCCGTAACATTATATACATTCAACTGCAAAGAACACGCAGTATAAATAACGTAAAGAACGACGCTTGTATAGGAGATATTCCGCGCAAGACGAGAGAGAGAAAGCCACAGGGAAACTAAAAACACTCAGCGGTAGGGCCGGATAAATCGAATGCCACACTGATCAAAAACTGCAAGAATGCAATCGCTGAGACCATATACTGGATATGGAGACGATCACTAGACACGGGAGAAATACCGGGTACCTTGAAGAGCGCGAACATAGTCCCAATATATAAAGGAGGAGATCGATCCGAGGCCAGTATCGCTTACATCCCATCTCACTAAAATATTTGAAAGAATAGTTAGACAGAAAATCTATGACTTTTTAGAAACGCAGAAAAAATTCAATGATAACCAACACGGGTTTCGGTCAGGCAGATCATGCCTATCACAACTAATGGAACACTACAACACTATGGATTCACTGGAAAGTAAAGAAAACTATGATGCTATATACACAGACTTTGCTAAAGCGTTCGACAAGTTTGACCACGGAATCATAATACATAAACTGAAATATATGGGAATTACAGGAAAAGTAGGGAAATCGATATATAATTTCTTTAGTGAGCGGCGGCAAGTCGTTACAGTAGAAGGAGTATCTTCATCAGAATGATAGGTCCTCAGCTCAGTACCACAAGGAACAGTATTACCTCCACTACTCTTCATAATCATGCTAACGGACATAGATGAGGACGTTACCAGAGACAGCACAGTAACATCCTTTGCGGATGACACAAAGATCAGTAGAAAAATAAGAAACGAAGAAGACATAGGATCTCTACAAACCGACATAAACAGAATCTACAAGTGGACGTAAGACAACAATATGAAGTTTAACACCGAGAAATTTCAGCTATTACGGTACGGAAAAAGAGAAGACCTAAAATCCATAGAATATTATACCCCAAATGGACAGGAAATTCAGAGAAATTCCAGAGCAAAAGATTTAGGGGCTGTAATGACAGATGATGCGAAATTTGAAACACAAAATAAGATAGCAGTAAACAGAGCAAAGAGAATAACGGGACAGGTATTAAGAACCTTTAAACGAAGGGATAGGAATGCAATGATTCCTCTACTGAAAATCCTGATAATACCCAAATTGGAATACTGCTCGGTCCTAACATCCCCATATAAAAAAGAAGACATCAGACAGCTGGAAAGGATCCAGAGAAGCTTCACAGCCAAGATCAATGGGTGCAAAGAACTAAATTACTGGGAAAGGTTACACGAACTTGACCTATATTCACTGGAAAGGAGAAGAGAGAGATACACCATTATTTACACTTGGAAAATAATGGAGAAACTAGTCCCTAATCTTACTCTGAACACTATAACTCCCCAAACAACGGTGGCAAGTAGAAACGGTAGACTGTGTCGTATTCCCAAACTGAAGGCGAGACAGAGAACATCCTTAACCCTGAAAGAAAATAGTTTTGTAGTGAGAGGACCAAAACTGTTTAATCAGCTGCCCAAAGACCTAAGAAACACGAAGGGAGTTGCAGTGGAAATCTTCGAAAGAAAACTAGACACCTGGCTCAGAAAAATTCCCGATGAGCTGGGCGTACCTGGCTATGTGAGGTGGAGAACGCAAAAATCAAACTCACTACTTCACCAGGCCAACTGGAGAGGAGGGGAGACAAGCTCGACCTTCGCGAAATGAGAGAGCGTCGCGCGAAACCTTTTTAAGGTTGTAAAGTTGTGTGTATATATATATCGAGGCAGGCTCCAAGACTAGTTGCCAGATTGCGCTATGCATTGAATTAAATCTGTCATTTGTACATTTTTGAAAAGATTAATTCGAATTATTGCAGTACCAGGCATATTTCATTTACATTAAATTCTCCTCAAACTCTAAAATTTAGTATTTTTAAAATAAACAATTACAATAATTAGAGTTGTCAGGGAGATCATTATACCAATATTATTTCTCTATGCGTATTTCATCTTTTATCTCAACATTAAAGAATTATCCGAAACATACCCATATATATAATATATATATATATATATAAAAACACACACAGAAACACACACACTCACACACACACACACACACACACACACACACACACACATTTCGTATACAAACATGCATGTAAAGGTTCTTTAGATGGAAGTACAGTATATTATATATATATACTTCCATATATATATATATATATCGAGGCATTCCACAAGACTAGCTGCCACAAGACTAGTTGCCAGATTGCGCTACTTAATATATCAAATTTTTTTAAAAATAAAAAACAATAAATTAAAACGCGTACCGTTAAAATATTTTCCACAGTAATGTGATGATATAGTGTTTAGAAGGCATTATATATATATATATATATATATATATATATATATATATATATATATATATATATATAGACTGGTCCCAAAAAATGTTTTTTGGAAATTACAATGTCTTACCCTTTAATATTGTTAACACTCTTAAGGAAAGGCCACCACAGAAATTTTAGCTAATTTGAAATAATATGAGGGGTGCCGCCACCCCACCCAAAATTATTGTCATAATTAGTAAAGAACTCAAATTACGCTTGAGGTCGCAGGTTGCCTACAAATGCAGTTTCATTACTTTCCCACGCTATATTGGAGACTTAGGCCTAATCAGTTCAGTAATACGGTCATACTGATCCATCGTGTAGTTGTTGGGGGTGAGGGTGTTATCACGCGGTAGACCTGACTCAGTTTGATCTTAGACGACAAGCGAGGTTGTTGTGCTATTGTGTCCTTCATTGTGTGGTTACCACTCTTTCATTCATCTAAGATTACTGTTAAATAATTGTTTATTTTGTCGAGCTCATCAATAACAAGAAATAGAACAGAAATATGGCTACTTGGTCAGCCAATTGATTCGACTAGCGGAAGGAAGCTTCCTTCCAATGGAGATGTGCTATGTCGTATTTTCAAGCTAACAAAGCATAAGACCTTGAAGGAGGCATCCAAACTTGTTTTGTGAGGTCCTAAAATTTTGGGAAATGGCCCGAATACCTACTATAGCTGAATACAATGCACTGCCAAAGATTCATAAAATGTACGATAGTTTCAGAGCACTTCAGAAATCAAAATCTAAGCGTACAAAGACAAATAGAAAAAGAAACTTCTTTTCAAAAATGTTTAGATGATCTTTTCGATATTGCCCATGCAAATGCTTTGCAGATGATGTCAATAGATGAAGCTAAATCATTCCTACATGCCCAGCGAGAGAAAGGAAGGAGAGGCTACATGGGCAATGTGGACGAAAAGCTAGCACGTCAAGATTTCCGGAAACGTCAGAGAGAAGACGCAAGTGAAAGGTTGGTAGAAGCAGAGGCAAACCGAAAGAAAATGGGTGTAGCTGTTGCTTATAGTAGTAGCAGCAGCAGCATCAGCGAAGAAGAACCGAGTACGTCATATATCCCTCAACCTTTGCATAAACAGAGACGGTCCAGTAGAGGTAAACACATCGTATCACCTGACTTGTCTATGGCATTGGACCGAACAAAAATGAGTGATCGCAATGCTGTTGTCGTACTGTCAGCTGCTGCTACTTTTCTTGGACATGAGAAGATTGCTGACGATATTAAGCAGTCCTTTAATGTTGATATTCCTCTTACTGATCATTCGGATGGTAAATTAGTTCCAGATCTCACAGGAAATGATACTACAGAAAGACTACTTGTTGTTGTTTCTGAGGAAGGAATGTCTAAGCTTCTGGCAGTGCCTAGGTTAGTTTCCGGAACAGGTGAGCAAATTGCAACAACTGTAATAGAATGCTTAGATGATTGGAATTTGCGCGGTCGTGTGCAGGCCATGTGTTTCGATACAACTGCAAGCAACACTGGTATCAAGAATGGAGCTTGCACAATCCTTGAAAACAAGCTTGAAAGACAACTATTAGGACTACCTTGCCGCCACCATATCAATGAAATTGTAATATCATCCGTCTTCGATAAGTGTTACGGTACCACCACTGGACCCGAAATTATATTATTCCAGCGCTTCAAGAAGTCCTGAGCGGCGATAGATAAGGAGCGTTTCAATATCGTAGATGTCGATATACCAGAGAAAGAAGAGATTGTCACCATCAGCAAACATTATCTCGACAAAATCTAACCACGAACAGATTATAGGGAGTTGACAGTGATTTACATGGGCGATATTCTACCCCGTGGCGTAAAATTTCAGCAACCAGGAGCTCTACACTGTGAAAGATGGATGGTGCGAGTTATATATGCCATTAAGAGAGTTCTTTTTAGCTCACAATTTAAAATGACTGCATAAGAGCAAACTGGGATGAAACGTTTTGCAATGTATGCCATGCGCCACTACACACCTGCCTCGTTTGCGGCTCCTCTCGCCTGTTCCGCTACTAGAAACGATTTGGCACTTCTCAAACAACTAAAAATCTATGAGGATAAAGAAATCTCAGTAGGTGCATCTAAAGCGCTCTACCGTCATCTATGGTATTTAAGTGAGGAGCTCATTGCACTTTCTTTTTTTGATGATGGCGCGTCACTGGAAGTGAAGCGAGAAATGGTTCAGGCATTAAATGCCAAGGGTTCTGTAAAACCACCCAAGCGAATAACCCTGGATCACACACTGTCCGATCTGCATGAAAAAACTCTAGCCAGTTTCGTCACTAGCGTTACTCGCCAGTTCTTTGATAAACTATCACTACCTTCAGCTTTTCTTGAAATCGATTCAGCGGAGTGGAGTAGCAGAGACGACTACCAGATCGCTAGTAATTACGTTAAGACAATGAATGTCGTAAATGACAACGCGGAGGGGGCTGTAGCACTGATTCAGAACTTTAGCAATCATCTAACAAAGAACGAAGATCAGGTTCAGTACCTCTTAAAAGTTGTGGAGAGACACCAACAACAGTTCCCTGATGCAAAGAAATTGACCATGATTGAGGGACTTCGTTCAAAGTAAAGTAAAAAACGCGCCGAGCAACTACCTCCTGGGTGGTGTGGAAAGTTGTTGTGTAAAATTTTATATGCATTTTAACCTATAAAATATTCCATTACAAATGCCCGAATTTTCGTGAATCATAATTTGCAACACAAATTTTGGCATCCAGGCGGCACTATTAAATATCGTCTGATTTCGCTCAAACTTGGTTAATGGCTTGTTATCAACATGCTTAACATTTTCCTGGGGTAAGACAATGTAAAAATTGTATTTCAAAATTGTTCCCTATAAGCTTGAACCAGCCTAAATATATATAGGTATATATATATATAATATATATATATATATATATATATATATATATATATATATATATAAATAAACATAATCCACAAGATTAGTTGCCTGACTGCGCTATTTATTTAATTTATATATTTAATGGAGAAGCGGTGTTCTCCGTATAATGAAGTTCTTTATTATGTACGTATCACCCACCTTAATTGTGTCAAACCAATCCTTCTTATATGTTTATGTCTCTTTATGTATATTTATTGGCAAGGTTAAATAAATCTGTGAAATAACTTTGTCTATCCCATAACCAATTGTTTTTTACATTTCAAACAGCGTTCTTTACAAAGATTTATTCCAAACAGCAAGATATTTAAAACAAATTCTGTCTTAATACAAAAATTTTTCTTTTAATCTAAAACAGTAATTAGCTAACCCTTTCAGTTAAAATATTTCATTTTTTCCACAGTAATGTTATGATATATTATTTGTAGAAAGCATTTAGTAGGGTCTTTCCATGTAATGCGGTTTTCTATGCATATTTATAAAAAAATGGAATTTTATTTAATGGGGTTCTTATTTGCTCACCGAATTACTGTATACAACACATTTTTACGTTATAGGGTTTTCAATATTTCTAACACATATAGGAGGTCCCTATATATATTAAAAATTGATTGAACGAAATTTTGTCAAATGGAGTGAGAATACACTCCGAAAATCTGAGATGGGAATAAAATCGAGCAGGAATTGGATGGAATAGCATAAACCGGAATTAATTTAAATCGGAATAATGTCGAGGTCTTTAAATACAAGTTGGACTGAATCTTCCTCAGTCCATCTTTCCCCCTGTCTATGAACTTCAATCTTTCAAACGCAGTATGTCCAGGAATCTCGAAAACCTTGGACCTTCATTTTGGTTCTCTTCTTCCTCTATGCGATTCGCCCTTAACCTCCTCCTTCCTGCATAAAAAAAGATTACGTTTAGTTAGGCTAGGTTAGTTTATTTTATGTCTGGTTAAGTTCAGTAAGATTAGGTTGATTCTGATTATGTTATAGGATCGACTTTAATAATGATTAAATTGAGGTAAGCGGATTACAGGGAGTAGTTTACAATGCTTTGTTTAAGTCTTTATTTCACAAGGTAATTTAAGTTCACCGGGTTAAAATTTAGTTATTCTTAGTCTAAGGGTGACGATTAAGGTCTCCAGGAAATAAATGAATTTAAGACTACTGGCGTTTCCTCCAGTCAGATCCGTCAATTCCTATACTCCGATATAAGCCTTAATTTCTAATTGATGTGAAATTTACCCTTCACCCTGGGTATCCCTTTACCTTCCTTTAACCAAAAAACCCGACGGCCCTGTTCTAGAAGCACTACCCTCGTGCCCTTTCTAGGTTCCGTCAAAGCAAGGACTAATCCGTAGTCACAAAAGCTTAGCTAATCATACGGAGCAACTCGCGTCTCGTTACTCGCGGAGACCTAGACTACTTTCGAAGTAAAATCTACAATCTGCCTCTCAATGGCTGGACCCCTTCTTATATACGAAACAATTTACTCTCACATACGTCAGAGGTGCGCGTCACCACGAGGCCAAGAGGATTTGGTAATTCTCACTAGACGGGGTTCCGATATCGGAGCTCTGGCCGGATGTGAGTTGTTAGCTGTGAAAGTACATGGGCCAACAGCCAGCGAAAGATGTCACAAGAGTGCATCAGAGCGTTCTTACTTAGAAGGAATATTGCATTTTAATTTTACGGGCGCTAGTTTGAGGGCTTAGGAGAGATTTGAGCGACTTTGAGTGACAGTCTGGAGATAAAACAAACGTCTGCTCTTGTCGTGAAGGTGGGCGTGGTCGTGTACAATGGCCAACTTATCGCCAGAGGCTTGTCCCGCGTATAACAGTTCGTTTCTCGTTTTAAAAAACAAAAAAAACTTAGGGTGTCGCTTTTCATCGGAATATGGGTTTTATGGAAAGTCGTGAGAAAAAACGCGAACACTTAACAGAAGTACAGAGGTCACTCTAAAGTTTCAAAGAAATTTATTGTTAGGAGTGAAGCTCCACAGATCGAAATCGTTGTTAAGGCGCGAATAGTGCACCTACCTTCGTTGTTATTGCTCCAAGAAGTTTATTTAATGATTTGGGAGACAAGGTAGTTTGAAGGGTTTCCTGAAGGGAAACAATCCTGTTTCAAACGAATTCACTCATTGAGTTATTGGTTAATTTTCATTAAAGGAGATTGAGTTGAAGTGATCTCAGCTTACACCGGATGTAACATGACGTCACATCTTCGTTAAGAATCACAGCAGCAGATGATAATAATGGAAGTCATTTGACAAGTAATATGTATTTATCTATGTCATTAAGGTGAACTGCAAAATAATCCAGGACAAAGGTAAACGTTCTAGAAAGTAGTGTCGTACATGCAATAAATTAAAATTTAAGTTTACAAATGAATTGATTATGAATATAATGAGAATTGTTAATTATTCTAAATGCAACTTTATTTTAAGAATAAATTTTCATACTAAATTGGAATAAATGCAAATCAAAATCAATGAATACAATAACTCGAAATAGGTTAAATCTACAAATAAATCGAGTGGGATTATGACCTAGGTCGTTATATAATTTACTTTAAATATATTTTCGCAAAGCAAATCTCATTAGATGGGACGAGAACAGTCTTAAAATTAATCACTCAGTATATCGGATAACCTAAAAATTAAACTTATTCACTTTAAAATCCAAAACAGCAAACACATTTAAACAGTAATATTACCAAAACACTGGTGGAGTAATGGGAACTTGTCTACGCAAAATTTGCTCTCGGTCCGACATTAAAGAGTGATAAACATGCCACTTGTACGTCAACGTCAAAATTTAAAGATGTATATTTAAGATATCCGAACTTGGTAGAGGAAATTATATAAATAGTACGGTGTTCGAATCACGAAACGTTACTTAGATGCGGAAATTTAAAATTATTCATGGGCATTTTGCCCGGAAAAAATATCATGCAAAATTACATTGTTGTTCGTGTTATATCGTAGATTTTTTCATATGCCATTTCTTTATTGATCAACTATTATTGAAATTATATAAAAGAAACTGGGTATCGGGAACAGAAAGAAGGAATTGTTTTAATTCGGGGTAGTATGAATAATCAAATAAGAAGGGGAAATCAGTAAACTTAGTTTCTAAGAGGAGTAACTAAAATAGGTTTGTGGGGGAAAGGCTTCTATTTAACGTTTCGCATTCTTCCGTTAGACATTTTCTCGGATACCATATTGGGAATAAAATATGCTATAAACTTTAGAAATTAGCAATAGGTGCACAGGTGGTCTTTATGGGCTAACACTTATAACAGCAAATATACATGAAAACATTTAGAGAAATGAAATTAAAGAAAGATAATTTAAACTCTCTTGGACACGCTAGTAGGTACCCTTTATTACTTGTAAGGGGAGCATTTGGTCTGTCATTTTTCCGGGTTTCTATGGAGAGATTTTTGGAACCCGCCGGTTCTTTAAAAAATTTGTATCTCATCACTGCATGATCAAATACAAGGTCAATATCACTGCCAAATGGTGGGTGAGAGATAAGGTTACAATATAATATAAATAATTTTAGCTGTGATTTGTATGAGGAAATGGAAGCTAAGCAGGTTCCTAAAGTTTTAAAGTATAACTTCGCACGAATTATAACTTCGAAAAAGGAAATTTAAGTTCTCGTTTTGTTTCAGCGAAATTATGATTTCGAGATTTGTTTTGAGTTAGTCTAGTAAAAGATACGAGTAACTAAAACATTTCCGTTCTAGTTCAGAGAAAACAGTTTATAGGGCTTACTGTCCTAAAGAGTAACATTTTAAAATTCGGAGAGTTCAAAACCACTTTAAAAGAAGGATAGAGGGAAATGAAATTCATAGTGGTAGGGTCATTTACAATGAGGTGCAAAAAGGACGTAAGCAGGACAATTTACTGTTCGGTAGGATGTTCACTGTCTTATTAGGATTCTTAAATCCTTTTAAAATTTACAGCAGGCTAAGAGCTACTCGTAGGATTGTCAAATAGCTATTTATATTGCATCTCTAGCAGGGATTTTATCCATGTATAATAAATAACAACGAATGATGGTGAATGGTAAGGGAAGACAGGTCCGTCAAGGACGTCTTCGTCCCACCGTGGTTTGATAACAAAAAGAGAAAAATTTACTTCTATTTAGGGTTAACTCAACTAATTTAAGGTTGTGGAAGAGTTATTATGAGGTCGACTCGTTGAACGGGGGAGACAATAGACGAAAATGGTGTCCTGTTTGCACGTATAGAAAAGCCGAAGTTAGAATCTGAGCACATAGGTAAAGTAAGATAATGTATAATTACCTCTTTCAAATAACTGTCTTTGATTTTTTGGTGAAGTATTGAGATGTTTTAGACCGTTAGAGGGAACATTAAAAATTTTGTAATATTAGTTTGTTGTTTACACTGTAACATAAGACACACAAATTCATGGGCATGTATAAATTTCGTAAGGAAGAATAGCTGAAGAAAAGAAATTCAAAGAATAAGATCAATACGGTTATTCGTAATGGAATGTTCTTTTCTGAGGGTCTTTACAATGAGGCCCTGTCTAAAATAAAGTTAACAACAGTCCAGACGCTGTGTTATTCGGGTGCCAATTTTCGTTCCTAAACCCAAGAGGGTCTTAGCCAATTTCTAATTTTCACTTTCGAACTATTACTTAAAGATATTTGTTAATGGAAGATATTTATTAATCAAATTTATACTGGCCTTTTCAATATTAATTTCACTTTTAATTTTGAGAGCTGATACCCGTTTTTAGGGCAACTACAATTTTATCACCTTTTTACTACTTCTGCGCAACTACTGCGCAACTCATCGTTTAAGTGAGCCTATACTAAGTGTTTGGCGTATTGTTTTTCGCCGACTAATTGATAAAGACAAACCATGAGTGCTTAGTCATTGGGAAGAAATTATATTGTAAACAGAATTTAATTTGAAACATCTATTATCGGCTTGTCGTAACGTCATAGCCTCTCGGTCTTACAGAAAATTGATATTTTAAAAGGGATAACTCATATGTTTGGTAATAAAGAAAAGAAAAAGATAGATTTGAAGATAAGAACACAGCGAGAGTGTAATCCTAAATTTCTCTCGTTAGGATGATTTTAAATTTCTCCCTCCTCCGCAGCATAAATATTATCCATTCTTAGATTATCGTAATATACATCAAATTGGATTTTATCCTTGCGTTGATAATGGCCCGAAACATATCCAAACACTTTCGATCCTTTTGGTCGTGGCAACTTTCTCAATGAAATTATTTTTTAAAATGGACAATATCTTCCTTTGAAGGACTAAATTCAACAAAACCACTCTCTGCAAATGGCTGAGGGCAAATATTAGTCATTAACTTCATGGTAGGGTTATACCCTACAAAGATAACATTATCCAGAATTAAGACCTTCAACTTTTCCACTCTATGTAAACTGAGTAAAAATGCCGAGGATATTATGGCATTTGACAATTTTATATCCCTCAAGTGAGGGAAACTATCTCGAAGATTGAAGTGAATCTTCTCAGATACACTCACCAAGTTCACCTTGTCCAAATGCAGGGAGATAATTGATTGAAACCGCTGGAGAGCCCTTAGCTCCTCCTCTTCAAGGATGCGACGACCAACGTGTATGGATATTTCTAAAGATTTAATACTTAGGTTTAAAGGAAGGTAATTTTTTATGACAAATAAGAGTTGCTCATTCGGGAGCTCCCTGAAGGCAAGATGTTTACTTTCTAACGTGGGTAATAATATTTCTTTCCCTCTGATACAAACAAGCCTGATAATAAACTTATGGTCCTATAAATATTGGAAAAGATTGAATAGCATTTCTACAGGAAGGTCGTTTATATTCATGGTCTCTCGGTGGATTATGATTCTAGTCTGAAAGAACAAATTACCATTATTTCAGATTCACTAAGGTATGGAAGTTCGGCCGCCTTCATTCCTCATTAATTTATCACTATTTATTAATTTATTACTAAATTATTTCACCACGATTTAACGGGTTTTCTTCACTATTTTATTTCACTATAAATTTAGTTTTCGAGCCTTAATTTATACAGGGCAACTAAAACCTTTAAATACCAAACACTTAGAGGGGGACATGAAGTTAAATTGGGGTGATAAACTAAGGGTAGGGTTGATTCTTTTCTTCAGGAGAAATCTCCCGGGGGTTGTTCGTAAATCATCTCCAAGTATTCCGACTTGCGCTCGGGTTCGGCTGGGCGGTGAAATCGGACAGATCGTGTCGGTCTCCTGCTTGGCTCCGGACTGGCAGGGGGTCTCAACCGTAGTGGCTCTCGTATCGCCGGGGGGTGGTTTGAAGGAGGCGGTGCAGGCGCTCTTGTTTCCGTCGATGGTGTAGTCCGGCGGACGGAGACCGCACCACGTTAGGTTCTACGATATTTTCGTATTATCATCATCCCCAATCCAATAGCTCCAAGCCCTATACACAGGGCCAGCGTAGAGAAGTTTATGGTTTGGGTTCTCCCGTCCTGGTGTTTCTTCAGAGTAATCCGTTTTAAGTATCGGGTCATCTCCTGCAAGTTTACTCCCTTCGGGAGTGATGCATTGAAATGGCGGATGGCTTCGGATGTCAGGACGGACTTCCGGATGTACGTGACTTCCTCGTCGTTTAACAGAGAGGGTAATTCGGTTCTTATAGAGAAGTTTCGAGGGTCCGAGAAAAGGGAAACCGAAGGAATGATTTTATGATCCGTCAAAATCTCGCAGCCTTCCGGGAATGGAAATTTGCCGGTCCTTTCGATCTTCAATTGGTGTTTGATTTCTTTTTCCAACCCACAGCGAAGAAGTACGGTCAAAGGATTTGCTACGCTACAGTATATTTCTTGAGGTTGTCGTAGAAATAAGGGGGAAAAAATTCTCTTGATTACTCGCTGACACGTGGTTAAATTTATAGAGGGTCCCGCTTGGAAGAGGCGGACCACACAATTCTCGGACCCCTTGGTCAAAATATACGTTGACACTGGGCAGTGAAACTTATTTTGTATTGGCACGCAGTCGTCCAGAGTGTCCATCAACAAATAGTTTAGGCGGTCTTGACTCACTGACTCACGCCTAAGTAGCGATCCTTTGGGATAATTTCGGTATACAGGTCTTCCTTTTCTATCCAAATTGGTAAGTGGTGTATTCTAAACAAAGTCGTAGGGGATTCTATGGCCTTGAGTTGGATGAAGATGATGATCCTGAGCTCCTTATTCGAGACTCTCTCCAGACGGGTTCTTCCTAGTTTGAAGTAGAGGGGGATTGCTGCCATATTTAGGATGCATGGCAATAATCTTCCTATCTTGGGTTCAACACTTTTTAATACTTGAAGGTAGAAGTTAGGTTCAAATAGAAATGAATCCAACCTCCCTTGGTTGGCATTAATCAAAGCTGTTGTTAGTCGGTTTAATCTCAAGTGAAGACTTCCTGTATAGGTGGAGAGACTTTGAGCCACAAGGGTTAGAAAGACCATGTGTTGCTGGAAGGAGTGTACGTTATCAGAAAGTAAATCCATAAATTTTCTGAGATTGCTGACATCGTAGACTGTAGCGTTTGGTACTGTTATGTAAAAGTTTAAACCGTCGGCCAAACCTTCTTCGTTGGCTTCAATCTCTTGTACTCGTTTGGTGATTTCATCCACTGAGGACTGTCGGGCGGTTCCAAAAGCAAAATTCATGAACCCGCCTACCGCATCAACCAGTCCACGCCGCTGTCTTGAGGGGCTTCCCAAAGGTTGTTCTTGATGTAAAGTAGTGATGAACGTCGTCAGCTCCTTCTTCGTGTCTATTATCTGTTCGCGAACGCCGTGCAGAGTGAATATTAAGATATTTAAATCCTTTCACATAATCTCAGCAGAGCCCTTTGCTCCTCGTATCCGCCGTTCTTCGGTCTCGCATTTAATTATTAGTTCCTTCATCTTCTCGTTTAAAGTTTGCAAGTGTCGATAGTAAGGTCCCAGATGGAGTCGCACACTAAAGGTATAAACTGAACCATGGGGTATCAAGGGGCCTAAAGGTTCGAACAGGACTCCATGGTTTTCAAGGGTTTGCGCCCATGAGTGGCTCACGATCAATAATAAGAGAAGGGCAACCACTTTCCTCAGCAGGGCACCTTTGGGGCTTATCATTATTAAATTCAGTAAGAAATTTCATAAAATAAAATGGAAAATGAATTTAGCAATATTCTTTTCTAAAAGAAATTAAAGTATTTAATTATTTTTTAGCATTAAAGTGTTAAATTGAATTACGAAAATATTATTATTATGAAAGTATTAAAGGTTTTTTTTAAAGTATTCCTTCTCACTATTTCTCTTGTATTCCTCTCCACGGTTCAAAGCGAACTAATTCATTAACTCTTTGTTCAGAGTGACAATAAGTGAAGAAATATGAATCTGTTTAAATGAAAATACATTTAAAAGCAATAATAGAAACGACTTTACTTTTGACGTTATACTATTTAGCTATGATTCCACTCTTTTTTCCCAACATCCGGTCCCTCGTTGAGCGCTCTTATCATGATTCTCGTTGTGTCGAACACGAGTTTCGCAGAAAACTCATTCGAGACTATTTTAATTGGGTTTCTTTTTGCCTACATCCCTCTCAAATACCTACCTTGTGCATACTCTTTTCTCTGCCTATTTGCCTATTTTTTAAATGTCCACACTTAGGAAGTGCCTTTTTTATATTGCGCTGATAAATATAGACGAAGTTTAGTTTCTCTTCGTCGCGCGTTAAATTGTCTGTTCGATTTGCCGCGTTTTTAGTGTTTATAATGCTATTCTAAATACTTATTTAGCTCCTATTTTATCTCTTGATTTATATAATCATAAAAGCGGGAAAAAGAAATTGCTCCTTAGCAAAGCCTTACTTTTTCCTGAATTACGTTATTTCTTTTAGTTATCAAAAGTTATCATAATAAGGAAAATATTTTTACGCAATGAATTTTTCATTTTCGTATGAATCGTTTCCTTTTAAAGCCTATAGTGCAACGCAAATCATGTATGTAAAAAGTGTGTCGCCATAGACACCGCGTGTCATTAAATCTACTTCTGTATTTTTCAGGTTCATTTCTCAACTCCTTGCATCTAATTTTTGTATAAAATTTACTTTCATTATCTTCCTTTCGGATGGTATTTATAATCCTTTCGTGCTGGTTGCCCAGGGTCTCTACATCATCTAATGTTTTTTCCACTTTTTCTTCATTTAGACAAATCTCTGGTAAGACGATTCGTGGAGGAGAGGTTCTTTCCACCACCTCGAATTTTAATTTCTCTTCCTCCATTCACACACTATTTGCGTACAACGTCTCAACGACCAATTCGTTTTCCTTCATTTATAGGGTTTTTTCGTTTGAATTTTCCTCCTTCATTTCCTGAATGACCGGGTATTGAAACATTCGCATACAGCGGGTCATTGGAGGAGAGACCTGCTCCTCTAATAGAAAATCTCCATTGACTTCAAGGAGGGAACTCTCCTGGTTGCGTCTATTATCACTTTGAGCTTGCGCCTCGTGATCCATGCATACGGCGTTATTTTCGACTTTCGCATTCCTTGAGATTTCATTTGTCTTTCCGGTCTCACGCACAGTGCAATCGTCATGCTGTGCATTAGTTGTTTCCCAGGCATTCATGTTATATATGCCATTTACTCGATAAGTTTCCGTTAGTACAATATCCGTACTCTTTTCCACACTTCCGTTCCCACATTCAGCAGGCGAATCTTTTTCTATTCCCTTTTCACACCCGCCTAATCTATAAACATTACTCACACATGCATTCTCCTTGGATTCATTTTCACAGGCATTTACTTTGTGACTATTACTCACACACTTACTCTTTTTGAATTCGTCTTCACACGCGTCCAACTGATAAACCTCGATCACACTCTCTTTCTCCTTAAATTCGCTTTTACTCGCGTCTGAATTATAAAAATCATTCATACAATTTCGTTTTTCGTGGACTTTATTTTTATTTTCATTCATCTCTTCCTCACACACTCGGATCACTTTTTCCTTATCTGACCTTGAATTACTCGAGTTTGTTACTTCTTCTCTCGGTATTTATAAAAACATTCTCTCTTACGGGTTCATTACCCTCAGAGTCTAATCTCACTCTCAAGGCCGCGCGACTTCCGCTCAGATCAGTTTCACTTTCATTGATAATGGAGTCACACAAATTTATCTCGCTTACTCTCAGTTTTTCCTCATTCATTCTCTCAGGTTTATATACTGTATTTTTCTCTTTTCCTCGAACTCCTTCTTGCGGGAAATTTTTCTCGCTATTTGGAATATCTAGTCATGACTTATTTTCCAAGTCTTCATTCTCTCTAAAAGAAACTTTTCGGGGAACTTCGTCTCTATTTGGCGGAGGGTCGTTCATTCTGGGCCAAGGCGAGCCGTTTCGGCGTCCTTCCCAACCTCCTGCCGGGGACCTTCCACGGTCCTGTTCCCAATTTTGATAGCCTCCGTTGTGGCCGTCCCGCGTAGAGTAGCTTCTTGGGTTGGCGTATGGTGAAGGGGATCGGTTCCTTGGGTCGTAACGTTGATATCCCCGTCTACTCCCGCTTTCCATTCGGCGTTCGTAAGGCGAAGGGGACCTTTCACTTTGATTTTCTCTATATAGTCCAGGCAATCTAGAGCAAAAATAGCTTCAACCTGGGCAAAATTGCTTCAGAAGCTTTCTAAACTGTTTCCAGCTCAGGAACCATTGCAGAATAACATATCCAAAATCCGACAAAATTGGGCTCCGGGAACACCCCCAAAAATGAAATTCAAAATGGCGGACTGGCAGTTTCCTACGAAATGCAATAAATTTTAATTTCGCTTTGTAGAGAGAGTTATGACGTTTTTCTTGATCAGTAAAATGTTTTAAAACACATTTTCGTTTCTAAATTAACCTATATGACACTAAAAATTGTATTAGGTGGCTAGTATTAAACTATGACGTCACGTAATGTAAATAAAATATACTGTATGGAGTGTATGTGAGAATGGACATTGCTACATCTTTATAAACTTGTTATATACAACTCTTTAATTCCTACTACCCACTATCAAATCTGCGTATTTGATGCTTGTCATTTTCTTTAAAACTGTTATTATGTACTCCTTTTAAATACTGCAACACAGTTTATTAATTTGTGTTTTCTGTTTCAGACTGACTCGGTGTACGGCTGACTCGATGTGCGTCCGCCTTCAAGAATGCAGACCCCTGAAGAATTGTGCGTGATTTGTAAGGAGAAATTGGACAGCGGACAGGAAGTGGTTCACATCTCGCAAAAAGGAGCAGATGGTATAAATGCATCCAGCCGCAGCCGTGGAAGCGATGTTGTTGCAACAGCTGGAATAAGTGTTCACGTTGTATGTAGGAAAAGGTTTACGGATAAAAAGACCATTGAAATAAAGAAGCGACAGACCGCAGCCGAGGCAATACCAAGGAAAAGTGCTCGTTTTCATGAATACGCATTTCCCAGTGCTACTCACTGTTTGTTTTGTGATACCTTTGTGGACTTTTTTTCCAAACACAAACCAAAACCAGAGCATGTCAAAATAAGAACTACAGAGTTCTCCGAAACCATAAAAAGGTGCTGTGAAAGCCGCTGCGATGAATGGTCGTTTAATGTAAAAGGCCGTCTGGAGTATTATCTTCGTGATCTTCCTGCTGCAGATTGTGTCTACCATCACACCTGCAGCGTAAATTTTCGAAGTGGAAAAAACATTCCTCGCGCATACTCCTCCTCCGATCATGATTCGAAGAAAGGGAGACCAACTAATGAAGAGCAACACCAAGCATTCCTTCAGACCTGTGCTTACCTGGAAGAGAATGATGATGAACAACTGTTGATTGGAGACCTAATTTCCAAAATGGAGGAATATCTTCAAGGAAGTCAGAGCTCTGTCTACGAACGCAGGCACATGAAGAGAAAGCTTTTAGAACGTTACGGAGACAAGATCATAATATCAGGTGAAAGTGGGAAGGCAGATGTAGTAACACTACGAGAGACAGCTAATGAAATTCTTATAGATTATCACAAAAAGTCGAAAGAATGTGATATAGATATAGAGCTACAGAAGATTTACCTAGTAGAAGCTGCTGCAAAAATAATCAGAAGTGATATCAAGTCTGTCGACTCGCCTAGAAAAGATGTGTATCCATCTCCAAATGACATCACTGCAGAAAGTGCTCTTGATTACATTCCCAACAGTCTGAAATTGCTATTATCAAAAGCATTTGCGGGACAGGATGCTTCAAGAAAAATAGGTGCAATTGGGCAGAGCATTATGCAAGCAACCCGTCCTAGAGGATTACTATGTCCAGTACAGATCGGTTTGTCGGTTCAGCTACACCACAACTTTAGGTCAAGGTACCTTATTGACGTTCTCCATCAGCTGGGTTACTGTTCGTCGTATGCAGAAGTAACAAGATTCGAAAGAAACGCGGCGCTGGCAAGTGGGTCTGGCTCTTTTACTGTTGATGAAAACACTGCAGTCCTTCTAGCAGCAGATAACGTCGATCATGATGTCTGCACTTTGGATGGGAAGAATACCTTTCATGGAATGGGTATGATTGCAACAATAACTCCGAAGATCAAGATCCACCCTTCTATTCACAGGCGTAATGTTGGTGACAATGACATTAAGAAGATTGCAACCGTTGACATTAGGGAATATAGACACGCGAGAAGCATGTTGAGGGACATCTCATTCCGCGAACTTCCAGTACCCACTGCCACCATAAGTCGACTTAGTCTTCTCTGGCAGATATCTTCAGCAGAAAGATCAGGTCCAAGTTGGTCCGGAACAATGCAGGCAATTCACGGTGGATCAAGTGTCTCACATCCAGGTGTGGCGTCGATCACGTTCCTTCCCATCATAGATATGTCGCCAACTGACATGACCTGCATATTTTCGACATTACTATATTTGAGCAAGATAGCACGCGATCAAAAAGTCCCATGCATTATTACCTTTGATCAGCCTTTGTTCTGGAAAGCTTCCCAAATCATCAATGAACAGAGAGACCTGCAGGACATTGTTTTAATGCTGGGATCATTTCACACTCTGATGAATCTTTTGGGAGCAGTCGGTACTCTTATGAATGGTTCAGGATTGTCTGAAGTACTTCAAGAAATATACGGACCAAATGCCGTGCAACACATGATGTCTGGAAAAGCTGTTTCAAGAGCGATACGTGGTCATATGATAGTAGATGCAGCTCTTAGTACCTTACTAGTCGCAGACGTTTTCCCTCGTAATGAAGATGGAACTCCTCATGACCTCCATAAGGAAGCTTGTGACCTGCTCGACGATGTTATGACCGCCAAACAATCAGTTGAGGATGTGGAATCTTCGAATGCATTGTCTCAGATTGCTACCACTTTGGATGCGAAGAAAACTGACCTACAATCTACTTCGCAAACAAGTCAACTCTGGTTGGAATATCTGCGAATGATCAACATTGCACGTTCCTTGATAACAGCAGACAGAACCGGCTCGTGGGATTTGCACTTGCAAGCTATGCTGGAGACCATCCCCATAATTGCAGCAGCCGGACATCACAATTACCTGAAATCGATATACCTGTACCTGCAGAAAATGTTAAGTTTGCCTTCTGAAAATCCAGCCGTTAACAAAATGTTCCAGGAAGATAAGTTTGTGGTAAGAAGAAGCGACAGATTATGGGCCGGACTCGGCACAGACCTGGTGATAGAACAAGTACTAATGCGTTCCCTGAAAAGCAGAGGCGGACTGACACGCGGAAGTGGATTTACAGACATCCAAAGGACAACGTGGCTCTTTTCTATGCCTCTGTGTTCCACTTATAACTTAGCAATGCAGGAATACACCAGAGTTTTGTTGGAAAGTAGTGAACAGCACAAGGAAATGAGGGGAAGTAGACAAATCAGGGACAGTAATGACATGAAGAAAGTACTTGAACGTCTGGAATCCTTATCCCCATTCCATTCTACCTCGGGTCTCTGCAACATTGTAACAGGGCTAACTGCTGATCCTGGAGTTAACGTTCATCAATTGCATTCAATCGGTACGAACATTGTCGTAAAAATGATTGGGAAACAAGCCTTTACATATTCTGCCAAAAGATCTGACAAAGTGAAAACACTAGGATCTGCTTCTGCCGTTGTGATCACTGATGCTTCAGATATAGAAGTAGATCCTGCACTACTGTTTCAGAGAATGATGACTGTTGCCACTGGCGGAGACATGAATCTTGAAGATGTCATGTGTTACGAACTGTGTGCATATTCTCCTGCATTGTTCGAATCACGAAGTATCTTGAGGAAACCCGATAAGTCTCAGCTAGCTCATGCAATAATCAAATACACTGACACTTTACGCATGGAAGAAGTTCAAGAAATTCAGTGCACAGACCAGTACGTATTGGATGGTGGATCTCTACTACATCGTGTTTCCTGGCGTCAAGATGAAACATATGACAGCATCGCCAACTCATATGCCGATTTCACTCTGAAAACATATGGAAAAGCAATCATTGTTTTTGATGGCTACAGCAGCTCTCCTACGATCAAGGACATGACCCACAGAAGACGCAGCACCAAGACAAGCAGAAATGTGAATCTCAGTCCAAGCATGAAGTTTGTTGGCCAGAAGGAACACTTCTTGGCTAATGAAAACAACAAGCAAGCATTTATTTCCCTCGTAGGTGAGATGTTGAAGAAGCACGGGTGTACTGTTCACAACGCAGATGGGGATGCTGATGTGGACATCGTTCGTGCAGCAGTTTCCTCATCAGAAAATGCAACTACAACAGTAATAGGGGAAGACACCGACTTGCTGATTCTCCTTCTGTACCATGCCAAGGACAGTGGTTTCAAGTTGTACTATCGCAGCGATATAAGACGGGAACCATCTCCTAATCCTGTGTATGATATTCTCAGCATTCAATCATTGTTAGGCAATGACATCTGCAAGTATCTCCTGTTTGTGCATGCTTTCACGGGCTGTGATAGCACATCCAGAATTTTTTCGATCGGTAAAGCCAAAGCATTCGACACACTGATGAAGGTGGCTGAACTCCGTTCAGTTGCAAATACATTCTGTTCTGATTGTTGCCAACACTCTGACATTGAAGCCGCTGGAAGAAAGGCAATGCTTCTGTTGTATGGCTGCAAAACACTTGAATCCACTAACGCACTACGTCATCGAATGTTAGTTGAAAAGGTACCACAGCTTTCGCACATACTTTCAAATACTAATCTGGAAGTCTCCAGAAGAGAAGATCGATGCAGAACAGTGGGGTTGGTATGTAAAGAATAATTCCTACTACCCTACAGCCTGCGACAAGCCACCAGCTCCAAATTATCTACTCAACATGATCCGCTGCTCCTGCAAGACGAAATGTGCTACTTCAAGATGTGGATGCAAGTGTAATGGAATGCCCTGTTCAGCCGCTTGTGGCGAGTGCCAAATCAGTGGTTGCGATAACAACCCAAGTACCGGTAATCTATCCGATGATAGTGATGAAGAGGATTAATTTCTGTATGTTTGTGACCAGGTATCACTTCTTCTGTAATGAACATAACTTGAAACTGGGAAAAAAATAATTGTTGTATTATTGATTATAAAAATATGTAAAAAGCTATATAACATTATATTTGCGTAATAACTGGTTGTGTTGTATATTGTTGAATTATTTAAAACATTACAACTGAAAGAAAAAGCATCAAATGTATCTTTATAAATAAAAGCGTAAATTATATATTTTTTTTTTCGTAGGAAACATCCAGTCCGCCATTTTGAATTTCATTTTTGGGGGTGTTCCCGGGGTCCAATTTTGTCGGATTTTGGATATGTTATTCGGCAATGGTTCCTGAGCTGGAAACAGTTTAGAAAGCTTCTGAAGCAATTTTGCCCAGGTCTAACTACAAATTGCCTGGACTAATAACGAAAACGGTCGTCTCGTCTCTCTCCTCGTCTTCGCTCGTCTCTTCGGGGCTCATATGGTGACGGAGACAGCCCATTTCGGTTTTCCTTGAAGTAAGAGAAACTTTCTCTTTTCCATCCTCGGTTATCGGGATAATCGTCTCGTCTATGGTCATAATAATGGCCATTTCGGTTGCTTAGCGTTTCTCTTCGTTCCCTCGGCCACCTATCTTCTCTTCCTCCTTGAACGGCAGCAATTTGGTACTCGGCATACGTCCCACAAAATATGGGACAGATTTCAGCTGCATGACGCCGCTTTTTCTCCTCCTCGGGAGAGAAATCGTTTTCCTCCCCATAAGAAGATAGTTGGAATGATAGGGTAGTTGGTGTTTTAGGGGGACGCATAGGAGGAGAGTTTGGGGGTGACGGGCTGCGCCTACCAGCCGCTTCCCGGCTTCCTAAGCTAGCCTGTCTACTGTCCTGACTAAACGACATTTCTTCCCCGTCTAATGAAAAAGGCCAAAATTCTAGAAATTCCTGCCTCAAATCGGCTTGCAGAGGGATATTTCCCTTTTTAAGTTCGCCTTGAATTTCCTCAGGAGGAACCCAAAAGGAGCCGTGAGGTATTCTATTTATGTAAAAGTTTGGGGAGAAAATTTTTAATCCTGAAGGTGATTGTTTAGGGGTGCTTCCTGCTACAGGAAAATTGTCTTCTTGTCCCCTAAGACCGGTCGCAATACAAACAGATTTGCTTACCTTTGATTTTCCTTCGTCTTCGGAGAGATTGATTTTCTCCTCCTCGCCTATTGCTTGGAGTCTCGTCGCCGCTCCCACCTGTGCCTGAATAGCTGCTCTTGACCTTGTGAGTCTGGGTGGAACTGCCGTTTTCTCTTCTCCGTGTAGATGGTCCTCATACACGCTTCAGTCGGCTCCTGGTGCTTTGACGAGTGTCTAGGAAAAGGGGGTAGGAAATACTCACCTACCCCATACCTGACACCACTCTATTATACCCGGGGGGGTTTCCGGATGAGTTTTAACCCCCAAGTATAATAGAGGTACTCTGCCTACGGTCCGGATTGGAACTACAGAGGCGCACAGGCACTTTAATTAAATTGAGGTAAGCGGATTATAGGCGGTAGTTTACAATGCTTTGTTTAAGTCTTTATTACACAAGGTCATTTAAGTTCACTGGGTTACGATTTAGTTATTCTTAGTCTAAGGGTGACAATTAAGGTCACCAGGAAATAAATGAATTTAAGACTACTGGCGTTTCCTCCAGTCAAATCCGTCAATTCCTATACTCCGATATAAGCCTTAATTTCTAATTAATGTGAAATTTACCCTTCACCCTGGGTATCCCTTTACCTTCCTTTAACCAAAAAACCCGACGGCCCTGTTCTAGAAGCACTACCCTCGTGCCCTTTCTAGGTTCCGTCAAAGCAAGGACTAATCCGTAGTCACAAAAGCTTAGCTAATCATACGGAGCAACTCGCGTCTCGTTACTCGCGGAGACCTAAACTACTCTCGAAGTAAAATCTACAATCTGCCTCTCAATGGCAGACCCCTTCTTATATACGAAGCAATTTACTCTCATATATGTCAGAGGTGCGCATCACCACGAGACCAAGAGGATTTGGTAATTCTCACGAGTCGGGGTTCCGATATCGGAGCTCTGGCCGGATGAGTTGTTAGCTGTGAAAGTACATGGGCCAACAGCCAGCGAAAGATGTCACAAGAGTGCATCAGAGCGTTCTTACTTAGAAGGAATATTGCATTTTAATTTTACGGGCGCTAGTTTGAGGGCTTAGGAGAGATTTGAGCGACTTTGAGTGACAGTCTGGAGATAAAACAAACGTCTGCTCTTGTCGTGAAGGTGGGCGTGCTTGTGTACAATGGCCAACTTATCGCCAGAGGCTTGTCCCACGTATAACATATATATATTGACGATTAGTTAGGTTAAGTCGTAATATTTTCGTTAGTTTTAACGTTTTCTTTGATGGATTCATTTCAAAAATGTCTCATAAAGATCATAGTGTAGTTTTCGTTCCCCAACTTTGACCTAGTGTAATTTGTGTCCCCTTTTGTGTCAGGGGGACGTAAACTACACTTGCTCCATAAATTCTTTCTCCATATATCTCATGGCTGCCGTATTCATTATTTATTTGTGAATGAACTTCCTGGTAGCTAATTTATTAATCCAGATGCCTACAGAAAGGTATTAACATTTCACTCATTAAACTTTGGTCTGAAGGTTCACTGAAAGAGAAAACCACACACACACACACACACACACACACATATATATATATATATATATATATATTGTATTTTACATTGTATTTTATTATTATGTGCCTCGGTGGTGTAATGGTTAGCGTCGCTGACTACGAATCCATCGACCCTGGGTTCTAGACCCGATGGCAGCCGGCGCGCAGCAAAACCCAGCTGTTCATCCTTCCACACAATAAAGAAAGTGGTTGGTAGATAAATGGGTACCCTAGGTGGCCTAGTGGTTAAGACGCTGGGCTGCTGTAGGGCGTGGTTCGGATTCCACGTTTAACTGTACGTCTAAGGTGAAGTGAAAAGCTTGACCTTCGTCAGAATGAACAATTCTGGCGGAAGCTAACCAAAGATGTGTATATATATATATTCCTCAGCGTTCCCATAATCTAGGCTAGCATACACTAAACTAATCAGATATATGTATATTTACAGCTCCAACCATTACACTCTTTTAAATTATTGGTAGTTCTGTGAACCAAATTATTATATTCGCATGAATCCTTTTCAGATAGAATCGGGTCCCTAGTTCAGGGTTGTTTGGTTTTAGAATTTATAGGATTATAAGTTTTTACGAATTTTAAAAGGATGTAAGAAAACTAGAGACAAATTTGTTTTTATTTATTTATTGATCTAGGGTTTATTTTTTCTTAATATTCTCCTAAAATCGTCATCATTATTACCCAACCCAAGCAGACACATTTCCATACTCCACGACCCCATATTTCGCACGAAAACATGGGAGCCTACCAAAATTCCATCAGTCATCTCTCTATGAGCCCTAGAATTACACATAATGTCATTAGGCCTTGATAGAGCAGGTATTACGGTAACCATGTTGTTAGGCCTACCTTAGGCTATGACAAATATTAACTATGAGTATTTCAGTTCACTCTTACACTTTTGCCTTCATTATTTTCACTCCTAATTTTCTTTTTCATAAGTATGTCTGAGTCTGATAGGCTTACACTTAACTTGGATAAGCTACGCCCCTTAAAAGAAAAAGGGAGTGAGGAGGAAATCAGTACCTTTAGTTTGATTGGGAATAAAAACTATGTTTCTGATACTGATAAATTTAGCTGTTTGATAAATCACATTAAAAATAATGCATCATCGTCGAAGTGAATGGGCTCTCACTGATATAATTGATGAATCCTCTCTTAAGCATCAGACTTTTTAAATCACAAAACAAGCTAATTTAACCAAATACATATATCTTTGAGGCCTCCTAAGCAATTGCCTCAGAACATCACAACAATGAATCTATAGGTTCTAAGTCCCTTTATTGAAGTCAAATGGTTCACTAAACCATATCTCATCCAGTAGACTGTGACCCTGGCAAGCTTGCTGAAGTCAGAATTATCTTCATAATTAGTGAGTGGCTCAACCTTCTCATTTGAAAAGGTTAAATTTAATGTGATGGTAACTTGTTCCACATGCCGTGGGCATGTATCACAGAACCACTTAGGCACTGTGAACCAGGCTTTGTTTAACCTCAACAACTTGTGGAATAAATCTCCTGTGAAAAAGTCTGCTGGAATTTGTTTTTATTATTGGAGTATAGTGAAAGTTGAATTATTTGTAGGCTCTCTAAAGGCTCAAGATTTTTAAGGTGCCTAGGCACTCTGCATTTGAAATATTGGAGGTCATAGACAGAGGAGAGCTGGGATGAGGGAGAATGTTCCAAAGCTGTCCTTTATTGTAGATGAACTGGGGGCACATAGAAATAGTAACAAGCTAATGGAGGGTTAAAGGATGGGTATAAGAAAATGATAACTAAGCCATGCTTGACTCAGACATATGACATGCTAGCAACTGTAGTACATCAAGAAATGATGCAGCACATTATTATACATTTTTAAGTAGCCTACCCAAATTTAAGCTACATTATTTTTTAAAATAATAATAAACAGCCGGGTTTCCTATGCGCATTAAATAAGAAAACTGCAATATTAGCTATATAGAAACTTATCCGCTGTAGAAAATTATTTAAAATTTAAATTCTTCATATAGCAATAGTGCCATCAGGTGATAAACCAAATGAAATTGGGAGAATCTGATGCTTTGACCATGACATGACATTCTAATTCTAGCTTACTATAGTGAAAACAGAGGCCACAAATAATATATATATATATATATATATATTTTTTTTTTTTTTTTTTTTTTTTTTAAGTTCGGGAAGAACCGATTCGCCTCTATTTAAAAGGGCATATCTCAGCGGAAAAACAAAGAAAAAGTGAGAGGAAAGACAGAGGAAAAAGAAAGGGTGGAGGGGACAGTCGAAGTGGAAAAAGACCAAGGATGACAAGGACTGCAGGGTCGAGCCCCATCATCCTTGGGTGCTAGGGCCGGGAGGGCGCACGTGAAACCTCCAGGAACAAGCACGTACAAACGAGCACAAAGAGCACTCAAGAGCACGAGCTTAGAACCCCCTTGCGGGGATATATATATATATATATATAATATATATATATATATATATATATACTATACATACACATATATATATATATATATATATATGTGTTTGTGTGTGTGGGGGGTATGGAAAAGCTTCTCTTATATATATACGAGTTGTATGTTTGTGAACGCCAAGGGATAACCTAAAAATTATAACCAAGGGTAGATATGGGCATTCTTTCAAAGAGATACTTTTCATGAACCAATCCAAAAACACAATAATTAACCATACAACTTTAGCTGTTTTAAAATGAGTGGTTAGTCACTTAATCACAGAGCACCTAATGTGAAGCTTTCCCTTTCAATAAACAATGACTCTGCGCCAACCAGACTCAAATGCGGGTTTCTGAGAGCTATAAAATCCCTTAAATTTATATACATGTCAAAACTAAGTTCTTTATACATGAAAACTATGTAATTATCATTATCATACAAATTTTTAACTATTAGTAAATTTCTAATTTGACAATTTCATTAAATAGCTATTCTATGTCGAAAGCAAAACATATTTTAGTATAACTGAAAGGTGTCCTTCGCTTCTTTTGAAAAGTTAAGAACATTTTCCAGATAGGCTCGTTGGTGATAGTACCCCGTTCCTAAAACAATAAATCACTCCTACTTAAAGTCTTTAACTGAAATTCGAGACATTTGTCATCGGGTTATTACAGTTTGGTATCGGGACAGGTTTCTTTAATATAATACACCTAAAAGGACCGAACACCAGCCTACATAGTTTAAGCTGAGAATATTTACTATCTATTTACTACTAGTTATGATTGTAAAGCACACACTCTCTAGTAAAACATTGTCTGATTAAACTACAGTGCCACATCTCATTTGGAAAATATGAATCACTAGGGCCTACCCATCATCACACTGCACATTGGAGTTTAAGCTACATTATTTCTGAAAATAAACAGCAGTATCCCCTTTACCACCTACCTGGATAATTTCTTATTAAGACAGTTCAACGTTTTTTTAGGCACGTTTTATACAATATATATATATATATATATATATATATATATATATATAATAGGTACATTGCTACAAAATTTGTAACTTATATTCACCAAGGAACTAAATACCTTATGTCTAATATACAAATTGCTTAGGAGGCCTCAAAGATATATGTATTTGGTTAAATTAGCTTGCTTTGTGATTTAAAAAGTCTGATGCTTAAGAGAGGATTCATCAATTGTATCAGTGGGAGCCCATTCACTTCGACGATGATGCATTATTTTTAATGTGATTTAACAAACAGCTAAATTTATCAATATCAGAAATATAGTTTTTATTCTCAATCAAACTAAAGGTACTGATTTCCTCTTGACCCCCTTTTTCTTTTAAGGGACGCAGCTTATCCAAGTTAAGTGTAGACCTATCAGACTCAGCCATAATTATGAAAAAGAAAATTAGGAGTGAAAATACTCATAGTTTATATTTGTCCTAGTCTAAGGTAGTCGTAACAACAGGGTTATCCTATTACCTGCTCTATCAAGGCCTGATGACATTATGTGTAATTCTAGGACTCATAGAGAGGTGACTGAATTTTGGTAGGCTCTCTAGTTTTCGTGCGGAATATGGGGTTGGGGAGTATGGAAATGTGTCTGCGTGGGTTGGCTAATAATGATGACGATTTTAAAAGAATATTAAGAAAAAATAAACCTAGACCAATAAATAAATTTAAAAATTTACGTCTCTAGTTTTCATACATCCTTTTAAAATTCATAAAAACTTATAATCCTATAAATTCTAAAATCAAACAACCCTGACCTAGGGACCCGATTCTATTTGAAAAGGATTCATGTAAATATATATATATATATATATATATATATATATATATATATATATATATAGAAAGATACAGAGAGGGAGAGAGCCTTGTTTCGTTTAAATAAAATTAATAATTGGTTCACAGAGGTACTAAAACCTAAATTAAACTTTATTGTACTTGAAGCTCCAAGGAACTACCAATAATTTAAAAGAGTGTAATGGTTGGACCCTACTCTTTAAATATCCCCAGAGATAATAATCTAAGGGAGAAAAATCCGGAGACCTTGCGGGCCATTCAACGTCTCCAAATCTTGAGATTAACTCGCCTGGAAACGTTTGACGCAAAACTGCCATGCAGTTCCTCGTGGTATGGCAGGTAGCTCCGTCTTGTTGGAACCAGTGGTTTTCTAGACAAAGATCTCTTAATTTAGGAATAAGGAAATCGGTCAACATTTTTTCGTAGCGATCACCATTTACAGTGACCGTGTTTCCGGTGGAATCCTCGAAAAAGTACGGCCCTTTGATCTGAGATGCAGTAAGACCACAACAAACAGTTACACGCTGACTATGCAACGGGACTTCGGTAATATTCAATGGATTTTCTGTTGCCCAGAAACGACAATTTTGTTTGTTTACAGTTCCATTCAAGTGAAAATGGGCTTCGTCTGACATAATCAAAGTTGCTAGAAAATTGGTGGTGCCATTTACCTTCTGTTGGATCCATTGACAGAATTGTCGTCTTCGTGCGAAATCTCCATCGTTTAGTTGTTGCACTGTTTGAATTTTATATGGAAAGAGCATTATGAAAAAACTATTTAGGGCTATGGGTTGATTGCCTGTGCCCTCATCCGTTGGAAATTTCCAGCAGACTTTAGTGGAGGGTTACCGACAAAAGCCCTATGCTTTTTCGTTAGAGAGTTATGAATATGTAGGTCTTTAAAGGACCTTTTTTTAATATAATTGATTACGGTAATTTTAGCGTCGGGATTTTAGAAACCTATATGTTAATGAAAAGAAATTGCCCCACCTTAATTTTGCTGGGTCCTTGGTTTGCTTCGATGTAGGGCGTTACGATCATTTTCGGTGTAGGGCCGCCACGATGGAGTTACGCGACGAATTTACTGGAGGTAATTAATATAGGCAGTCACAATATAAACACTTTTAGGGTGTAGGCCTACCCTTTTCCTTTATATTTATTAAGTTTATTATAAGGAATTCACTCAGAACTTGAGGGAAGACTAAAGCACATCTTCCCTGTTTAAAGCGTTCGCTGCACATAAACAGCCCCGAGAGCCGTTCCTTGGTTCGCTTGTATTTTCATTATTATTTGCCGATCTAGCAAAATTTTGTTTGGTCTACTTCTCTGTGGTAGACTAAACAAGAAATTGGGTTTTCTTGTTGCTATGTGAGGCTGATTCATACATACAGGTTCTTTGTACGTATGGCAATTATTTCATTCCCAATAGGCTATGTCGCCAATCCCGAGGCAATTTTGTATAGATATTTAATTCAATTAATTAATAATTTATATTTAATTATGAAGTAAAGGTATCACATACGATACCATGTTGTAAGCGCGTATAGTTTTTCCATATACTGGGGGGGGCCGGAGAAAAATTTGTATGTTATAGATCAAATTTTTTGACAAACTGTGTAAAACATGTAAAAAATGGATCAAAAGAATGAAGTAGAAATTTAGGAAGAGAGAGGTTTACTCAAGACCTATTTAAATATGAAAGTTCAAGAGGCCAACTTCTCAAGTTTAGTTAAAGTTATGTCAATCAGTTTGACTCCCTTTAGGTATAGGAAATTTATGGAATTAAAGTAAAGTTATTAAATATTTTAACTGCTCAATTTGTGTAAGGTTTATAAGTCACCAGTCTTAATTTTTTCTTGTAAAAGTTTTCTGGCTTTCAAAGCAGTCTTTCTTTGAGGCCTGTTTGGTTTAATCTGAGTTACATCAGGTACATTGAGAGATTCCTCCCCAATAGTATCCTGATCCATCCTTTGGGGTAATGGTTCTAATTTAGCCCCACACTCCGAAGGATATAGTAATGTGATATCTCTGGTGGTTTCACCAGTTGCTGTTTTCAGTTTTACAACCCTGGTAACTTCGTCTTCACCAGTTTTGAGTTTCAAGACTTTTCCCATTGACCAATGTTGTCTTGGTGTCTTGTCATGTATCAACACAATGTCCCCAATTTTGACTGAATCATTCCAATTTTGTTTTGTTAATTGTTTATGTCTTTCTCTAAGACTTGTTAAGTATTCTTCTCTCCATTTTGATATAAATTGAGTTTTGATTTGTGTCAAATGTTGGTATTTTGTGTTGAGTTCTTTGTGTCCTATTACCCAATCTGGATCCTCTGTACTGTTATGTTCAGATTCTGGTAACATGTTTACTGTTTCTCCCTTAATTAGGTGGTTTGGTGTGAGAGGTTCTGGCTCATTAATACCATCTCCCACATAAGTTAATGGTCTGTTGTTGACAACATTTTCAATTTCTGACAGAATAGTCATGAGTTCAAAAAGTTGTAGATGTTTGGTCCCAATAGTCTTTTTAAGGCAGTTCTTTACAGTCTGTATGTTTCTTTTCCCAAATGGAACCATACCATGGTGTATTAACAGGAATGTACTTCCAGGTTATATTGTGTTTGATTAAATGAGTTTGTACTGTTTCACTGTCACAAATCTGATGAATAATTCTTTCACCAGATTTGAAGTATGTGGCATTGTCTGACCATATAGTTTTTACCGCTCCACTGTAGTCAATACCCGTGGTTTCAAATGGCCGAGTAAATGTTACTCGTTCCACGGGTAGGTCTGGAGGGCTTGGGGTCTTAAAGGGTCGTGAATGGATACGTTTACAAGGAATGCATGTGTTTAAAATTTTCTTTGTTTCAGTTCTACCCTTTGGTAGCCAGTAAGTTTTTCTCAGCTCCGTCAGGGTTTGTGGGACCCCATGTGGTGTATTTTGTTGTGGGTATCCCTGATGATGAGATTTGTGAAGTGATTTCTCCTTGGAAGAAGAATTGGGTGCTTAGAGTTGTAAGTCAAAGTTGACTTGTTAAGCCTTCCTTTACACCTTATCAGACCCTCTGTATCCAGGTACAGATTTAGATCCATGACAAGTGAAGGAATCCTTTGTTTAATGTTACTGGACCTAAGATACTTCAACTCCTTGTCAAATTCTGAAGCTTGTATCTGTTTGAGCCAGTATTTTGTTGCAGTTTCTGTTAAGTTAGAAAAGGCTTTCTGAGGACAGTGTTTGAGAAGGTAGCTATTGACAAACTTGCAGCAATAGACTGTAATTCTCAAGAGTTTGTTGAGGTCTGAATAAAGGTGATAGTCAAATATAGGTTTGTCCTCAGTGATCTTTTCAGTTGTTGTAGAGTTGAGTGTGAGGTTAACTACTTTGGCTGGCCAAAGATCCTCACATGTTAGCCATTCGGGCCCTTCATACCAGATTTTATTTGTTTTCAACAGCTTGTAAGAGAGCCCTCTTGTCAAAAAGTCTGCAGGATTCTCTTGTTTTTATGTACCTAAATTTGATACCAAGGTTTGTGTTTGCAGTTTTGATTTCTGTTAGTCTGTTTTTCACAAATATGTTTTTGCAAGAAGTTGTATCTGTGTTGGTCACCCATGTTAGACAAATTTGACTGTCTGTCCATAAGTAAATGTTTGTTATGTCAACTTCTTTATACACTTGTGAAAGAAAGTTTGCTGTTTTAACTCCCAATGAGACAGCTAATAATTCAAGTTGTGGTACAGTTTTCTTTTGGTTTAAGGGTGCCACTTTTGCCTTTGAATAAACCAAGTTACTTTCATTTTCACTTGTTAAATAGGCACAACACCCATAAGCTTGTGTGCTGGCATCTGTAAAAATGTGTAGTGTTTGCGATTTCAATCTGTAGCCAGCACATCTTGGTACGTAGATGTCTTGAACTTTGTTCAAGTCTGTGGCTAATTTTTTCCAATGAAGTTGGTCTTCCACTGAAAGTGGTTCATCCCAATCAATTTTCTTTTTCCATAAGTCTTGCAAAAGGATTTTGGATCTTATGGTTGCTGGTAAATATAATCCAATGGGGTCAAAAATTTTGGATGATTCTGAAAGCACTTGTCTTTTTGTATTGGCATTTGGATTTAAGTTATAACTCTTTGTGCAAAGAGTGTCATCGTGTTCAGAATTCTGTTTTAAAAACCAAAGCATTCCAAGTGTTTTCGTGTAATTGTTTGGTTCAATGTTCCCATTGTTGTCTTTTGTTATTTGTTCATTTAATTTAGGAGAATTAGAAACCCATTCTCTCAATCCAAAATTTCCTTGCTTCATTATGGGTTGTGACATTTGGTAAATTTCAAGCAATTCCTCTTCAGTTACAGTGGAACCAATGAGGTTATCCACATAAAAGTTTTGTTTTAAAAACTGAACTGTTAAGTCCTCTTGAAATAAGTTTAGGTGGTTTTAATTGTTAAAGCAAGAATACTTGGAGAGCAATTTGCTCCAAAAATAATTACTTTAAATCTGTAGGTTTTGAAACCTTTGTTAAGGTCATGTGGATCATTCAACCACAAAAACCTGAGATGATTTTTATCATACTCAAGCTTCAAATTTATACAGAGGAATGCTTTTTCTATGTCACTTTGTACTGCATAATTGTCTAAACGGAAGCAAAGGAGAATTTTTACAAGATCTGAGACAAGGTTTGGGCCTTCCATGAGACAATCATTTAAACTAACAGAATTTGTGTCTTTTAAACTACAGTTGTATACTACTCTTAGTTTAGTTGTGGATGAGTCTTCTCTGTAAACTCCCCTGTGTGTTAAATAATGACAACCTCGTTTTTTAAAGGGTTCATCAGTAACTTCTTCAATGAAGCCCCTTTCTATTTGTTCCTTGAATATGTTGTTGTATTGTTCTAAAAGATTGTCATTTTTTAGTTTTCTGTAATTTTTATACAGATGTGCCTTAGCTACTTTCAAATTGTCCATTATTTCTGGACAAGGTGTTTTCCAAGGCAGCTCCACATAGTATTGATTGTCTCTGTGTTGTAATGTATCCTTAAATTGTTCTGTCATCAATTGGTCTTCATGTGTAATAGTACTGTCCTTTATGCCAACTGATTCTAATAGTCACAACTGCTGTAACCCTTCATCCAATGTGGAATCATTTTCATTCAAATGATGTGGGATTATGACAGTGTTTTTGTAGTTCGAGTTTGTCACATAGTCAGAAATTTGTGACTGTGGTGATTTTGTTTTGCGTAAATTTTGTTCATGTTCTGTGTTTTCTGTGTCAGTAGTAAGATGGTATTTAGTTATGTCACCCAAAGAGCAATACCTGTGGGAGTTTGTATGGCTATTCCATCTCCAATTTTAATGATGCCTCTATGGACCAGATGAAGATAGTCAGCCCCCATGAGCATATGTATATCATCAACTACATCTGCATTAAGGGTTTTATCAGCTATCGTGTATTTATTTTGAAGTTGGAGCAAAGCTTGTTTTAACCCAGCTATTTGTATTTTTTCTTGTTCTACTTTGTCCACAACAACAACCTTAAGGGTTTCAAATGTTTCATCAAGAGTTAAAGTTATATTTGCAGTTTTAAAACTGGCTTGTACTGGGTTTTTATTGATAAATGATGAAATAGAGAGATCTTCATTCCTTGTTGGTTTGAAGTCCCAATTTTTCTATCAGTTGTTTAGTTACAAATGTTTGTTGTGAGCAGGTATCTAAAAGACACCTAACCTGTACTATTTGTCCCTTTTGTTTTGGATTTAAGTTGTGGTTGGTAAAAGAATTTTTGAATTGTGGTTAATGCTAGATGAACTGATATGTCCATTCATAGCATTTGGTTTGTTTCTGTTTGTTTTGGTTTGATTTGGGTGTTTGTTCATAATGTTTGTCAGTTTTTCCAATGTCTGTGTGTGTATTACACATAGGGGTAACATGGTCAAAACTGTTGCAAAACTTACAATTGTATTCAAATTTGATTTGCATTTGTTTTGGTGCCCTGATCCAGTGCATTTTTTGCATAAGTTTAGTTGTTCACAACGTTTTGACCTTGCTGTAAAGTCTTTGTATTTGGGACAATTTGTAGAAAATGTTCACTGCTAAAACAAAATTTGCATGGTGTGGGATTATACTCAAAAGTAGCTACATTAAAGTTTTGCAGAGTAGGAGTCTTTGAGTCTTTTTCTGTCACTTTATTTTCTGCAAATTGAGTTTTGCGGTTGTGTTTTGATGTAACTGGTAAGTGTTGAAATCTTTTGTTAGGTTTTTGGTTTTCTGCATTGTTGGTTTTTTCTTGTCTGTGTTAAATTTTGGGAGTGTGTAACTTGATTTGTAAAGTGCAAGTACAGTTGGGAAATCTTCTCTTAGTTTATTAAGGCTAGGGTATATGTCAGTTGTCCTCTGATGAAATATCTCTTTGACTTTAGAAGGGAGCTTTTCAAAAACAACAGCTTGAATGATCCAAGCTGTTTCTGCAATGTTTAAATCATTGTTTTTAAGTTGTCCCATGAGACATTCAAACTCACAGTAAAAGTCAAAGAGGTCACCATAGTTGTCTTTTGGGGTTCGCATGTTCATTACTTTAAGAGCCAAATCATGTATAATTTCATCCTTATTCATTTAATTTCTGTTAAGTAATTCTATTGCTACAGAATAAGAAGTACCTATGGCTGGTAGTGATTCCACTAATCTTAAGGCTGGGCCTTTCAGATAGTTCACTAAATAACTAAATTTATCAACATCTGTAATGTAGTTTTTATTACCTATAAGGCTATGAAATTTTTCAATAAAAGATTGAAATTTGGCTCTGTCACCCTCAAAAGTGGGTACTGCAAGTGTAGGCAATTTTGATTTTAGTTCATTGCCCTCAGCCATATTGGGAGGGCTAAATGAAGCATTTCTTATAGATTCTAAGAAGCTTTCATTTGTGTCTTGTTTTTTGCACTCATCAAGTTGGTTTTGAATTTCAGAAATATAGTTGTTAATTTTTGTAATGTAATTTTCATTGTCAAGTAGGATGGTAGTATACTCATCATCTGTTATTTCAATTGTGTCATCAATTTCTGTAATTATGTCCTCATCTAGTGTAAGAATTTCTTGTTTGTAACGAGTAATAGAATTTAATGTTGTTTCAAGATCATATCTTGCAGGTTCTTTTTGTTTGTAATCATTGAACAGTTTGGTGATGACACCTTTACGTGCTGATTTTTTCCTCATTAATTTTTTGTGGTTTTGAGATGGTGCCATAGCCACAAAGTCTGTAGTTTTGTTTTCTTGGTCTGGGTTTTCTGCCCTTTTTTCCAAGTCTTCCATAATTGTTGTTAGTGTTAAAGTTCTGAGTTTAATTTTATGATGTTGAGCGAGTTAAATTACTGTAATAAGTTTTTTATATAACCTGCGCCACAGGTTAAATTAAAAATTCACAATGTTTTAGTTAGGATAGGCCTTGAGTGTAAAGAGTAAGGCCTACTTTAAGAGGTAGGCCTATTATGTAAGGTAAAGTTAGGTGGGCCTACTAAATAGGCCTATTTGTTGGGCCTACCAAGTAGGCTTATGTTTTGGCCTATTATTTTATAGGACCTCAAATGAGTTAAGCCTGTTAAATTAACAAGGCTTAGTTTTGAGTTTGAAGAGTAGGACCTATTAAATAGGCTTAATGTTGCGGGCCTATTTTTTTAGGAACTAAAATAAGTTATGCCTGTTAAATGAACAAGCCTTTGTTTTCGGTTAGTGTAAAGGTAAAGGAATCGGTTCCCAGTTGCATAGGCCACCATATGAAAAAACTATAGTGGGGTTACGGTTGAAATTGGGGTTAGGCCTAATGAGCTAAGCCTAGCCACTGCGTGTCAGTTTAAATTTTAGAGGGGTTAGTTCCCCATACACAGAGCCACCATATGAAAAAACTATTTAGGGCTATGGGTTGATTGCCTGTGCCCTCATCCGTTGGAAATTTCCAGCAGACTTTAGTGGAGGGTTACCGACAAAAGCCCTATGCTTTTTCGTTAGAGAGTTATGAATATGTAGGTCTTTAAAGGACCTTTTTTTAATATAATTGATTACGGTAATTTTAGCGTCGGGATTTTAGAAACCTATATGTTAATGAAAAGAAATTGCCCCACCTTAATTTTGCTGGGTCCTTGGTTTGCTTCGATGTAGGGCGTTACGATCATTTTCGGTGTAGGGCCGCCACGATGGAGTTACGCGACGAATTTACTGGAGGTAATTAATATAGGCAGTCACAATATAAACACTTTTAGGGTGTAGGCCTACCCTTTTCCTTTATATTTATTAAGTTTATTATAAAGAATTCACTCAGAACTTGAGGGAAGACTAAAGCACATCTTCCCTGTTTAAAGCGTTCGCTGCACATAAACAGCCCCGAGAGCCGTTCCTTGGTTCGCTTGTATTTTCATTATTATTTGCCGATCTAGCAAAATTTTGTTTGGTCTACTTCTCTGTGGTAGACTAAACAAGAAATTGGGTTTTCTTGTTGCTATGTGAGGCTGATTCATACATACAGGTTCTTTGTACGTATGGCAATTATTTCATTCCCAATAGGCTATGTCGCCAATCCCGAGGCAATTTTGTATAGATATTTAATTCAATTAATTAATAATTTATATTTAATTATGAAGTAAAGGTATCACATACGATACCATGTTGTAAGCGCGTATAGTTTTTCCATAAGCATTAAATTTTGCTTGAATATACGGTGTGTTGTTCCATATCCAACTCCTAACAGCTGAGAAGCACGTCTGATGCTTATGTTAGGATTATCCTGTACAATTTCATGAGTTCTGTTAATGATCTCGTCTGTCCTTGCTGTGCGCACTCTTCCAGTTGGTTTTCTTTTTCCAATGCTGCCAGTTAGGGAAAAATTTCTGACACACCGACGGATTACTTTCTTAGGTGATTTTGACATCTGAAAAGTTGTCTTGAAAGATCTTTGACCTGAAACTACACTTCTTCCATGCTCATAATATTGCTCAGTTATGAAACGCAGCTGTTCCACAGTCCATGCAGTCATCTTGAAGGGTTAGTTTTAACTAACACTTTTATTTTGTTTTGTATCTTATCTTGTCTTGTATTGTCAAAACCTATACAATCCTGTACAAACTTGTAACTATCCTCTTTCGAATGATGCGTATGATTTTATAAAAGGACTTATACTTTAAGAGTTACAGGGGTTTCTTTTGGGTCTCATTTCTCTGGATCACCCTTTATATATATGTGTGTGTGTTTGTGTATGTGTGTGTGTGTGTGTGGTTTTCTCTTTCAGTGAACCTTCACACCATAGTTTAATGAGTAAAATGTTTACACTTTTCTGTAGGCATCTGGATTAATAAATTAGCCCCTAGGAAGTTCTACAGAAGATCTACAGAAGCTAAGGCTAACAAAGACCCTAAGATCCACTCTAAGGTTAGCCTGAGAGAAAGGAAAGAGTAGGGTTAACATTCATTCAGAAAAAGTGAACGAATGACTCACCATCATCATCCACCGGCCACTGCCGACAAGTCGGAAAAATAGTCAAAGAGAATAGGAAAGGGGTGAAAGTGAAAAGAAGTAAAATAAGAACGCATACAAACCATGCAAACACAGTCTTAACTCAAACACTCTCATGCCATGCAAAATACAGACATTAAAGTAAAGAGAGGATAAGAAAAGGAAAAAAGCAGAAAGGGTATAACAAAAAGTGGGTTAGTTTACGCTACTTGCTACATCTACGATCGTGTTAGTCTACTTTTTTTTAATAATTTTATTGCTGGTATATCACACGATGGCATGTCACAAGCTGGCATTTATCGTCGACAGACTCATCCTCGACTATCACCCCTAGAGCTCGTGTTGCTAATTGTTTTTTATTGTAAACAACGTTAATATTTTTAAAAATGCCTATCTAAACGGTTCTTAAACATATTAACGCTGGTAGAGTTCACGACGGATGTGGGAAGATTATTCCATTTATCAATTACTTTAAACGTAAAGAAGTTTTTAGCGATATTAGTAATGAAACGTCTGGCACGCAACTTAAATCCGTTATTACGAGTATTGCTATTATCGAAAGTGAACAGTTTGTCAAAGTTACGTTATCGATTTTATTAACTATTTTGAAAACTTCAATAAGCTCCCCCTTTTATCTCCTAGTTTCGAGTGAATGCAAGTCTAACTCTTTAATCCTATCTTCGTAAGACTTGTTGCGCAATAACGGAATTAGTTTCGTGGCGCGACGCTGAACCCTTTCTAACCTATCAATATCCTCACGCAAATACGGGCACCAAAACTGAACGGCATATTCTAAATGAGGCCTGACTAGGGACTTGTAAAGGGGCAATATAATATTCTTCGATTTAAATTCGAAATTACGCGCTATGAAGCCTAACATCCTATTAGCTTTTGCGCAAGACTCCAGGCACTGGTTCCTAACTTTTAAATTCTTAGATACGCGTACGCCTAAATCTACTTCCTCGTCAACGCTCGCTAACTCTCTATCATTCATCGTGTCCGTGTAATTATTGTTACGAGAACCTATATGCAAAACTTTACATTTATCTACGTTAAATTGCATCTGCCACTTATCCGTCCACTCCATAATCCTACTTACATCGTCTTGAAGCCTATTTCTATCGTCCACGTTAACAACCTTACCACCTATTTTAGTATCGTCCGCGAATTTTGACACGTTACTGGTCAAGCCTACATCCATATCGTTAATATAAATTACGAATAGCACTGGGCCTAACACTGAACCCTGTGGACACCGCTACCTACATCCAACCACCCCGATTCACTACCATTAAAAACGACCCTATGTTTCCTAGCACGAAGCCATACCTCTAACCAGTTAGTTACCTGACCGCGTATACCGTGCGCTTTAACCTTCGCAATTAATCTTCTATGCGGAAGTGTATCAAACGCTTTTTTAAAATCTAAATAAATAACGTCAGCCGCTCTTTGCCTATCGGGTACTTGTAGGTTATCTCCCCCCCAACCATTTTTGACAGAATATTTTCGTTAAAACTAACGAAAATATCACGACTTAATCTAACCAATTATCAAGGGCGGACAGTTGATATATTATTAATTATAACGTTGTTCGTTTCTGGAATAGTATTTACTATTTACTAATAGATCAACTGTACGCCCTTGATAATTGGTTAGGTTAAGTCGTGATATTTTCGTTAGTTTTAACGAAAATATTCTGTCAAAATTGGTTGGGGAGAGATAACCTACAAGTACCGCCTATCGTATTTGCGCACTATTTCGTTATAAAATTTTAACAAATTAGTTAAACAAGATCTATGGCGTCGCAACTTATGCTGACTACTATTAATCAAATCGCGACTTTCTAAGTGATCGATGATACGATCCCAAACTACGGATTCCAAAAGTTTACCGACAATTGACGTTAAACTAATGGGCGTATGATTGCTACCTACTGTGTGGTCGCCTCTTTTAAAAATGGGCGTGACGTTAGTTAATTTGAAGTCTTCAGTAATAATCCCCGTTTCAAGTGACTGATTAAAAATCTTCGTTACTGGGCCTACGATAACGTCTATCAAATCTTTCAAATGTCTAGGATAAAACGCGTCAGGGCCTGGAGCCTTGCTAACTTTTAGCTTATTGATATAATGTGCAATCTCACCCTCGTAAACAGTTATTTCATCCAAAAGAGTCTCGCTGCTAAATAGAACGAGGTAAATCTCTAGGAGCCCTCCATTTTTCAATATTAAACATACACTCATAAAACATATACCATTTGAAAGCTCACATTTTTCTGAGTCTAAAAATGTAGTAATCCAAAAGTATCAATAGCAAATAAAAAGTAACTAGTTTTAAATACTAAAACCCTATACCGATCAATTTGTGATGCGTGATCTTTACGGGAAGGGAGCCCCCGTATCCCCGAGACTTAAATAATACAAATGATAATGTAATAACATATTCATGTTAAGTTAGGTTAGCGTAACAATTACCAAAAATACCATCTTACAACACAGACTGAAGATTTATAACTTAGCGAACCTTTATAATATAGTTAATGACGTCACACGTCAAACAATTAATTAAATGTAGTTATTTTTTATTTGCTATTGATACTTTTGGATTACTACATTTTTAGACTCAGAAAAATGTGAGCTTTCAAATGGTGTATGTTTTAGGAGTGTATGTTTATTATTGAAAAATGGAGCGTTCCTAGAGATTATCCAAGAACGATATCGTCCACATCGGGGACATTATTGACGTCTTCAACGGTAAAAACTGTCGCAAAAAAGTTATTAAAAATAACCGCCATCGCCTAAGCATCGGAAGCAAAAGCGCCATTAGCGTCCACGAGAGGAACTATATTATCTTTTATCGGCTTACGATTATTCACGTAATCGAAAAACTTTTTGGAGTTATGTTTACTATCCGCAGCTATAAGGATCTCTAAATTACGCTTAGCATTCCTAAGTGATCTTTTAACCTGACATCGAAGCTCGATATATCTATTGACGTTAGCTACCGTGCCATTGCGCTTTTTAAGTCTATACCCTCTGTTACGCTCGTTTATGAACTCGCCTATTTCCCTAGTCCACCACTTGGGCCTCCCATGATTTCTAGCGCGCTTGGGCCTACGAGGAATAAACTCCCTTTCGATATACAAGAAACTATCTTTAAACCCCTCTCAATGCAAATTTGCGTCATTACCCATAAATAAGTTAGCCCAGTCCACTATTCTCATCCTATCCGCAAAACTATCAAAAGTGGCCCTACGAAAATCAGGGACTTCTATTACGTTACTATCCTTAATGTTTTCTATCAATAGCTTAAACCTAATAATTTGATGATCACTACATCCTAAACTCTCGTCTACTTCTAAACCTTCGACTATATTTTCGCCGTTCGTCATCACCACGTCCAAAATATTGTCACCGCGCGTTGGTTCGGTAACCATCTGTCGTAAAAAATTATCTTCCATGAATTCAATCAATCTCAAACCCTCATTGTTACCAGTAAAAGTCTCCGACAACTATACTCTTCCGATTATTAATAAAGTTACCAAGAAGTGGGTAAAATCTAGTATCGATATCGAGGGGTTGAACGGGAGGTCTATAAACAACAACAAAATTGAAACTAAGACTACGCGCCCTAACTTCAACGCATATCGCATTAATTACTGTCGGAAAATCTGTCTTAACCTCGATAGACCTAAGGGAATTACGAATGTAGCGCAAAACGCTGCCACCAATCCTATGTAACCTATCATTAGAAAAGAGTTTAAAACCCGCTATATCAAGTTCCCCCAACAAGTCCCGAATCACGGTATTTAACCACGTTTCAGTGATAGCAACTATATCATAGTTACCGGAATAAATTATCCCCTTAAATTCGTTTAATTGGTAATGGTTCAGAATACGGGCTCCACTTAATTAAGCAAAATTTCGAAAAATACCATAGAGACAAAGTTGTTTCTCTCATTAAGATACGTTGATTGCATGTGTCGCATAGTAAAAAAAACGAAGTTAGAAAATTACGAAAAATATATACTACTGTGAATCTAGGAAATTTTGAGTTGGCAACCCTACTATCGTTCATTCACTTCAGTTTGAAAATGGCTTCGGTCTGTGACGGATGTGCGGTGATGCTAGTAGAGCTCGTGGCCGTGTTGAGAACTTGATTCGTCATGTGCCCTAGATGAAGACTAAAAAAGTGCATAACTTAACATGTTATTACATTATCATTTGTATAATTTAGGTCTCGGGGGTACGGGGGCAGAGCCCCCGTAAAGATCACGCATCACAAATTGATCGGTATAGGGTTCAGGGTATAAGGTTTTTTTTCCACCAAAACATGCTAAAACCATTGGTTTCCTGTTGTTTAGGATAAATCTGACCATCGCTATTACAGTACATTATTGCTTGTGCTGTGTTCCCCCACCCAAAACCCCCGGTTCCCACGGTGGTCCCCCCAGATTGTAGGAGGGGTTGGGGGGGTTGAAATTACTTCAAACAATAATTTACTGTATTGGCGATGGTCAAATTCATCCTAAACAGCAGGAAACCAATGGTTTTAGCATGTTTTGGTGGAAAAAACACAAAAATTGAGGTGACGCCCCTATTCTGAACCGTTACCGTTTAATTTATTTCTAATACTACGCGCGTTACAATAAAAGATGTTTAAATTATTTTTTACCACGGGTCGGCGTTTTAAACTATTTTTCACGTCGGGCCCGCGTTTCTCGGACCCACAACGTTTAAAGAAGGTTTCGACCTATCCAGCTTTCGAACGTTTTCTTAAATTAAACTACCTAGCCTAGCATTACCTATTTCATTAAAATGCACCCCATCTTTTATAAAAAGGCTAGGATCACTGAATTCTGACCACAGCTTTACGAAGGGTACATTTTCCTCAGCACAAATCTCTTCTAATTTAGTATTCAAAAATATTGTTTTTGATGTAATCCTAAGTCCCAAACCGTGCCTAGGGGTAATACCTAGAACTAAAGACCTAAGTAAATCTCTAGGAGCGCTCCATTTTTCAATATTAAACATACACTCATAAAACATATACCATTTGAAAGCTCACATTTTTCTGAGTCTAAAAATGTAGTAATCCCAAAGTATCAACAGCAAATAAAAAGTAACTAGGTTTAAATATAAAACCCTATACGATCAATTTGTGATGCGTGATTTTTACGGGGGCTCCGCCTCCGTACCCCCGAGACCTAAATTATACAAATGATAATGTAATAACATATTCATGTTAGGTTAGGTTAGCGTAACAATTACCAAAAATACCATCTTACAACACAGACTGAAGATTTATAACTTCGCCAACCTTTATAATGTAATTAATTACGTCACGCGTCAAACAATTAAACCTAGTTACTTTTTATTTGCTATTGATACTTTTGGATTACTACATTTTTAGACTCAGAAAAATGTGAGCTTTCAAATGGTATATGTTTCATGAGTGTATGTTTAATAAAAGATAAAAACATCCAATGCTTTCTCTTCATCTAGGGCACATGACGAATCAAGTTCTCAAAGTCAGAAACCACACGAACAGCACGTCATAATTCTATCACAAACACGACCAAACTGAATCCAATTAGAAAAAAAAAATAGACAGAGCAGAATCCAACCAATTAATTAAGTCGCAGAGTAGCGAAAAAATAGCTCAAATCAGGAAAAATATTTTATGAAAAAAAGTACATTATAACCAAAACAGGAAATATTCACTATAAAAATGTAACTTGTAATTTTTTCTATAATCTTGCATTTGCTATTGATACTTTTAGATTACTACATTTTTAGACTCAGAAAAATGTGAGCTTTCAAATGGTATATGTTTTATGAATGTATGTTTAATATTGAAAAATGGAGCGCTCCTAGAGATTATCCAAGACCTATCTGACCTCGCCTTCAGGGACCTAATTAACTCTCTATATCTCTCCAAAAGGTCAGGCACTCTCGTATCGGGTCTGAGTGTAGGACAAAAGCCCCCTAGGACAAAAGCCCCCTAGGAAAAATAATAAGAGGAATTTTTTCAATAATTATTTTTATTCTTTTTCTTTACAGTTTATGAACACTTCTCTGACATGTAAAATATTACATTTATTATATCATAATACTGCAATAAGGAAGGCATTATAAGTATTATATAGTAGCACACATTAACGCTAATATTTACACAACCATAAAAAATTACATTATAAAAGAATCATCATGCCTTATCTAGGCAAAGTCAGCTTTATAAGTATTATACAGTAGCACACATTAACACTTGCATTATAAATTTACAGCTCACTATTTTACAGGAGCACAAAATTATTTACACAACCATAAAAATGAACATTATAAAAGGAACATCATACCATATCTAGGGAAAATCAAACAAATAAAGCACAATATTAAAAAGTTCATTAAGTGTTAAGGTTCATTTAAAGTTCATTTTACTTCCACCTAATGCTGTGACCTACACCGTTCAGAAATTCCTCCAAGGTCTTCCTCTCATTCACATAGTCAAGACATACTGTAGGTTCTTCAAACGCTGTTGATGCTCCTTTGTGGCACGTTCCTAACCTAACCTAACTTAACCTAACCATTCAGGTAGACAAAACAGTGATCAACTAGATTGAATCAACATAGACAAAGATTATAATATTTGTTTAGGATTACTTCATAGCACACGAACAATAATATAAAAAAATGGAGGCTTTTGTCTTTGCACTTTAACTGAGGGGCTTTTGTCCTACTTTGCACTTTAACATTGCAATGTTGCATAATATTGCATAATGGTGCAAGAGTGCCACCCACCCCCCTTTGTTGCAAGAGTGCCACCCACCCCCTTTGTTGCAAGAGTGCCACCCACCTCTCTTTGTTGCAAGAGTGCCAACCCCCACCCCCTATATGACCAAACCCCCCACCCCTCCTTTGTTCCTAAGCCCCTCCCCCCTTTGTTGCCAGCACCATAATGGGATTGCAAGGGGCATGCAACTTGGAGGCGGAGTTCTCCCCCAAGCTATTCCCCCCAAAGGGGCAGAGAGAGAGAGAGAGAGGAGAGGACCCAAAGTTGGGCGTTCACTCGGCTGATGGCCGAGCTCATATGACTCCGTCGGCCGCCCGCCATGTGTTTTAATTCATCAGCCAATAGAAGGCTGAGTTGAAAGTTTGCGCTATATATTTAATTAAACCATATATTAATCAGCCAATAGAAGGCTGAGTTGCCAGATAGCGCCATGTGTTTAATTATTCCTCCAGCCAGTTGCCAGATTCGTCATTTATGAAATTAATTCATATATTAATCAGTCTAGAAGACTGAGTTCCCAGATTGCAATATTTATTTAATTATTCCTTATATTATTCAGCCATTTGGTTGCTAAATACCACCATATATTTTAATTTATATTAGGGTTGATAATACCACCATTTATTTTAAATCGCTGCCAATACAGATGAATTTTCACCTTAAAGAGAGCTAAATATTTTAAAAGAAATTCTGTTTATTAAATAAATAATTAGAATTTAAACACACGCTCTTTACACAACTAAAATAAATCAATTATTACATAATTCCTATTTTTATTATTATTATTAATATCGCAATTCACGCTAAATCACGAGTAACAGAGGGAAAGGATGCGCTTCTATATATAATATATATATATAATAAACGAATGAACAACTCGCACACACACACACATACACACATACACACACACACACATACATATATATATATATATATATTATATATATATTATATATATATATATATATATATATATATATAATTTTATTTTCACAGTAACTAGGAATAATATTCGTGAATTTTCAAGTTCATTTCATTATATACGATTTTTGATGCAGTTAAAACTGCTCGAACAGTTTCAATGCGTGTACAAATTTTTCATTTTTAAATTAAACAGGTTTGAATCGAAGTTAATAGTAAAGATGTCGGATTTTTTTTAAGGCGCTGCATTTAATTGAGTAATAACTGTATATCAACGAGATAATTGCTTTCCATTTTAAAACTAAAACCTCAATGCTGAGCTTACTCTCGCTATAAAAATGTATTCGAATTAACTGACGCATAGCACAACCACCACACAAAAAAGGCATCACATCACCAACAATCGTCATACGCGCACAACCACCATCACCACACAAACTGATGCATGCAAAACCCCAATAGTAAAATATATACGAGCACAACGCCCACACAAAGAAGCATCACCAACAAAAACATAGTATTATCAAACATTAGTATATATTGTCGTGATGTACCTTTTATTATTTATTATAATTTATTTAAATTCATTATTTCTTTATTTTCCTACCTCTGTCGTCTATAATAATTTATTGTAATTTGAAATTCACTAGGAAAACTTATTAATGTCGTTTAACAAGTTTATATGTTGAATAAACAAAATTCAAGTTAGATAGAGAAGAAATCATTAGAAGGACAAATTCCACACATCAGATATTTTGCATCATTTTATAAAAATCGAAAACAAACTATAATTTGGATAAATAGCATTTCACGCTTTTAACCGAATTTACAACCTGTAACAATTCTATAACGGGCCAAAAATAACGGACAATTTTCTTAACATCGGCTACACAAATTTCAAGTTCACAATCTATTCCAACGAATCTTCATCAAAGTTTGCTTTATAATCGGGCCTATACTCGCATCTTCGATGTGCTGTGTTCCGCTACTCTTTGGTTGCTCAGGCCCTGTGTCCACGTTCGACGTTTATATGCCGTCTAAAAATAGACTGAGAATTGAAAAAAGTTCATCCAAAATTGCGAGTTTGATTCCTATGAAATTTAACGTTTCACAAATTACTTTCTGAAAGGCCGCTCTCTCCTTCATCAGAAAACCCAGTATGGTTTATAATGTACGCAAATCCTATAATTTTTCGCTTCCAATTGAAACTACAAATTTACATCGTTATTTTAACGGGCGTCATCACTAATTTTAGAAATTTACAAGAAAAAAAAGACAATTTACTTTTATTGATCTATTTATTTTAAATCCCCCTCCCCACATTACGGTCAGCATAAAAGAAATTATAAATATAAAATTATTCAAATTAATTAATAAAATTCTAAATTTAATGAAATTAATTAATCAAATTAATTAAATTCTAGATCGTAATCGATGCCAATAAATGTGTTTTGAGAAATATTTTTATTCACTGCTACCTACGGAATATTTCAGTATATATATATATATATATATATATATATATATATATATGTTTCAGAGCCATTAAAATACTTTCAGGCCCATGCATCATTACTGCAAAACATTTCAAATTAATATCCTTGAGATATACGTTATGACGCAAAACGGTTTTGTACAAAAACGGACGGAAAAATTTGCCAGGAACGCGAATGTAGCAGCATACGATTACCCCCTCCCTCCCAACCGCCAACCTCTCAAAATCCATCTGAGTATCTGACTATATATATATATATTTAAACCATATATTAATGTTGCCTTAATCACCCAGTTGGCTTATATAATCATACCCTAAGTAAGCGTGAAATTATTACTATTATTATTATTATTATTATTATTACCATTACTAATGATATATATATATATATATATATTATATATATATATATAAAACATCCTATTCTGAACAACTCAATAAATGCTCAAATTAAATATAAATTTGTAACTGTAATCTATTTTTAAAGTAACACAAAAAACTAAATACAGAAAGGTGAGCTGAGACGGATAACAGTGAGAAAGGAAAAGAAAAATGGCCCAGCCAAACAACGAAGCTTAAACTTCGCTAATATTACGGGAAACGATGTAGGGCACATTTACGCTTAAGCTTAGCTAATATTACGGGAAACGACGTACGGGGCATTTAAATGTACATGCGAAATATTTTAAAATAATACTTGTTAAAATAACTTTAAAAAATTTTTTTTCCTCAATCGTTACGATTTTCAATATGACACTTTATTATCACATATACGTCTTTTCTAATATGTACTTCGGTTAAGGCTTCTTCTTTCAGCAAATATTTTTGGCTGAAACCTTCCAAAGCATGACATTGCGTTGTTCGAAAAAATATTTTTTATCTGAATCAAAGATAGATTGCGTTTCCAGATGTCCAGACACTATTGCTTTATTACCCAAGGAAACACGCTCTGGTGAGAACAGGAAGTATTTTAAAAACTATCTTAAAACGCAATTAACTTCTTGTATGCACTGTATTGCACAAGAGGCTAATAGCGGTACGAACCGAAATGGCGCACGATTTTCTAGGTACTAATTCAGTGTCCCTGAGGGGCCATTGTTCGAAAATGTACGCTTCTGGAAGGAAGGTAAATTTAGAACGATCGTTTTCCAGTCTGTTGTCTGAAATTGTCTAAACTTTAGACATTTTTGCCTAAACTTTTTAGAATTTCGTAATCACCTCAGGCATATGACTATAGTTTAGCAGGTTTTTTGTTTGAAAACAGACTGTAACGTAGGGATGCGGTTGAAGGATAATTTTTTGCATACGATAACATTTTCAATAACTATTGTTAATTATGGAGCAAACTGCACAACATTTATGTGTATAAATAAAATTAAATGCATATTATTAATTTTTGAAGGATTAAGTCGAGTTTAAACAGTGGTTTAGGCCTAACTAGGCTTTTTGAAAAGTCTATTACCCAAATTTATAAAAGTTTATGTATATTATATGAAATAGCTTATCTTGGTGGAGTAAAAGAAAGTGAGAAGCGAAGGCATTTATTTCCTCCTTATTTTGAAGTTATGAAATACGTTTCTACCCTTTACGTCCTAAATTTGGTCTTCCCATGTGCTTGATAATCACCCCCTCTTCGGAAAGGGTCAGGTCAGATTGTCAAAGAAGAGAGGGAAAGAGTTTATTAATGCATCTGCAAATAGAACTTAACAGTTTTCCAATAGAAATACATTTCTTTGGTTTAAGATTTAGCGCTTTAATGATTAATTTACATAATAAATACGTTTTAAGAGGGAAAATGCAATTCCAGTTTAAAAGTTCAATTTCATACATGTAAATTAAAACTAGTTCAAATATTATTAAAAGAGTTCTCTTCTGATAATCCTTCTTCGCAAGTTAACATGCCGTTTTATTATAATACTTTAACTCTGCAAACACATGTAAAATAAACCTCATCTATATAAGGCTAAATGTTGTAAAGAAGATATGCCGTAGCAATATTGTACATGTGAAGTTGTCACCAGTCAAACTAGTGAGCAAAGCTAACGCCGCTCAAGATTGCTAATGCGCAGGAAAATGTAGCGAGTAACTGAAAAAATGTAAGTATATTTGTTTCTGCGCGTAAAAACTAATATTAATAATGGTAATAATAACAATCATTGCTGAGCATTTGGGGAAAACGCCTGCCTTTGCTTGATCGAATGTCTCATGCTGGATTCGTTAGGACTATATTTATGACCTCATTAATAGACAATAAACGCTTTGAATATGCGTACGAGTTTGAAATTATTGGAAGACGCTGCGGAATCACAGTCTGGGCATTTATTCAAACAGAGCTTAACAGTATTCCAAAGGAAATGGGCTAAAATTTATACGAAATAAAATTTTAAATATATATATATATATATATATATATATATATGTATCGCACACAACCTAATTCAATATTGATCGCGGTTGACAATTGTATCTATTGCTGTGCCACATATTTCAGTCTCGATATCAAACCAAAACCTCTAATAATGATAATAATAATAATAATAATAATAATAAAAATAAATTTCGGAGTTATTTTAATCAGTAACAGCGCCCTTAAAAGAATGTCATTGTGATGTTTGTCATTTGTTTTAGCCATTTATAAGATGCAAAGCTTAATGTTAAGTGAAGTTAATTTTGAAAGTGTTTTTATACAGGAAAGCTAGGAGTTTACTTTGAAATATTTTTTACCATTCGTGTACGGAGGAAAAATCTTGTTAAAAACTCAATGGATCATCTGAAGATCAGGGCCCCCAGCCTTCTTTACTTAGCCTTATAAGACCAACTAACGAATTAAGATTTTGTAGAAGTTTATTAGTTTTTTAGTATTTTAAGATTCCATTATACAAATTTTAGCTTGTAGAAAATAGATACATACATATATATATATATATATATATATATATATATATAGAGAGAGAGAGAGAGAGAGAGAGAGAGAGAGAGAGTTACAAGGAGTTACAAGGAAAAGAAGTACCTCAAAAGGCCTTGCAGCCCATACCAAGGAGGTACCAATGGCAACGGGTGCCAGGGAAAATTTTGTACACACTCAAACAGTGTGCAAGATTTGGTCTAACCTTTACTTGAACTGATCCACAGAGGAACTGTTCACAACTTCCGAAGGTAACCTGTTCCATGTGTCACAGATCTTATACGTAAAGTAATTCCCACACACACTAGTCCTAAACAGTTTCAAATCCAACTTCCAACCATTGTTGCGCGTTGGGTTATCATTTAAACTAAACATACTTCTAAAATCGACATCGTTCAACCCGCGTAGAAGCTTGAAAACCTCGATCAGTTGACCACGCAGCCTCCGAGTTTCAAGCGAAAACAAGTTCAGGGCGCGTAACCGTCGATTGTAACCCATATGCCTAACGGAAGGGATTAACTTTGTGGCCCTCGCCTGCACTCGCTCCAGTCTCTCAATATCTTTAATGAGGGTGGGCGACCAGAACTGCACAGCATACTCCAGGTGCGGCCGAACAAGGGAATTGTACAGTGAGAGCACAATCTCCTTGTTCCGAAACTGAAATTGCCTCCTGATATAACCCAATAGTTTCTGGGCTTTCTTTTCCACCTCTACACACTGTTTCGTAAACTTAAGGTCGCTGCTAATTAGCACACCCAAGTCCTTTTCTAAATCAGTCACCTCGATATTACTACCCAACATCGAGTAGTCCGACTTGGGATTGGCGTAGCCAATGTGCATCACTTTGCATTTACCCAAGTTAAACGGCATTTGCCATTTTTCGGACCACTCTCCTATCCTACCTAGGTCCGCACGCAGTTCCTCGATCGCTTCGGGCGTCCCAACATTGGCCCCAAGCTTGGTGTCATCAGCGAATTTGGCGATCCGACTGACGATGCTACCGTCGATATCATTTATGTAAATGATAAAAAACAGTGGCCACAAAACGGAACCCTGAGGAACCCCAGTAGTGACCGAGGCCCAACCCGAACTAGCCCCTTTAATTACCACCCTCTGCCGCCTATTCCTCAGCCAGTTTTCAATCCACCTACCTATTTCCCCACCGATACCCAGCGCGCGCACTTTCGCCATTAGCCGGCGGTGAGGTACCTTATCAAAGGCTTTCTGAAAGTCGAGATAAAGTATATCAATCGCCCTACTCTTATCGTACTCACTCAACATGACGTGGAAAAACTCGAGCAAGTTGGTGAGACACGACCTATGCCGTCTAAACCCATGTTGGGAGTCCCCAAGCAGCTTGTAGGAATCCAAATGGTCAACGATCCTATCAACTATTATCCATTCTAATAATTTACCTACAACTGAAGTGAGACTAATGGGACGATAGTTCCCTGAACTTTCGTGATCCCCTTTCTTAAAGATAGGGGTCACGTTGGCTTCCCTCCAGTCACCAGGCACCTGGCCCATCTCCAACGATTTGTTGAAGACTGTAGCCAAGTGGGGAGCCACCTGGTCGCGCACTTCTCGCAACACTCTGGGGAGAAACTGGTCTGGCCCAGCAGCCTTAAACGCGCTCAGTTTGTCTATTCTACCGGCAACGACTGTCGCGGTAAATCTACCACTATCCAGGCCAGCACCTTCTTGCCTCACGCCTGGCTCGGAGAGAGAGAGAGAGAGAGAGAGAGAGAGAGAGTTACAAGGAGTTACAAGGAAAAGAAGTACCTCAAAAGGCCTTGCGGCCCATACCGAGGAGGTACCAATGGCAACGGATGCCAGGGAAAATTTTGTAAAAGTTTATTTTTCTTTCAACTATCCTAGCAGTAGTAGAAAACTGGATAGAAAAGTAGAAGGCTCTCTCCCCACCCTCCGCTCCCTCCCTGCCAGAGGCAGGTACGGAAAAAGGTTGAAGAAAATACCTTGACCCTGGAAAAGTAGCCAAGGAAATTTTACAGGAAAGTGGAGAATATATAAATAGCTCTATATTTAGCTTGCTCACAGAGACACCGTGCAAGCGATCTCCTGCGGAGTTTTCTTATGTTTTAGTCTTAAACTATGAGAGTATTCAGTACTTTGTCTAGCCTATTTTTAAACACATTTACACTTTGACTGGAAACAACCTCTGACGGAAGTTGGTTCCAGATATTAACTATTTTATAGGAAAAGAAATTTCCGCAGACTGAGGTCCTAAATGTCTTTAGACACTCAAATAGTGTGCAAGATTTCGTCTACCCTTTTCTTGAACTGATCCACAGAGGAACTGTTCACAACTTCCGAAGGTAACCTGTTCCATGTGTCACAGATCTTATACGTAAAGTAATTCCCACACACACTAGTCCTAAACCGTTTCAAATCCAACTTCCAACCATTGTTGCGAGTTGGGTTATCATTTAAACTAAACATACTTCTAAAATCGACATCGTTGAACCCGCGTAAGAGCTTGAAAACCTCGATCAGTTGACCGCGCAGCCACCGAGTTTCAAGCGAAAACAAGTTCAGGGCGCGTAACCGTCGATTGTAGCCCATATGCCTAACGGAAGGGATTAACTTTGTGGCCCTCGCCTGCACTCGCTCCAGCCTCTCAATATCTTTCCTGAGGGTGGGCGACCAGAACTGCACAGCATACTCCAGGTGCGGCCGAACAAGGGAATTGTACAGTGAGAGCACAATCTCCTTGTTCCTGAACTGAAATTGCCTCCTGATATAACCCAATAGTTTCTGGGCTTTCGTTTCCACCTCTACACACTGTTTCGTAAACTTAAGATCGCTGCTAATTAGCACACCCAAGTCCTTTTCTAAATCAGTCACCTCGATATTACTACCCAACATCGAGTAGTCCGACTTGGGATTGGCGTAGCCAATGTGCATCACTTTGCATTTACCCAAGTTAAACGGCATTTGCCATTTCTCGGACCACTCTCCTATCCTACCTAGGTCCGCACGCAGTTCCTCGATCGCTTCGGGCGTCCCAACATTGGCCCCAAGCTTGGTGTCGTCAGCGAATTTGGCGATCCGACTGACGATGCCACCGTCGATATCATTTATGTAAATGATAAAAAACAGCGGCCCCAAAACGGAACCCTGAGGAACCCCACTAGTGACCGAGGCCCAACCCGAACTAGTCCCTTTAATTACCACCCTCTGCCGCCTATTCCTCAGCCAGTTTTCAATCCACCTACCTATTTCCCCACCGATACCCAGCGCGCGCACTTTCGCCATTAGCCGGCGGTGAGGTACCTTATCAAAGGCTTTCTGAAAGTCGAGATAAAGTATATCAATCGCCCTACTCTTATCGTACTCACTCAACATGACGTGGAAAAACTCGAGCAAGTTGGTGAGACACGACCTATGCCGTCTAAACCCATGTTGGGAGTCCCCAAGCAGCTTGTAGGAATCCAAATGGTCAACGATCCTATCAGCTATTATCCCTTCTAATAATTTACCTACAACTGAAGTGAGACTAATGGGACGATAGTTCCCTGGACTTTCGTGATCCCCTTTCTTAAAGATAGGGGTCACGTTGGCTTCCCTCCAGTCACCAGGCACCTGGCCCATCTCCAACGATTTGTTGAAGACTGTAGCCAGGTGGGGAGCCACGTGGTCGCGCACTTCTCGCAACACTCTGGGGAGAAACTGGTCTGGCCCAGGAGCCTTAAACGCGCTCAGTTTGTCTATTCTATCGGCAACGACTGTCGCGGTACATCTAACACTATCCATGCCAGAGAGAGAGAGAGAGAGAGAGAGAGAGAGAGAGCATAATTCGTGCTGAGATCTGTACGTTATTTTAAATGAACTTTACAAACTTGCCTCAAAAACTTATCCACAGAATGTGTCGTCGAGAAAATATCGCACTGCAGCTACTGTTGCACGCGCGATCGCAATATTGCTATTGTAAAACGACAGAAAAGAGCTTCGCAACTTTATTTTAAGAATAAAATAAGGCTTCATGCTCTTGTATCGGTACAAATAAGATGCGTTGAATCGATTAATGGTTATGGTTGGGTTGTATGTAAAGGCATGATAAGATTTTGTAGTCACGCTTTCAAACATTATAAAATGCTTGTATATACAAAAACTATATATATTATAATAATTAGTAAGCAGTAAATGTATAAAAATTAGAAGCTGATAAAACCTTTTTTAACGTATTTCTTATATGGGAAAAGGTATTTAGGTGTTGATTAAGCAGTTTTCTATATAGATTTCAAATTTTAAATAATTACGATGCAAAAACTATTCAATAAAATTAAACGGGAAATTATCATAATACCTCCATACACATTACTTTTAGCGGCAACCAGTTTCATACATCTATTTTAATTACAGGACCGACACGGAGCCAGGCCATGATATAAACACTTTCGACGAAAGGAGAACGAGTGCTTCGTCGAACAGTTGAATCTTCGAGTCCTGGCAAATTTTTCTGTCCGTTCTGTACAAAGCCTTTTTACGACCCAAAATTGAAAATAAGATGGGGAGGAACGAACGGCCTCTTTGTACAATATCTCAAGACACCTGCCCAATATAATGGGATAGAGCGATTAATGTTGGGTCAGAGCCGTACACGTTTCATTAGATTATGGTGTGACTCACTCCTCCCGCTATTAATTTCTTGTGCATACAAGAAGTTAATTGCGTTTTAAGATAGTTTTTAAAATACTGACTGCTCCCACCATAGCGTGTTTCCTTAGGGAAACTTATTTGCGAGACCTATCAATGGTTAGGCTAGGTTAGGTTGGTCGTGGTTAGTTATGGCTGGTGAGTTAGTGAGGTAATGGGGTAGAGAGGTAGTGATGTAGGAAGGTTGTGAGGTAGTGGGGTAGTGAGTTAGAGAGGCAATGATTAGGTTAGGTTAGGTTATTATGTGAACTGCGTTAAATTGAGGTTAGTTTAGGTTAGTTATGGGTTGTGAGGTACTGTGGTGGAGAGGTAGTGATGTAGGAAGGTTGTGAGGTAGAGGGGTAGTGAGTTAGAGAGGGATTGAAGTAGTGTGATAGCGAGACCTACCAATGGTTAGGCTAGGTTAGGTTGCTCTTGGATAGGGTGCTAGGACAACTGCCCCCCGGACAACCGCCCCCCGGACAATTGCCCCCCGACAACCGCACCCCCGGACAACTGCCCCCGTAGGACAATCGCCCCCCGGATTATTGCCCCCATAAGTAAATAAAAATTAAATAGGAATTAAATTTATTAATATTTATAAAAAAACGAACTTATGAAAGAGTTCATATTTATTAAAATTTACTAAAAAAACCTAACCTAACCTAACCAAACCTAACCTAAAATTTACTAAAAAAACCTAACCTAACCTAACCTAACCTAACCACCAACTATGACTTTCAAAACGACCTTTCAATAAGTATTGCCAACTGTTTAAATATAATTAATTAATCCATAGTGTATATATGAAATACAATGTCTTGCCAACTGTTTAAATAAAATTAAGTAGCTAAACTTCATAATTTTATTATAAATAAGTAAGCAATTTTTGTTAAATATTTTGTAACTTTTTAAATATAATTTTTTTTCAGGCTACAAGCAAAATTAAGCAAGAATTGGCAATAATGTTGTTAAATATTGTTTTAGCTTGCCATTTTTTAAACGTAAATTTAATTTCTATTTAATTTTTATTTACTTATGGGGAGCAATAATCCGGGGGGCGATTGTCCTAAGGGGGCAATTGTCCGGGGGGCGGTTGTCGGGGGCAATTGTCCGGGGGGCGGTTGTCCAGGGGGCAGTTGTCCGGACACCCTTGGATAGTTATGGCTGGTGAGTTAGTGAGGTAATGGGGTACAGAGGTAGTGATGAAGGAAGGTTGTGAGGTAGTGAGGTAGTGGTTAGAGAGGCAATGATTAGGTTAGGTTATTAGGTGAACTGCGTTAAATTGAGGTTAGTTTACGTTAGTTATGGGTTGTAAGTTAGTGAGGTAATGGGGTAGAGAGGTAGTGATGTAGGAAGGATGTGGGGTAGTGGATAGAGAGATAGAGTTAGAGAGGCAATGAGGTAGTGAGAGTTAGAACTCGTTCACAATTTTGATCTTACGTTAAATACAGGGTGTACATAAAGTCAGGATCTATTTTTGTGAAGCACTTGGAAATTATATGGAATTCAATCATAAAATGATAAAGTGGTAACATTTATTAAATAATTAAGAGTAGGATTCGACGTGACGCCCATCAGTATCCCTGCACAGCTCAAATCGTTCCGCAGTATTTCTAAACACATTCTGGAGCATTTGCGGGGTTATGTTATCTGCAGCAGTTCGTATACGTGTACGTAAGTTTTCAAGACTCGTAGTCTTCGTCTGATAGACGTGCGATTTGATAAAGCCCCATGCAAAGAAATCTAAAGGGGTTAAATCTGGTGATCTCGCTGGCCAAGGTCTGTTGCTTCCGCGTCCGATGCAGCGATTTGGAAAACGTCCATTTAGATAATCCTGAACAATTTTGGCATAGTGACAAGGAGCACCATCATGTTGATAGACGACGGTACTAACAATCCTATCCCCGTCGTCTATCAACATGATGGTGCTCCTTGTCACTATGCCAAAATTGTTCAGGATTATCTAAATGGACGTTTTCCAAATCGCTGGATCGGACGCGGAAGCAACAAAAGACCTTGGCCAGCGAGATCACCAGATTTAACCCCTTTAGATTTCTTTGCATGGGGCTTTATCAAATCGCTGTGCAGGGATACTGATGGGCGTCACGTCCAATCCTACTCTTAATTAATTAATAAATGTTACCACTTTATCATTTTATGATTGAATTCCATATAATTTCCAAGTGCTTCACAAAAATAGATCCTGACTTTATGTACACCCTGTATATAGTCCTTCAGCTAATGAGCGCTCGTCGCTAGGTTCGGTTTGGTGTAGGAGTGAGTTGCCCTCATGCGCTCTCCGCCACACATGGTGGCTGAACGAGCTTGAAATCGGTTCAGTGAGATTAATTAATATATATATAAACTTGACCGTTAATATATATATATATGTGACTGAACTCAGAATGGTTCCCCTGAGGCTCTTTCATGATACACAGAACGTGCATGGAACAAGGAACTCTTCTGACTGAGTCGCATTGTGGGGGTTAGGTTAGGTTAGTCTATGTTAGGTTAGGTTAGGTTAGGAGTGCAAAATTTTACATATAGTCTCGCGTAACGGTAATTTGCGTAAAGTATGTCGGGGAAGGAGTTAGCAAGCGAAGAGCAGGAAAAAGATTTAGGAGTTATAGTCACGGTTGATTTAAAAGTAGCGAAAGGAACGGATTACAACAGCGTTCAATAAAGCCAACAAAGTGTTAGATTTTACAAATATGGGGCCAAAATTAGAGAAACCAAAAATATATATGGGTAATAAGCTTCTTGTGTGGTTTGTTGACAAGGAATAAATAAACAAACTTATCAGCAAAGCGCACAACCTTTGAGTTGGGACAGACAGGCAAACAGACGAACAGACAGACAGACAGATAGACAGAGAGACAAGCAAACATACTGGAAAACGATTGTTCCAAATTTACCTTCCTACCAGAAGAGTACATTTTCGAACAATGGTACCTCAGGGACACTGAATTAGCACCTAGACAATCGTGCGCCATTTCGGTTCGTACCGCTATTAGCTTCTTGTGCATACAAGAAGTTAATTGCGTTTTAAGATAGTTTTTAAAATACTTCCTGTTCTCACCAGAGCGTGTTTCCTTGGGTAATAAAGCCAATAGTGTCTGGACATCTGGAAACGCAATCTATCTTTGATTCAGATTAAAATATTTTTTCGAACAACGCAATGTCATGCTTTGTAAGGTTTCAGCCAAAAATATTTGCTGAAAGAAGAAGCCTTAACCCAAGTACAGATTAGAAAAGACGTATATGTGATAATAAAGTGTCATATTGAAAATCGTAACGATTGAGGAAAGATTTTTTTTTAAAGTTATTTTAACAAGTATTATTTTAAAATATTTCGCATGTACATTTAAATGCCCTGTACGTCGTTTCCCGTAATATTAGCTAAGCTTAAGCGTAAATGTGCCCTACATCGTTTCCCGTAATATTAGCGAAGTTTAAGCTTCGTTGTTTGGCTGGGCCATTTTTCTTTTCCTTTCTCACTGTTATCCGTCTCAGCTCACCTTTCTGTATTTATTTTTTTGTGTTACTTTAAAAATAGATTACAGTTACAAATTTATATTTAATTTGAGCATTTATTGAGTTGTTCAGAATAGGATGTTTTATATATACCGTATATATATATCATTAGTAGTGGTAATAATAATAATAATAGTAATAATTTCACGCTTACTTAGGGTATGATTATATAAGCCAATTGGGTGATTAAGCCAACATTGGATTTTGAGAGGTTGGCGGTTAGGAGGGATGGGGTAATCGTATGCTGGCTGCTATATTCGCGTTCCTGGCAAGTTTTTCCGTCCGTTTTTGTACAAAACCGTTTTGTGTCATAACGTACATCTCAAGGATATTAATTTGAAATGTTTTGCAGTAATGATGCATGGGCCTGAAAGTATTTTAATGGCTCTGAAACATATATATATACTGAAATATTCCGTTGGTAGCAGTGAATAAAAATATTTCTCAAAACACATTTATTGGCATCGATTACGATCTAGAATTTAATTAATTTGATTAAATTTAGAATTTAATTAATTAGTTTGAATAATTTTATATTTATAATTTCTTTTATGCTGACCGTAATGTGGGGAGGGGGATTTAAAATAAATAGATCAATAAAAGTAAATTGTCTTTTTTTTCTTGTAAATTTCTAAAATTAGTGATGACGCCCGTTAAAATAACGATGTAAATTTGTAGTTTCAATTGGAAGCGAAAAATTATAGGATTTGCGTAAATTAAACCATACTGGGTTTTCTGATGAAGGAGAGAGCGGCCTTTCAGAATGTAATTTGTGAAACGTTAAATTTCATAGGAATCAAACTCGCAATTTTGGATGAACTTTTTTCAATTCTCAGTCTATTTTTAGACGGCGCATAAACGTCGAACGTGGACACAGGGCCTGAGCAACCAAAGAGTAGCGGAACACAGCACATCGAAGATGCGAGTATAGGCCCGATTGTAAAGCGAACTTTGATGAAGAATCGTTGGAATAGATTGTGAACTTGAAATTTGTGTAGCCGATGTTAAGAAAATTGTCCGTTATTTTTGGCCCGTTATAGAATTGTTACAGGTTGTAAATTAGGTTAAAAGCGTGAAATGCTATTTATCTAAATTATAGTTTGTTTTCGATTTTTATAAAATGATGCAAAATATCTGATGTGTGGAATTTGTCCTTCTAATGATTTCTTCTCTATCTAACTTGAATTTTGTTTATTCAACATATAAACTTGTTAAACGACATTAATAAGTTTTCCTAGTGAATTTCAAATTACAATAAATTATTATAGACGACAGAGGTAGGAAAATAAAGAAATAATGAATTTAAATAAATTATAATAAATAATAAAAGGTACATCACGACAATATTTACTAATGTTTGATAATACTATGTTTTTGTTGGTGATGCTTCTTTGTGTGGGCGTTGTGCTCGTATATATTTTACTATTGTGGTTGTGCGCGTTTGACGATTGTTGGTGATGTGATGCCCTTTTTGTGTGGTGGTTATGCTATGCGTCAGTTAATTCGAATACATTTTTATAGCGACAGTAAGCTCAGCATTGAGGTTTTAGTTTTAAAATGGAAAGCAATTATGGGCCTTTTCCAGTTTGTGTACCGTTTTTCATACCGTTTTTCATATAATTTTCATATAATTGGTTAGGTTAAGTAGTGATATTTTCAGGGTTAGCAAAAACCCAGCAAAAACCCAACTGGGGTTTTGGGTTTTTGCTGGGGTTTTGGGTTTTTGCCAACCCTGGATATTTTCGTTGAAACTAACGAAAATATGATGACAACCTAACCAATCGTCAAAACGGTACATAAACTGGAAAACGTCCGCAATTATTTCGTTGATATACAGTTATTACCCAATTAAATACAGCGCCTTAAAAAAATCCGACATCTTTACTATTAAACTTCGATTCAAACCTGTTTAATTTAAAAATAAAAAATTTGTACACGCATTGAAACTGTTCGAACAGTCTTAACTGCATCAAAAATCGTATATAATGAAATGAACTTGAAAATTCACGAATATTATTCTTAGTTACTGTGAAAATAAAATTATATATAAAATTATATATATATATATATATATATATATATATTATATATATATATATATGTGTGTGTGTTTGTGTGTGTGCACGAGTTGTTCATTCGTTTATTATACAGGGTGAGTCAAAAGTAGCGCCCGATTTCTGTTTTTTCGGCTGTCAGATTGTGCATCGATCACGTGGGAGGGCACTTTGAAAATTGCAAGTAAAACAGCTTGGTACAGTTCCGTAATAATTTTCCCCCGAATAAATGGTTAGATAAACATGTCATTCATTTATTTCTACCTTCTTGTACACTGTAATACAAATGGCAAACAAACAATCAACTGACAGAAATCGGGCGCTACTTCTGACTCACCCTGTATATATATACAAGCGCATCCTTTCCCACTGTTCCTCGTGATTTAGCGTGAATTGCGATATTAATAATAATAGTAAAAATAGTAATTATATAATAATTGATTTATTTTAGTTGTGTAAAGAGCGTGTGTTTAAATTCTAATTATTTATTTAATAAACAGAATTTCTTTTAAAATATTTAGCTCTCTTTAAGGTGAAAATTCATCTGTATTGGCAGCGATTTAAAATAAATGGTGGTATTATCAACCCTAATATAAATTAAAATATATGGTGGTATTTAGCAACCAAATGGCTGAATAATATAAGGAATAATTAAATAAATATTGCAATCTGGCAACTCAGTCTTCTAGACTTATTAATATATGAATCAATTTAATAAATGACGAATCTGGCAACTGGCTGGAGGAATAATTAAACACATGGCGCTATCTGGCAACTCATCCTTCTATTGGCTGATTAATATATGGTTTAATTAAATATATAGTGCAAACTTTCAACTCAGCCTTCTATTGGCTGATGAATTAAAATACATGTCGCTATCTGGCAACTAAGCCAACTGGCTGTTTGGGACCATATAAGAGGCGGCGGGCGGCCGACGGAGTCATATGAGCTCGGCAATCAGCCGAGTGAACGCCCAAGTCTGTGCTCCCAGCTCTGGGTCCTCTTCTCTCTCTCTCTCTCTTTCTCTCTTTCTGCCCCTTTGGGGGGAATAGCTTGGGGGAGAACTCCGCCTCCAAGTTGCATGCCCATTGCAATCCCATTTTGGGGTTGGCAACAAAGGTTGGTACTCTCTCTCTCTCTCTCTTTCTCTCTCTCTCTCTCTCTCTCTTTGCCCCCCTTTGGGGGGAATAGCTTGGGGGAGAACTCCGCCTCTATGTTGCATGCCCCTTACAATCCCATTTAGGTGCTGGAAACAAAGGGGGCCGGGGCTTAGCAACAAAGGGGTGGGTGGTGGGTTTGTCCATAAAGGGGGGTGGGGGTGCCTTGCAACAAAGGGGGTGGGGGTTGACACTCTTGCATCAAAAGGGGTGTGATGGCACTCTCGCAACATTATGCAATATTATGCAATATTATGCAACATCTGTAGTTAAGACTATTGGCCCAAAATGTTCTCTCTCAATGACTCAAAACTCAATAACGTTCTCTCAAAGGTTTAGTTTTTAACGAGCAAATCCCCTCCGGTCTTTAATCGGAGAACTGCTTAGACGCAACCCAACCTTTCTCTCTTACTGACGGAGGCCAAATTTGATTCTGTCTTTCCTTCCTCGCATTCTTTCTTTTATATGCCGAGTTTTTCCTTTTTCTTACGTCAGAGTCCAAAGCACACAAAGGCGAATATGCTGTGACAGGAAGTTGCCACTTGTGTGAGGGGGAGAAGCGCCAGCCCTTAATTGGAGTGTCTCGATGTGGGCACATTTAATTTGAGCGTCTCGATGCGGGCATATTCTACAAAGACCTCCGGGTGGTGTCAGGGTCATGACCCGAACAAGGAAGAGAAAACCGATAGGGGCCCGCAGAAGGCCGTGTATGGGAGGTTATTGAGGACTTCAACAGTTCGTGTATAACAAATCCGCCCCTCCTTAAAAAAAATAACGAAAAATGACGGAAAGTCGGGGCCAATAGGAAAGTCTTTAATATTTGTACATGAGCGGTGACAGAAGGTCCATGAGAGAAATAAAGTTAGTGGTGGACAGACAATTCTCAAAACGTCAACCCATTACAATTCGGGTTTACTTAAACTTACTCATGATCCTAAACTACATTCAAAATAAATTGTGCTAAAATCAAATGAGCTTAAGGTTTACTTAAACTTACTCACGATCCAAAACTACAGTCAAAATAAAATGTGCCAAAATCAAATGAGCTTAAATTAGTACAGTATAAATATAACCTAGTTATCGTTAATCAATTAAAAGGCTTAAGTTTATATCAGACTCAGAATAAACGTTTTCGAGTAGAAGACTTATTGTTCTATATCAATGTAGAGAAAAGAGAAAAATATATTCACGAAATGTGGATTCCTCTGATTCATGCTTTAGTGATTTAATTCTTTTCAGGGTTTGTGCCATAACCCTATTCAAAAAACTGGCTTTTCTTTATCGCTTTCTGCAAGAATCGAACAAATTGCTACATTATCACAGATTGATTATCACATAAGTCGATACATAGCTCATTAGGTCAAAAAATAGCTAATTTTTCAAATGAAAAAAGGGCTTTAAACGGGTGTGAAAAATTTTAAAAAGCTATAAGAAAAATTTATTCTAGTTTAGGTTTCCTTATAATTTCATCAATATGAAGGTGGTGACTTTGCATCAATTTCAGTGGTTTTCTTCATAATAAAAAGGGGTAACTTTAACAATCATGAATGGGAGGATCTGAATACTCGGTACATATAGAGCAAATTGTATGAATTTCATTATTGATAATAAAATTTGATTGAATCGAAACCAGGAAAGAATGTGATGAAGTTAAACACACAGTCTAGAGATGCATAATTGGAGAGGTAGGGAAGTCATACAAGTAAAGAAAATATAGATTGAGGAATGAAATTTACATGATAAAAGCAAATTATAATAAAACACATAGAATGAATTAAATCTTTCGCGCAGAGCGGCGGATGTGGAGTTGCAAAGATTGTTTATAAACTTTCACGAATAAGCGTTGAGAAGATTACATGCTACTAATTCCAATCTGATTCCCCTTTTTGGTTTTTTTTTAAATTTGGGGATTATTAGAGCCCATCGACTCACTCAAAAAATGGGATTCATTATCCGTGATGTGGCTAAGGTTTAATGAAGTTTTACGCAGTGCAGCTACATGATTACAATATACATAGCGGCACGATTACAGAAATTAGCTGTATTTTTCTGACTGAAATCAGGAAAGTAATGGAGTTGAAAACTTTAAAATTGCTCTTTCGCCTGAGTTAAGTGCTGCGTCGGGGAATAATAAATTATTCAATGTTTCTCAGGGGAATTCCGGTTAAGGATAAGGTTGAAGTAAATTTTTTTTTATTAAAGGGTAACTAAAATCTTTGGAGATTTTGGAATGGGAAATCAGAGTGGACCTACAGGTGCAAGAATACATAAAGTCATAGGACATACATTAAAAGACATGCACATTAAAAATATACGGGGTTCCAATAAACCTTAGCACCCCCACCCATGGCCTAAACCATTAGAGGTACAGTAAAACTAAACATACCTTACAAAAGATAATTTAAACATGCATTTAATGAGAAACAATTAAAACTTGGTGTTCCCGCCATTGGCCTCCAAGACAGCCTGAATTTGCTTTGGGTAGCTTGCCAAAAGTGACGTAAATAGCTCTTGATCGTTATGCAAATTTTCTAAAACAGTTTCAATGTGTTGCGTCATTGTATCCTTCGAAAATCGATTTGCTGCAGGTTCTTGAAACAAGAGACATTCAACCTTGTCCTTTATAACTGATCCAATGTGTTCACAGACGTTCAGGTCAGGAGAATTTCCTGGCCATTCTTCATTTCCAAAGAAATCGATCTTATGGTTCCGCAACAACTGTTCAGTGGCTAACGCCTTAAAGCAGGGGGCCTTATCGTGCAGAAGTGTGACTTGATCGACATCCATAATATTATTTGGGTTTCTTAGAAAAGGAATGACATGCTGGGATAGAATAATATCACGAAAATACTGTCCATCCCAACTCTGACCATTTGGCTTCAGCACCCACATGAGCTTCTTTGCAGTGAACAAAACAAACACACCAACACAGTCTGGACTTTTTAATAATTCGCGATAATGTTCATTGTCCGATTTCATCTGGTGTGGTGGCCCACACTCGATCATTTTGGTAGTTAGGCCGACGTGTTACGTAAACAAAAAATTCGCAGGAGACAGCTAAATGCATGAAATCATCCACATCCCAATCTTCAAGATAATGAGCAGACCACATTCTGTCATCGATGTTAAGTTGAGTTTTTCTTGGCTTTGGAAGTTCATGCCAAGGCTTTAAACCTTGCCTATGACGGTACAGTCGAATGATCTCACCACTAACGATCTTTCCTCTCAACACTTCGATCTCTCTAAAAAGTTTAGCACAGCTGTTTTTCCGCTTACGTGTACCGCTTTCAATGATGTCCTTTGTTTCCTTAGAGAGTGGCAAATTTGGGCGCCCAGATTTGGTTGTATCCATTTCACATTCATCCAAAGTTTTATTCCAATTTCTTTTGAAGAAGTCCTCACTTCTTCGCAACTTTTTGGCAACCCATGAACGTGTTATAAAGATGGCTCCATCATCATGAGCTTCCCGAAATGTTATTACTCGTATGCGATCTATCACACGTTGCCTCTCCGAATCACCAATTAATTGAGAAGCCATTATATTATCACTTTATCAGCTAGAGTAATTTTAATACCTCTAATAAATAAAGAATTTTATATATTTTTATAATCACTAAAAACTATTTCGATATAAATAAACATGTAAGCTGCAAATGGGGGGGGTAAGGTTTTTGGAACCCCTTATATATATATATATATATATATATTATATATATAATATATATATATGTTGTATTTTTATTTGTACATTTCTAGTACAGGTACGATTTTATAAATATTAAAAACTTACAATAGAAATATCAAAAACTATTAAGATTTGGCTGCGGGTTCGACACCCATTGAAAACTGTCAGGACATCTACTTATGGTTACAATGTGTTGTTACTCTAACGTAAAAATTATTCCCTTCATGTTTTTAATTATTATCTGTTTCCATCGTGATTATTTCGGTATATATATATATATATATATAGTAAAGAACGACGTTTGTGTAGAAGAGCGTTCCGAAGAAGATGAGGAGGGAGAACGAACAAATGAAAAATGAGGTACCTCCCAGGAATCGAACCCGGGATCATCCAATTGCTGATCGGATATGCTATCCACTACACCAAAGTCCTCGATCAATCAGAAGTCGTAATTCTCCTACGTACGAGCGGAATCAAATGCCCTGAGGGGCACCTTCTCATGCTGTACACACATATATATATATATATATATATATATATATATATATATATATATATATATACACACATTTTAACTGCAAACAACACACAGTATAATTAATGTAAAGAACGACGTTTGTTTGCAGTTAAAATGTATATATATGTACGGCATGCGAAAGTGCCCCCTCGGGGCATTTGATTCCGCTCGTATGTAGGAGAATTACAACTTCTGATTGATCGAGGACCTTGGTATAGTGGATAGCATATCCGAACGGCAATTGGATGATCCCGGGTTCGATTCTTGGGAGGTACCTCATTTTTCATTTGTTCGTTTTCCCTCCTCATTTTGTGCGGAACGCTCTTCTACACAAGCGTCGCTCTTTACATTAATTATACTGTGTGTTGTTTGCAGTTAAAATGTATATATGTACGGCATGCGAAGTTGCCCCCTCAGGGCATTTGATTCCGCTCATCTGTAGGAGACTTACGACTTCTGATTGATCAAGACCTTGGTGAAGTAGATAGCATATCCGACCGGCAATTGGATGATCCCGGGTTCGATTCCTGGGAGGTACCTCATTTTTCATTTGTTCGTTCTCCCTCCTCATCTTGTGCGGAACGCTTCTTCTACACAAGCGTCGTTCTTTACACTAATTATAATGTGTGTTGTTTGCAGTTAAAAAAAAAATATATATATATTAGGGTGTCTCATTAATACATAGAAATTTTTTTTTCGATTTTCTCTTGCTCGCGAATGCTGCCCCGATTTCAATAGGCATAGAGGTTCTAAAAATCGAAAAATGATGGGAATCGAACAGTATTTAGAGGTCACTCAAGTTTAACACTTTCTTGTAGCTATTTAGGAAAAAAAAGAAATTTCTATCATTCTCTTATTCTCTTTATTTCTGAACAAAAATGAAAATAAACGAAATGCACCTTTCATTAATTGAAATAAGCGCGTATAAATGGATTGTTTTCATCATCAATCTGTCCTACACTACTTGATTTTACTTTTCAAGCTCTCCTTCGTCTTGACGGGGATCAACTTCTGGTGAGCCCGAACCACCTTGAGGACGAATTGCTTCTGCTTCTCATCACGCGTGATGGTGGAATTGAATCTTTTCATCAAAGCGATACCACGCTCGGCGGCGTCATTGACCACCTTCAGGGCTTTCACCCTCTTTTGCGCCGTGATCCAATCCTGGTCATTGATCCAATCCTCTGGATCTTTCATGAGGAAGGTGGGAGACTCAGATTCTGGAAGGATCGCGCGGAAGAAGACTTCTTTTGTTCTCCGGGTGACGAAGAGCTCGATGGATTGCTGTGGATTGAAGTTCTTCGGATCGATCCGCTTGAGTCCTTTCTTCGTGGCGGGGGATTGAAGTCGTTGGACCATCTTAGCTTCGTGTCCTTTGGAATGCGGTCGTCAAAGAAACCAAGCCCCACGAGATCCTCTGAGAGGTACCATAGGTGCCTTTCAAGGCCATGGATGCCGTGTGGCTGACTTCCTTGTCAGGGTAGGCCTCGAGCAGGCGAAGGAACTCTAGGTCGTTCAGTGGAGCTCGATTCGAGACCATTGCCTCATTCCACTGCTTCACGTACGCGAGGGAGATGAACAAACACAGCCGCCGAAGTCTTCCTTCTTCCCTGGCTGTCAGGTCCAGTTGGTGACGGAACATGAAAATCTTGAGGGCATAGATGGCTTTGGCCATCCATCTGGCGTGGTGATAGGCCCCAGGCTGACGAAATCCCCCCTGGACCTGACCGCCAAGGAAGCGGTAGGAAAGGATGAGGAGTTCACAATAGTCTTCTCGGGGATGTGTGCCGTGGGAAAGCGTCTGCTGCAGGTATTTCTTCATGGAAGACGCTTGATTTGCCCAGTTGTCAGTTGTTGTGGGATTGCTTTCGTCACCGATGGACAAGAATGACCCTTTGTCAATGGAGGCCCACCGCTGTTGAATCTTTTGAAGAGGAGAATGTCAGGGGAAGAGGACGGCCCCAGACATCGCACGAAGACATCCTTGAGTAAGATCTCCAAGACGTGGTGACGGCAAGCCAACCACAAATGGGACGGCCAAACTCCTGCTCAATGCGAACGCAAGCACCTTGGATCATCCCAGCGTTCACAGCTGTGGTGTCGAATCCCAGTCCAATGATTTTCTCCGAAATGCCAAAAGCCTGGACTTCCTGGAGTACGGCTGCAGCCTGTTCTTTTCCAGTGCCGTCCACCGCAACGGGTACACCAAGAAGCTCCTCGACTCCATCGCCCGTCACCACAACAGCAATCCGGTCAACCTCCTTCTTCTCCTTGGCGATATCTTCCAACAGTTTCCCATCCCAGTGCAAGACTAAAGGACCAGAAGCTTCGAACTTCGGGTCAACTCTCTCCCATCTCCTTTCCGGATCTTGTTCCGTGTTCGATGAACAGTTGCTGGCGAGATTACCAGGTCATCCAGGTCATGACCCAAACTCTGAGCTGCTGCTGCAAAGGACGACGTTGCTTGTCTCACGGACATGTTGTCGCGATCCCAAGCAGCGATGAGATTCGGGTCCGTGAGGGCATTCATTCGCCTTTTCTTTTGAGTCTGGGCCTTGCTGGTGCTGGGCGCTTGGTACGTCTCGTCGTCATCATCCTCGTCTTCCGTGTTCATTTCAGTGCTGCTACCATCCACCTCCAAGATCGCTACCGCCATGAGCTGTGTCACCCCAGCATCCCATTTACTCTTCCTAGCCGTGGCTGCAAGATCCCTCTTCCGCTTCACAGCTTTCTTCTTCGCTGTCTTCTGGTCCACCCCGCAAGACTTGACGACATCCTGTCTTCCTCTGCGAGGTGAGAAAATCCTTGTCCTCCTGAGGGACCTTGGAGGAGGATAGCGCGGAGGAGTGAGCCACGTCAAACACGTCTTCCAAATCCGACTTGAATATCCCCTCCTTGTACCGGTAACCCTCTTGCGGCTTTGTCCTGTTCTTCTTGAGTGCGTCGTAGGTATCGATCAACTTCGCCAGCTTCTCCCCTGCGTACTTCTTGGTGGTAGTTGGTATGTTGGCCTTCTCCCATATGGGCCAGATGGTTTCCACCACCAGGCGAATGCTCTCCGATTTGGTCTTCCTTCCCTCTTGGTCTTGGTGGTGGTGGAAGTAAAGGAGCAGGCATTGCTCCTTCGATGGAAGTCGTGGACAAACAATCGCTGCAATTGGGGCCTTGTCCAGCAACCACAACTGGTTTCCTGCTCTAGTAACCATCACCTGCGAAAGAGAAGAAAATCTTGTATAAGTGAAACAGAAGTGGCGAACTTGAGTGACCCCTAAAAATCCTCCTACAGCTGTCAAATTTTGTGATAACAATCCTTTATAAAGGTGTAATACGGGCAAGCGTCGCCCCGACCCGAAATCCTCCATTCGTATATTTGAGACACCCTAATATATATATATATATGGTGGAGCTTTAATAATATTTTTCTCGATAATTCAGCGCCGCTGTAGGATTTTTAAATTACCAAAACTTTTAAGAATTATCTGCATTTAAATTCGTGGCATTTCTCTTGTTGTAGCTCTTTATTTTTACTTTACATTATAAGAGCGATGCAGAGCTCGGTCGTGTTATAGCTACTTTTGATGAAAGGGGAATAAATGATATGGATGCTTCTCCGCACAGCCAACCCCGTGACCTGAATACAGAAGTCGAGGTATTGGCTCACATCCGGTCAAGTGAGTGTCATATTATCGAGGAACTAATGTAAGTATTTTTGAGGTTAAGAACAAAACACATTGTATTTTCATTTATTAAATGGCAGAAAACATATACAAAGCGGAGCCAGTGTCCGTTAAATAAGTCTTAATGGCTACATTTTACAGTTACAAATGTATATACAACTTTACACAATATAGATATACACCTTTACACATTACAGCGGGTGCTAACATATGGGAACCTTTTTTTCATATGTCTGCATATACTTTTATCGTTCATCTCTGTGTCGCACAAATCGAATAATTTTAAAAAATTTATAAATCCCTTCTCACGTGACATGTGCATGAGAAATGAAATGCAATACATCACGCATGTTTCAGTATTATATCCTTGAAAACGATATGGGTTCCAAACAATCTCAGGTACATGTAATTGCGGAATAAACTGTACAATTACTGAATCAGTCCAGGGCTGAAATCCGAGTGAATCAAACTAGTACATTCTTTCCCTATTTTTAAAATAGATTGGAAACCAATGAATCCCCTCACCTCCCACAATGTCGGTGTTAACGATAAACCTGTACCAGTTTCTCGTACTTGGCAGCTTCAATATTTCATTCTTTGCAAACACACCGATAAATTTTGAGCGTGTGAAACGGTCACTTTTCATTACTCTCTGGAGTGTATTCGCGTCCATTTTAAAAGTCTGTGACCACGTTCCTGAAAGGATCAACTTCTATTGGTGCCTGTGATTCGAGGTACAAGAGTACACTTATAGGCGCGTCTATAGGCTTGGCAAATTCCAACCTGACTGAGATATTCCCACGCACTTAAATGCGTATTTCCGCCAGCAGACAAGTCAGGCGTAATATCGAATGAATAAATGTTAAATTCTACTACAAATTCTTTCTGCGTTACACCAAAACTAAGTTCGTCACAGGCGCCTGTATTATGAGCCAGACTACTATATGCAGAGCGGGAACACAGCGTCTGATGAGTAGTCCGTAATCATGGTCCCTCCCAGAGCGATGCCATTTACGTATAGAGTAATATTTTTAAGGCCGAAATTCTCGAATTTAAAGGCACTCTTTTTATATTTTCCATTTCTTCGAGGCGTGGTCCTGCATTCCAATTAATATCCTTTTAGGTAGGACTCCAAGGGCCACGTTTTCTAGCTGTTTCGAGGCCAACCCAGTGGGGACCGTGTATACTTTGATGTGTACCCTATTAATTGGGTATTTTACTGTAGCGTATTAAGTCTTTCTCAATTTCTATTTTGTTTGGGGAACTTAATTTCCCTCGGCGTATCACGAATTCTATGAGGCACTGGGCGAACTAATAGTGCGTAATGGGTTAATTGTAATAAAGTCGCTTTGCTCAATAGAAACCTGAATGGGGGCATATCAAAGAGGGACAGTTCCGATTTACAGCATTGTGAACTACAAGGATGGATGAAACGCGCCATGACGAGTCAGAAATAGTGCCACCTCCCTCGAAAAGCATTAGTCAACCTATGATTTGTGAGAGTAGTGTCCTCAGCTTATATCAGTTAAAAAAATGATCAGCCATAGGTTTCATATGCTTAGAGCACTTCTTTTTTTATTTCCTTTTACGTTTAGCGCAACGTGCTGGTAACCCCTTCTTCCTGTCAGATCTCTTCTTTCCGCCACCACGCATTTTTCCCTTTATATCTTTGATGATTTCGTCCCGTGTACGTTTTAAATGTTTTTTTATAGCTTCTTTAGGCTTAGTTCCACCCATTATGTCTTTTGCCGCGTTAAAACCTGTTTGTAATGCCTTCCGCCCAAGGTACCTGGCACCCCTCTTCAACAGTGGGACAGCGGTGCATAGTATGGATGAGAAAATGGATCCAAGTCCACTCCCACGCTGGTACCTCACCCCTCGGTAGACTGTGAATGGTCTTCGAGTCATTATAAACGACGAAAGTGTAGTTTCACGGTTAAGCTCCCATCACCGAATGGGAAATTTTTTCCCTCAATCGTTCTTATATATATCGAGATTTTGGTTAATAGATTAGTCGCAACATTCACATAATGGGGCTTGTCATATGTAATGCTCAAACTTTTCCCTCTATGGTTGGGGATGTGTGCAATGCGCAGCATGCGCGCCTGGGTGTCCCCAACAAATTGGTGCTCTACGATATTGCTGTAAATATAGCACAGGTCTCGAAGCGGAGAGCTTTCACCCAATTTCTTCATTTTCATTTGATATATTAAGCTGGACAAGTCATGCTGTGCCTCGTGAAAGGTATCTTCTTGGAGAGCTGCGCTATATCGGCCCTCATCCACAATTGTGAACAGCTCTTTATCTTTAATATTTCTACTAAGCGTTGACTTTAACATCAATGTGCATGCAGGCGTGCCTATGATTACGACTTCAATTAGTAAATCGTATGTCAGGTACGACCTTTCAAGACTCTTGTTAACCCCGTCACAATGTCCAAGGCTGTATCATAATGCCCGATACCTAGCGAGACATTTGTGCTATAGTACCGTTCCTCACCGAACAGGACTGAACGCATAGTATTGTCTAAGGTTATGCCTAATTTTTCGTACTCATCGAAACGTCTAATGATCAGACAGAAATATGATGTGCTCATTTTCAAGAGTTAAAAATTTGGTGGCTAACTGGAGTCCACATATCCCCACCTCATACGAATCACGGCCCAATTCAATGGGCCCGTGGAGTCCTGTCACAAAGTTAGCGAGGGTGTTGTTAGGGTGTACAGACAGGGACGAGGAGGACGGGAGTATGACGTAGAAATGGTTAGGGGCCATGTTGCACACTATTTAAGCTTCATTATTGCATCAGCTTTTATATAGTTGTTGAAGCTTTCTGGGTACCCTAGCCATTTCACCATGTACATTTTTCTCTTTCCTGAACCTTTGCTTCCTATAATTTTCTCAATTTTAAACATATTTTTTCCTAAATTATATGCCACTTTCTGCAACTCCTCGCGGTAAAAACCTCCTGCGATTTCTTCCCCATTCAAATCTTCAATGTAATACATCATTATCCCACCTTTAGGTCTCATAGCCCTAACTTTAAAAATCTCACGTGTCCATCCTTGCTCAAATCCCTTCGCGAATTTATTTCCCGAACGCGACAGCCTTACATAATCAGTGATTTTGAAACGCGCAGAGTGTGGTGGTGGTGTTGTTCCATGTCTTCTCACCTCTGGGCGCGTACCTCTTTCTAAAACCTCGTTAGGTGTTCTCCCAATCGTGCGATGGTGTGAACGGTTGTAGGATGAAGCCAATGATTCCAGAATGTCTAGAAATCTGCATGTGTTTTTATGTGTAAAATAGCGGTGCATGCGTTCCTTTATGGTACGTTGAACTCTTTTAGCTAAAGAAGCCTTATGTATAGAATTGGTAGTGTAATAGCTGATATTAACTCTGTCAGCATGTTCTGAAAAGCGCGACATATAAATACTTTCCCCATATCTGTACAAAAATAGCCAGGAATCCTGTTTTCTTTCAACATCAACGTTTTGGTGGCTTTAGCAACTGTTTTAGGCGATTTATTTTTCAGGAGAATTAGCCACAGATATCTAGAGAATACATCTATTATGAACAGGATGTAGCAGTAACCATCGTTATACACTGAATATCTTTGTATGTTTGTTAAATCCCCCTGCCAAATAGAGTCAATCGAAGCAGCTGTTGTCTTGGCCGTTTTAAACCTTTTTCTCACCGGTTTATGAAGTGTATAAGCATCCTGTTCCCACGGATGCCCCCGTCCTGAGTGTGGAATCGTAGGAGATATCCACGGTGGATCTGCCGACTGTATTGCGTGGACCCGCACCCGCGATCAACTTATAGGCTCCCAGTTTACTCACAAAGTCTTGTGGGAGCATGAGTATGATGCACGGATGGAGCGTTCAAAGGTGCTAGATCCTCTCAAATGCGGTGATAGCTTTTTCAGAGGTCGTACAAATCCCTTCAAGCTATACTTTCCGCCTACGGAGGGTGTGAAACTCCACTACTACGACTTCTGTTCTTTATACCCCTACGTGATGAAGAACAATCCGTACCCCGTAGGTGCACCTGAAAAAATGGTGGGTCCCACCATACCAACCATCGAGGAGTTTTCAGCCAAATTGAATGATCGCTACTTTGGACTTTCTTTCGTAAACGTGCTCCCCCCTCGCGATTTATGGATGCCGATCTTACCCGTCGTTATAGATCACAAGTTCATGTTTCCCCTGTGCGTGAAGTGCGCAGAAGAGAACAATGGTGATAATGGCCATACTCCCAACCAGCGTAAGATCAGAGGTGTGTATATATAAGCTCTGAGCTGGCCCTAGCCGTTCGCCATGGGTATAGAATAATGAAGATACATGAGGTGTGGAGTTTTCAGAAGCTACCCAACCTTTACACACCATATATAAACGCTTTTTGAAGGATAAGGTTGAGGTGTCAGGATATCCGCGAGAGGTTGATACCGAAGGTGAAAAAATGGGCTTATATTCAGCGTTACCGTGACCGTGAAGGTGTACAGCTTGACCAACCCCAAATTGTTAAGAACCCTGGCAAGTGCTTTAGTGCAAGGTTGTGTCTAAGCAGTCTTTGGGGAAAATTTGCACAGAATACAGGTAAAGGGAACGTTCATTTGGCCCAAAGTTATAGTGAAGTCTGAGATTATGCTAACGCTCCCGATAAAGAGGTCATGGAGATTGTGAATGTAGGTAATACTTACATAATAACGTAAAACAATACCGAATTGGCCACAGATACCTAACGGGTTACAAACCAACTTGTAGCCAGCTTCACAACAGCCTACGCACGCATCAAACTTTGGGGCCTAATGCATTCTCTTGGGCGGAGGGTTTTGTACGCTGACACAGATAGCGTGACATTCACAGCGAGGGATGGTGAATACATGCCCGCTATTGGGGAGTTCCTCGGAAAGCTAACGGACGAGATCAAGGATGAGTATGGAGACATCGCATACTCCGACTCGTTTGTGTCAACAAAGCCAAAAACCTATGGGGTACGGGTGAGGGTAGTGGATGATACGAAGTATATCGTGAAGGCTAAGGGTATCACGATTAACCATGCGAACCGTCGAGTTGTTAACTTTGACTCGTTGAGGGAACTAGTATGCTTGGAAGATGAGGATGACCAGCTACCCCAACTGACTGTATGTCCCAACAATTTTCGGGCGCAGAAGCTGATGGCGTGAAGGAACTTAGGGGGTACAAAGGTGTGCCGTAACACCTATAGGAAACGTTACCAGGTGCCTGGTACCTACGATACCGTGCCCTTTGGATACCGTAATCTTTGATATGTCTATTGTAAACTTATTTATTACACGTATTTGTAAATATATACACCTTGAATATTTCGTTTATTAAATAAATCGTGTTTCAATTAGCGTTTCATTTTCTCCTTTGCATGTGTGTGTGTGTGTGTGTGTGTGTGTGTGTGTACAGTAAAAAGCTAAGCCCCGCCCACTGTAAGATCGGCAAAGTGAGTCCTGCCGCTACCTGAGCATGCCTCTATCCCTACGTGCTCAGTTGACCTCTGCATACCCTTGAGCTTAGACGTGTATTCTCCCGCGTAGAAAAAAAATAGTAATGGCTACCTTTAATATTGCGTGTGCAACATTTATGAAGTGGTATTCGGCAAAGTACCAAGATGTGTTGGAGACTATAAAACTCCCTATTCCCTCCTCCTTTGCCACTTTTAAGGCTACATTGAGCCGTGCGAAGGACCAAGATGTTCAAATACTCTAGGAGTATTCTGGCGAGGGCATTGTCGGATTTCGTAGTGCAGACGATGTATTGAAGTACGATATAAACCTAACCTTTATAAAGGCTCACATATACCGCGAAGTAGAAGAAGCAACACGTTCAGAAGATAAGCAACGTTTATGGATAGTGAGTCTTGTTGATGAGTGGTGTGACAAGCGATATTATGTCGTTACACCATACCGACTACTCGTACTCTACGGTTGAGAATGTAAATCTTGTCATCATGGAGAATCTTAAGTATTTTTACCACTATATTAATATATATCATGAATTTAGAGAAGAGTGTCGCTGGTTAAAGAAAAAGGATAAATATGGACATATGTTTCTCTCAACTAGTGCGCCGGATTGTGAAGATGTTTAGTTTGTGGAAATGAACGTCTTCTGAGTGATAAAACATTAAAGTCGATATCGTTTCATGTAGTGGAAAATTCTGTTTGTCCAACAGCACAAGTGTTCGAACAAGTCTGTACACGCTTTAGCAGTGTGACACGCTCTTCCCAGCGAGCCGCCCACTCGTGTGCCTCACGGAACACACGCGTTCGAAAAAACTCTTACACGTTTCATCAGTGTGACTCACTCCGCCCGTCGAGCCGATCCGTCCACCTGTGGCTCATAGTCATCTCAGAGCTTGAACCGACGGGACGTGCGAATACGATGGAACTTCCTTTGAGAAGCATTCTCAACGCCTTGTACGATGTCTCCGTGACGAAGTCATTGCGCGTGTTCAGGCGTGAAACCGGCACCATTAACTATGTACTTGAACGATTTGCAGGCAAGCAAGCAAACGTAATTTTATTTATTTAAGTGTTGAGGAGATGAATAGAGTCTTCGTGATAGTTGAGAAGTGGGGAGAGGACTGTTATAAAATACCTGCAGGTGTAGGTACAAGAAGAAAGCAGATTAGTGACGCCCCCTCATATGCCGTTGTTTGCACGTTGTGTATAAATAACGAACAATCATGCATTGATATACGACTAATGTGGAAGAACACATCTGATAATAACGTTCTTGTCCCTACGCGAAACCGTTTCAGCCAAGACAGAATGCTTGAAATCGTCGGATTCCGCAAGCTGAAGCCTATATTAGACGCGCGTGTTATGGATATGATTTATTTTCACACGGTTCTCAAATACGCATACACCGCTCTGCTCGACGGATGTATCGAATTTAGGAATGAACAGGGCGAGAATGGTCTAGAGCTGGATGCATATTTAAAAGGTTTAGATTCTTCGAAATATCCTGAACTTTGATACAAAGCACTTGAGCGGTACAAGGGAGAGTTTACCTTCACTGTTCACCCTGAAGAGCTGTACCTCTATATAATGAATAGCTGTCGTTACGACTTGGAAGCTTATTTCAGTTGCCGCTATGCAAAGTGAAGAAGAGTTCACGATTGAAAACCTCGGGACGGTAAGAAAAAACTCTCGATTGGAAAGGCGTGTTTATAAACTTGTATTTAACAATGATGTTGTGGTTAACGATGACCTCTTTGTGCGTGCTTTTGATTGTATTCTAGCCGTGTTTAAAGATAACTTGCCAACCGAATGCAAAGTGGGCACAAAAATAGTATTGAACGATATGAAAGCCATTTATGTCGCATATATGCATCCGCATAAGTTAAACAGTGAAGTGTTGCTTGGACGGTTTTACCACGTAGTACAAAGTAATAACGATGTGAATGTAGACTCGATTACTTGTGAGTTTAGCGTTTTCCGCCGTACAACATAAAGGATGTATATTTACTTATTTAATTGTGTATATATATATTTCCTGTACTAATATGCAGTTGGTTATATGTTTCGTGTATTATTATTTTTAATTATTTAATATAACCCGTAGAACTTAAAGGATGTATATTTATTTATTTAATGGTGTGTGTGTATATATATATATATATTTCCTGTACTGATATGCATGTGATTATACGTTTCGTATATTATTATTTTCAATATATTTAATTATTTAATATAACTGTATTTTTCCTGTACTAATATATTGATAATACAACGTTTTGTATACTTTTTATTATATATTTAATTATTTAATATAACTGTGTATATTTTTCCTGTACTAAAATATATTAATAATACAACGTTTTGTATATTTTTTATTATATATTTAATTATTTAATATAACTATATATTTTTCCTGTACTAATATATTGATAATACAATGTTCTGTATATTTTTGATTATATATTTCCCGTTCGTGATGCTATTATTAATTTTTTATATATATATATATTCCATTGTATATTTATTTTCAAAATATTTCCATTAATTCGCCTAAATAAACAGAATGATGTAATGGTGTTTTATTTAATTCTTTTCGTTTGTACACGGTATTTAATTATATCAATTGACTGGCTTCTAAAGCGGATTTGTAAACCAGAATATATGCGTTAATTATATAAATATTGCTGTTTGGCAACTCAACCTTCTAAGCCAACTGGCTGATTAAGCCAGAATATATGCTTTAATTAAATAAATAGCGCAATCTGGCAACTCAGCCAGATAAGCCAACTGGCTGATTAGGAACATATTAAGACATCGGTCGCTCGGCTGAAGTCTTAAATCTTAATATGCGCTTGGCTCCTGCCAGGCAAACACCTCTCCTCTTCCTTTCTCTCCTTCTCCTCTCTCTTTCTCTTGGGAGATAACTCCGCCTCCAAATTGCATAACCCCTTGTTGTGTTTGCAACATTCCCTCTCCCCCTTTGTTGCACAACTTGCAACATTCTCCCTCCCCTTGTTGCATAAACCTTGTAACTCCCCTTTTTGCGTAAAACTTGCAACATTCCCCATCCCCATTTGCAACACCCCCCTTTCGTTGCATAACCCCTTTGCAACATTGATCAACATTTGCAATTGCATTGCACTCTCCCATTTTGCGGTCATACTAATGCGCTGCTTTGTGTTTTAAGATAGACTGTATTGAGAATGTATTGGTATATATGAACTGAAAATTAAATTGTGGAAAGGTCGGTGCGAGCAGAGATTTCAGTAAAGATATCATTTTATGAGTCTGTACCCAAATGTATGGGAGCTTGACATGCAATGGCAACTCGGGGTCATCTGGAGTAGGAGATTTTGGGGGATAAAGATTTATTAAAAATTCATTGACGAACTTATCAAATATAAAATTAGGGAAAGAATTACAATTAAAAAAGCTTTTCAGCTGTTGGACTTCCTTACGGAACAAAGCCCAATCAGAAAAAATTCTGTAAACACGGAAAAGTCTGGATATCTGAAAGTTTGAATTTAAAGGGTGTAACTAAAATAATTAGTTCCTAAAATGGTACTCATTTTCTTTCTAAAATGCCAAATAGAGAATGAATTGTAACATGTGACGTTAACATCTAGGAATGCGAGGCTGTTATTACTTTCTTTCTCCATTGTAAATTTAATGTCCTGGTGTCTGTCGTTCGAGCAAGTTAAAAAACGAGGTGCGTGACTTTCTTCCTTAAAAAGTAAAAAATAGTCCCCATATTGCTTATATAAAATGGGTCAGTAAATGTCCAAGTGAATTTAAACCCATAAACCCAGTCTATTTTAAAACACAAAGAAGCCCTCCCAAAACATCTCAAGTCCTCTGTTATTTATCTTTTCCAGTGCGCTGACTGAAAAACGTAAGCAAACTCTCTTTCTTTCTCAAACTATACATATACAATATATATATATATTAATATATATATTATATATATATATATATATATGTGTGTGTGTGTGTGTGTGTGTGTAATATAAATAACTCATTAAAGTAAATACTTTTTTCCTATTAAACGTAAACCTTAAAAGCTTTTTATACCGTTTTTAAAATTAGTTGTGGTTTAAAGCCATAAAATTTGCTTTATAACCTTATCTTAATTAGTATTTTTCAAACTTATTATAATGTTGCTAAACAGAATTATGCCACAGCTTCATACGGAGTGATGCACTTAATTGAAGAATTAATATCAAAAGAGAAAAAAATGAAAAATTAGCAGACAAACGCGCACTATTGCAGACCATTCTGAGTTTGTGTGTGTGTGTATATATATATATATATATACAGGCCCGGATTTAGCTATAGGCGAACTAGGCGATCGCCTAGGGCCTCGCGCCAAAGGGGGCCTCGCTCAAGCCGTTTTGCGCGTTCTGTTCAAGTGATATTAATGATTTAGAACTCTATGAAGAACTTAAAGTACTTTGCAGGTTTATACCTGAGAAAACAGATCTCGGAAATGCCCTTGTTTATATAGTGCAAAAACAACTAAGTGAGATTTATCCTAATGTTTATGTTGCACTTCGAATAGTATTAACCATCCCAGTTACTGTTGCTTCGGCTGAAAGAAGTTTCTCGCGTCTCAAACTTATTAAAACATATTTGCGTTCCACGATGTCTCAAGCGAGATCGCCATCATTAGCTATGTTATCAATAGAAAACGATATAACAAATTCATTAGATTATTCTCAATTAATTGAAGAGTTTAGTTCGAAGAAAAGTAGAAAAGCATTGCTGTAAAATTCAAGGAGCATCTGAACCAAATATTAAAGCATTAATATTTAGCCTAGTAAGTCGATCGCTCACTATTATAAAAAATGAAATGTCAACATCTCTTATACATCACATATGAAAAACGTTTGTATACTATGGAAAGTCATTACCTATAATATTATATAAATCTTAGAAATCATTGTCTTATATTTTCGATACAAATCTTGATTCATATTATATTTTATACTTATTTGTATGGTTTATTTATATTTCTTATACAATTTCCATGCGTGATTATTTTGGTTTCGTTTAATTTTTAAGTGCTGGCATAGTTCTGTCTATGCGGGATTCTAATATTGCTGGTATAGTACCAATAATTAAGTCCATATTTTCATATATATAGGCCTAGGGCCTCGCAATTTCTAGATCTGCCTAGGGCCTCGCAACTTCTAGATCCGGCCCTATATATATATAATATATATATATATATATATATATTAGGGCGGGTCGAAATTTTATACTGAATAACCACGCATTGCAGGGGTTTTCTTTGGCTCCGGAAAGCCTTCTGATAACTTTTTTTACTGTGCGAAGTGCTGTTGGGGTAGCACAATTTTGGTTTTTTGCCTCTCATGTCATGCCTTGTACTCTGACTTATAATAAAATTTTTCCTGGTGTTTTAAATCCTAATGCAATGATGCAAAATTAAATGCCAATTGAAATATGATATATAAATGAAACAAAATGTGTTATTTATTGACGATAGCCACTTAGCAGCATTATATTAACATTTTAAATTATAGACATATTGAAGAAGGTATAGAAAAGGTTAAAATTTTGAAAATGAAACAATGTTACAACCAGACGTTTTTCTAAACTGATCTTCCTTCATTGTTCCTGTAAATTCTTACTTCCATTGCCTTTTCCTGTTAAAATTAGGCATTTTTTTCCCAGATTCTAAAAGATTTAAAATAAATTTTTGAAGATTTTCATAGCCATATCGTTCTTCTGATGCTTTTTTCACGAGACTGACAGCGCTCTCCAGTTTCTGACCATGACACGAGTATGGTGGAATCATCAGTGACTCGGCATGAGCTTTGATAATGTCTGTCGCTGAATTCATTTAGCAAAGGTGGTGGCTATATGGTTTCTCTCTCCCAATCAACCAATTCGGTGTAATCTTCTGCCTTCAAGTTGAGTGTTTTGGGAAGTTCAAAGTTTCTCAGTTTGGGGGAAGACTTTCTGGCCTCAATTATTCGCTGGATCGCAATTTCTCTCACTTGTTGTCTTTGATCCGTTATCATTGCTAAAAGAATATTTTCCGGTGTGGAAAAATAGGAGTTACGTTTTATGACTGGTTCCATTATGTTTTGGAACTTTTCTTCAACATTTCTTACCAGTTGTGTAAGGTACCAAAAATTTATGGCTCCATCGATCGCTTTTGGATGTGATTTAGTTTGGAACCACCAGGGAGCATAGCACTGCATTATAATCTTCACAATGTCTTTGAAACCCTGTTCTCGTTTCAATGTTGATACATACAATCTTAGAACACGATTAGCCCGAGTGAGCCATCGCGCATGATGAATATTTCCAGGAGATTTCGAACTCAGGTTTTCGGGAACGCTGCCTGATTGAACTGATAAGCAGATGTCGTACAAGTACTTTTGATCCATGCTGAGCTCTTTTACAACATCAGCAGGAATTTGTTTTATTCTTCCAGTTACTGGAGTGAAATTAACTATTTTTAATTTTGTTAAATCCTTTTTTATCGCTTTGCCAATATCACCTTTGAAACTGTCTGGTCCACTAGTCTGCCCACCAATTGCTTCAAATACATGCCTGAAAGGCAATTCATTCATGTGGAGCTGGCATACTAACCATTGCAAAGATCTATCTAGCTGAATCTCAATCAATTTAATCACACCACCAATTTTTCCTGTATTTAATGCTGTTTTATCACATAGTAAGGCTTTCAAAGTGTCATTACTGTCTGTATCCAAAATCAAAGTCAAAATTTCTTCTGCTATGGATCAAGAGGTCCCTTTATCTGGCATGAGATGGTCTACATATAAACCTCCAGACTCTTTGACAATGGTGTAGTGCTCTTCTTTTGTTTTACCTCCCCGCGTTAATGTATCATCCATTCTACCATCAAATCCTATGCATTCTAGATGTAAATTCTCCGATTTTGCCTTAACAATATATCTTTTACCAACTCGCACTCTTTCTCTTTCTACTTTTTTCCTATCAAGCATGTTAGATTCATTCAAAATTCCCATGTCTTTTAAAGCTGCATTTACAGTGGCAGCCGCTGAACTGCAGCTGACGCGATAGCGATCTGCAGTAATAGCCAGCTCATCATAACGGTATCTGTTTTGTTCATGATCTGCTAACTCCAGCTCAAGTTTAAAATCATTTTCTTCAGTACATGCATCCACTTCCATATCAACTAAGATGTCTAAACTTCCAGAAATGTCATTGAGAGAAAGACTCCATTTTCTCTTGAGCTCTTTGTTGAGCTCGTTGTTGTGCTTCTCGTCTAACTTCACTTCTTCTTAATGCAGATGTTGTAGCTCGATTAATTGGTCCCACTTGATTTCTGCGTTCGTTTTGTCCTATGAAAGATTCCCATTTTTGGACTGGAATTCTTTCGATACACCTGCACTGTGGCCTTTCTCTTTTTTTGTCATAACAATCGCAACTGCATACGTCAAACATATCATCAAACGTTCAGAACTTTGTGAAGAATTCCTCCTTTCTTCTTTTTTTGGGTATTTTAGTTACTGTAATTTAGATGCTGATGTCATCTTAGTAGTATGGACGCAAAATGGGAGAGTGCAGAGATGTTCCAGAGATAATGATCAATGTTGCAAAGGGGGTGAGGGATGTTTCAAAGGGGGGTGGGAGCATAATGCAAGGGGAGGTATGTTGCAAAGGGGGGGTATGCAATGAAGGGGAGGGGTATGCAATGGAAAGGGGGGTATGCAACAGTTCAATGTTGCCAAGGGAGAGAGGGGAATGTTGCAGGTGCAACAAGGGGTCATGAAACTTGGAGGCGGCGTTATCTCCCAAGAGAAAGACAGGAGAAGGAGAGAAAGGAAGAGAGGTGTTCACCTGGCAGGAGCCAAGTGCATATTAACACTTCAGGCGACCCGCCGCTGTTTTATTAGTTGTAAATCAACCAGTTGGCTTAGAAGGCGTAAATGGCTTCTACAGGTTGAGTTGCCGGATTGTGCCTTTGTTAATTAAAGCCTATATTATTGACTGTTGGATTAGAAGGCGTAAATGGCTTGTTCAGGTTGAACGAGGAATATGCATATAACACTGCCCAACAAAAAACAATTTTTGCTGCTGATTTAATTCTAAGACCTGTTTCCGGATAATATTGATGTGCTGATTTCAAACATCACCTTAGATTTTGTCCATCACATCAGGTTTTCGTGCAATGCAATATGCAATATGAAGCAGTTTGTAAAAGCTTTGAATAAAGAAGGTGATTGCTTTAATTACATATGTGCAGCCTTTCCAGGTCTTAGTGATGAGAAGCTTAAAGCTGGTATATTCGATGGTCCCCAGATAAGAAAACTGATGAAAGATCCGCAGTTCAGTAACTCAATGACCGAAACGGAGGCAAGAGCTTGGAATGCTTTTGTGGCAGTAGTTAAGAACTTCCTAGGAAACAAAAAGTCTGAAAATTATAAAGATCTTGTAAAGGATTTACTTGTAAACTTTCAGCAGTTGGGTTGCAACATGAGCATTAAAGTTCACTATCTCAACAGTCATCTGGATAAATTTCCAGAAAATCTTGGTGATGTTAGTGAAGAGCAAGGTGAAAGGTTCCACCAAGATATCAAAGTGATGGAAGAACGATACCAAGGAAGATGGGATACCCATATGATGGCTGACTACTGCTAGAGCCTGCAAAGAGATTGTCTTGACATCTCTCATTCTAGGAAGTCCTATAAGAGAAAATTTATCAGAACTGAAAAGTAAGAAAACAAGAAAAAGACAATGTTAAGAAAACTGGTCCCGTGCTTGCTTTAATATAGATTCATTTTTTGCTTATTTAAACACTTTTAATCACTTTATGTGTCAATATTACCATTGTATATTAAAGTTCACTCCCTGCACAATTATTTACTTTTCCATACTGATTCTGAGTATGCAAAAACTTATTTTTTGAAAAGAAAAAAATTGGACATAACCCTGCCAAAATGCGATATCTCCGAAATATCCGTATTTGATTGCTCGAAAACCTGACGTGATAGGCAAAAACTAAGGTGATTTTTTAAATCAGCACACCAAAGCTACCTAAAAACAGGTGTCAGAATTAAATCATCAAAATTGGTGTTGGGCAGTGTAATCAAAAAATATAACCGTCAATATCACAATACAAGAGAAATATATATACAAAATTATATTATGGAAATATATAGAAAATAAATATACATTGGAATGATCGAAAAACAAAATAAAAAAATAAAAATATATACACACACAATTGACCAGCTTGACCTCCGTGTGAAGAGAGACCAACGCACGAAACAACATAAAGTAAATAAGGTATGTTAAATAAATAAATACATACACTTTATCTTCTACCGCACAAAATAAAAATAAGAAATACAAAACGTATAGCCATCAATATAGCAGTACAGGCGAAATATATACACACACACACACACACAATTATGTTAAATACAGGGCGTCCCACAAAAATGTATACACACTTTAACAGCTGATAGCTCAATTGATGTTTCTTTCTTTCCAAGTTAAACCCATTAGAATTAATAATGGCAGTCAGACTAAGCTTTGAACAAAGGAAATTCATTCTAAAATGCTACTGGAAGTGTGAAAACGCAGTTGAAGTGCAAAGACAGTTTAGGAGGGAGTTTCAAACAGATCCACCAACGCGACTTACCATCACTCGAATTAGAGATAAGTTTGAAGCCGATGGAACTGTTCAGAATGTCCACAAGAAGAGTTCCGGAAGACCACGGACATCGACAAGCCCCACAAAGCAAGAAAGAGTACTGGAAACGTATCACCAAAGTCCAAGAAAATCTGTGCGGCAAGCGAGTCGTGAGGTAGAAATTTCAGAATCGTCTGTCCAACGCATTTTGAAGCGCTGTCAATGGAAAAGTTACATTCCAAGATTAGTCCATGCTATTAATGAAGATGATCCGGACCGAAGAGTGGAGTATTGCGAGTGGTACTTGGCACGATGTGGATGTGGATTGGAAGAAGGGGTTTCGTAGAATACCCTCCGCGTTCACCAGACCTCACACCACTAGACTTTTTTATGGGGATACTTAAAAGACAAAGTCTACGCTATAAAACCTGCAACAGTCGCTGAATTGAGAGCAGCCATTGAACGAGAATGCACACAAATACCAAACGAAATGTTTCGTGATGTTTGCGATTCCATTGCTTCGCGTTATCAGCAGTGCCTGGACCAGAACGGACGTCAGTTTGAAAACAGGCGTTGACAAAACAATTAAATAATGTCTGTAGATTCTATTACATTTTGAAAATGAAATGTATTTTAATAAACACTGCCTTTATAATTATTTAAAGTGTGTATACATTTTTTTGGGACGCCCTGTATATAAATATATTTCACTTTGTTTTACGGCGCAAACCACTTAAGGTATAGGGAAACCTGCAATCGATATGAAGCGCCTTCATATCGTTCAGTACTATTTTGGTTCGCACTTTGAAACCGGTTGGCAGGTTATCTTTAAGTACGTCTAGAATACAATCAAAAGCACGCACAAAGAGTTCATCGTTAGCCACAACGTCAAATACAAGTTTATAAACACGCCTTTCCAATCGAGGGTCTATTTCTATCGACCCGAGCTTTTCAATCGTGAACTTTTCTTCACACTGCGTAGCTACAGTTGAAATAATCTTCTAAGTCGTTACGACAGCTGCTCGTTATATAAAGAAATAGTTCTTCAGGGTGAACGGTGTAAGTGAGCTCAGCTCTGTACCGATTAAGTGCTTTGTACCAAAGTTCATGATATTTCAAAGAGTCCAAACTTTTTAAATAAACGTCCAGCTCTAGACCATTTTCACCTCGTTGAACCCTACACTCGATAAACCCATCGAGCAGAGCGGTGTATGCGTATTCAAGAACCGTATCAAAATAAAGCATATCCATAAAAAGCGCGTCTAATATAGGCTTCAGCTTGCGGAATCCGACGATTTCAAACATTCTGTCGAGGATGAAACGGTTTCGTGCAGGGACAAGAGCGTTATTATCAAAAGCATTATTCCACATCAACCGTTTATCAATGCATGGCCGATCGTTATTAATACACAACGTACATACAAAGGCATATGAGGGGGTGTCACTAATCTGCTCTCTTCTTGTACCTACACCTGTAGGAATTTTATAACGATCTTCACTCCACTTCTCAACTATCACGAAGATTCTATTCATCTCCTCGACACTTAAATAAACAGCATTCCGTTTGTTTGTTTGTCTATAATCCGTTTCCAGTACATAGTTAACGATACCGGATTTACTCCTGAACACGCGCAACGACTTCGTCACGGACACATCGTACACGGCGTTGAAAATGCTGCTCAAAGGAAATTCCATCGTATTCGAGGAGCGCACGTCCACTCGGTTCAAGCTCTGAGACAACTCTGAGACAAATGCAACGCGTCGGCTTGACGGGAGGAGTGAGTCACACCATAAGCTAATGAAACGTGTACGGCGCACTTCCAACATGAATCGTTGTATCCCATTATATTGGGCAGGTGTTTTGAGAAATTTTCCATCTGCGACACACGAAGTAATATCTGTTTTAATGTTTTACCACTCACCACACGTTCATTTCCACAAACTAAACATCTTCACATTCCGAGGAACTATTTGAGAGGAACATATGCCCATATTTTTACTTTTTGTTTAACAAGAGATACTCGACTCTAAAGTCTGTTAAAAACTCGCACAGGGCATTAGCCACAACCTCACTACAAACTTCGTCATGATATATATTAATAGAGTGATAAAAATACTTAAGATTCTCCATGATGACGAGATTTACATTCTCAGTCGCAGGGCACGAGTACTAGGTATGATGTAACATGATATAATATCGCTTGTCACACAACTCATCAACAAGACTCACTATCCATAACCGTTGTTTCTCTTCTGCACGTGTTGTTTCTTTTACTTCACGGTATATGTAAGCTTTTATAAAGTTTAGTCCTACAACATAGTTCAGTACATCACTTGTCCCACGAAATCCTACAATGCTCTCACCAGAATAGCCATAGATTGTTTGTACATCTTGCTCCTTTGCACGATTCAATGTAGCCTTAAAAGCATCAAAGGAGGGTAGAATAGGGAGTTTTTCAGTATCCATCACATCTTGACACTTTGCAGAATACCATTTCATAAACGTTGAACAAGCAATATTAAAGGTAGCCATTACTATTTTCTGCATACGCGGGAGAATACACGTCTGATGTCCAGGGCTTACTGCGATCAACTGAGCACGCAGGGAAGCCCAAGTAGTAGCATGACTCACGTTGCTGGTCTCTCAGTGGGCGGAGCTTAGAACTTTCTCCTGTGTACACACACACACACACACACAAAGGAGAAATTGAAACGCTAATTGAAACACGATTTATTTAATAAACGAAATACTGAAGGTGTATATATATTTAAAAATACGTGTAATAAATAAGTTAGCAATAGACATATCAAAGATTAGATTTAAGGTATATATTTACAAATACGTGTAATAAATAAGTTAACAATAGACACATCAAGGATTATGGTATCCAAAGGGTACGGTATCATAGGTACCAGGTAACTGGTAACGTTTCTTATAGGTGTTACGGCACATCTTTGTACCCCTAAGTTCCTTCACGCACCCCAACTTCTGCGCCCGAAAATTGTGGGTGCCTACAGTTAGTTGGGGCGGCCGATCGCCCTCATCATCATCCAAACACACTAGATCCTTCAACGATTCAAAGTTAACGACCCGCCGATTCGCTTGGTTAAGCGTGATACCCTTTGCCTTCAAGATATATTTCATATCCTCCCCCACCCTCACCCCTACCCCAAAAGTTTTTGGTCCTCTTGAGAGAAAAGAGTCGGCGTATGCGGTGTCTCCATACTCATCTTTCATCTCATCAGTCAACTCACCGAGGAATTCACCAATAGGAGGCATGTATTCACCCTCCCTCTCTGTGAATATCACACTATCTGTATCAGCGTACAATACCCTCCGCCCAAGAGAATGCAATAAGCCCCAAAGTTTGATGCGTGCGTAGGCCGTTGTGAAGCTGGCTACAGGTATGTTTGTGACACTTGAGGTATTGTGGCCAATTCGGTATTGTTGTACTTTATTATGTAATTATTACCTACATTTAGATCTCCATGACCTCTTTATCGGGAGCATTGGCGTAATCACAGACTTCACTATAACTTTGTGCCAAATGAACGTTCCCTTTGCCGGTATTCTGTGCAAATTTTCCCCAAAGACTGTTTAGACACAAATTTGCACCAAAGCGCTTGCCAGGTTTCTTTACAATTTGGGAACGGTCAAGCTGTATACCTTCACAGTCACGGTAACGTTGAATATAGGCCGATTTTTCATCTTCGGTATCAAATCCTCACGGATACCCTGATGCTTCGACCTAATCTTTCAAAAAAGCGTTTATATATGGCGTAAAAAGGTTGAGTAGCTTCTGAAACCTCCACACCTCATGTATCTTCAATGTGCTGTAGCCATGGCGAACAGCTAGATCCAGCTCTGGACTTGTATACATATACACCTCTAATCTTACGCTGGTGGATTGTATGGTCACAATCACCATTGTTCTCTTCTGCGCACTTCACGCACAAGGGAAACATGAGCTTGTGATCGATAACGGTGGGTAAGATCGGCATCCATAAATCGCGAGGGGGGAGTACGTCTATGAAAGAAAGGCCGAAATACTACCCGTTCAAATTTCTTGAGAGCTCGTTGATGGTGGGAAGGTCAGGCCCCACCAGTTTCTCAGACGCACCTACGGGGTACGGATTGTTCTTCATCACGTAGGGGTATAAAGAACAGAAGTTGTAGTAATGGAATTTCACACCCTTCGTAGGCGGAAAGTATAGCTTCAAAGGATTTGTACGCCCTCCGAACAAGCTATCACCGCATTTGAGACGATCCAGCACCATCGAACGCTTGATCGTGTTTATGTCTTCACGATACTGTTCGTCTGTCTCCATCCGTGCATCATACTCATGCTCCCACAAGACTTTGTGAGTGAACTGGGATCCTATAAGTTGATCGCGGGTGCGGGTCCACGCAAGACAATCGGCAGGAGATGTAACGTGAATATCTCCTGCGAGTCCACACTCAGGACGGGGGCATCCGTGCCACCAGCAACCGTTAAAGGAGTACACAGGCTTCTCACCAGTGACACGGTTTTCACTTAGACCATCAATCCAAAAAACGGATTGTTTCCTTGAATAACGGCTAAGGTGTCTTTAGGCATGAAGTTATTCTTGAACACCGTAAAACATAATGAGGCGATGGTGGTGGCGACTTGCAACGGATCGCATTTGAAACTTTCTATGTACATCCTTCTAAAGGCCTGGAAACATACTCTAAGCACGCGCACATCATTCACGCAATAACGCTCACATTCATCAGCTATATTATAAGGATTACATTCATTAAAACTGTTGTAGTATCGGTCAAAATCTTCACGTTCATCTGTACTCATACATTCATAGTTAAAGTAATGTTTGGATGGAGGTAGTCCTACGTAATTTAAAATTTCGTTAGTGAGGAACGTGTAAGGGAAATATCCTTTTGAATCTTCAGCAGCTACGCCCATCACCTTGGGTAGCTTTGCTAATTTACAAGGTGTGAATAATAAAGTGTCTTTAAACTGCACATTACCTCTTATTTGCATCTGTATTAGCTTGTTGCCTCTTTTGAAGGGGTCACCTGTAAATATCTCAGATGGCTCGAGATCAAGCAACTCCTTATAAAGGAACTGTGTGTCAAATTTTGCCCCGTTATGGGCGAGAATATACACAGTCATTTTTTTGAACGTGTCCGCTAGCTCGACAATATAAGACAAAGAGTTTCACTGGGCTATCTTAGGCACTCGTTTTAAAAACGTCTATACGTTTATGACATTTATGACACTCATCACACTCGATTTCCATACACTCATCACAGATAGTCTGGCATACAAGTAAATGTGGAATAACCTCTTTGATTTTAGCGTTCGTGTATGTTTCTATATCGTAGTACACAGTAATACAAGTGTTATTTTTGGGCTTAGCATCTTTCATATAACATACATGTTTTACTCCAACCGCCTTATATTTCTCATGGCATGTAGGACAGTGAATTTCATAACATTTATGCTTGAAATTCCCCCAATTATCCATCATATGAAACATACCACATTCACAGATTCTCATTTTCCTGCACGTGCCAATTGATTTATGGAGCTCAAAACAGTTATTATTGAAAAATGTGCGTCTACACACATCACAGTCCCTCTTCTCAGCTTCAACTACACGGCTTTCACATTTGGAGCTTTTTCACTTCTCACATACCATGTGGCAATCTTTACAATGTTTCACTATATCATCCGCAAACTCAATACATCCCATACACAAATCATGATGTCGCCCATATTTTCGACTTTTATCATAACTTGCGTAAAAGTCCTTTATATTACGGATGGGGAGATACGTTGTCCCAGACAGTCCTAAAATAAGTAGGGGGTCTTGTACGATCTCTCACACTGCTTTTAAAAACATACACAGTCCTACGACGATCATCCAGTCCAAATACAGCTATACGAACATTCATTTCCTGTTCTACCATTCTCAGTTCTTCAGGACCCATAGCACAGTCAAACTCAAGTTTACAGTCTACAGATAGTTTACGGGCACGCTCCACTACCGTAGGCAACCGAATTTTTTGGGTCTGTGTATTTAGTACAGGAAACTTACGTGCTAAGACCACTGCTATAAAGCCGCAACCACGATCGACGTTTATATGCCGTCTAAAAATAGCCTGAGAGTTGAAGTTAAGTGTATAAGGTATGGCGCCATGAGCCGCAACACGGAATACACGGTCAATATTTACCATGAAGTTGTCCATATTGAAGGCTATACTACTTTGAGATGCCTGCATTATACGGCCTAATATATACTCTATATCTTCAGCTGCCAAACGTCTGAAAGGTATTCCTACCCAAAAATCAGTTACATCTCCGTCATATGACCCGAATCCAAAAGACAGCATCGTCCTGACTTCACGTTCGTCGCGGTTCTGAAGGGCAAACTCTACAATACGCTCAACTATGCGCCGTAGTCCGTGTTCAACATCATTGCTATACACGGATCTAGGATCAACCCTGACTATATACCGATTTCTAGTCAAGACTGGGGTGGGGGCATCGGTACGCACCATCTCGAATGTTATGCCATCCTCAACAGAGCGAGAAGCTGCTGCGGAGGCTGTACACGGAGTTGTACAGGAATAAGGTTATATATTTTTATTTCAGGAAGGTACTAATGCGGGGGTTGTGTCGTAAGACGTAGAGTGTTGGGGCTCTACTACTGGTGGTCTAACAACCGGCGCAATCCTGACGCGCTTTATACCTGACGTGGAGGGCTCTTCATCATGTCTACGCTTTGAATTGTCGCGTGCTACAGGTATCGCTGGTGAGGATTCGTCGGCGGGAAAGGAATCTGTGATCACAACTACACTATCGTCGGGGTCATCTGTAATGTCGATGTTAGAAATGGACTCTGTAGAAAAATTCAGGTTCACGAGCCCATCATCCACATGTATTATATCTGGACCTACAGGATGTGGTAAAACTGTGTTTATGCTTAAAATCATTAAAGAAAAGGAAGAGATGTTCTCAAAATTTGTGCATAAAATTATATGGTGCTATTCGACGTATCAATCAGTGTTCAACGAGTACCAAGATGATATTTTGTTCCAGAAAGGTGTATATGATGTTAATTCGTTAAAGGGAAATGAACATACAGTCATTGTAATTGACGATCTCATGCTGGAGATGGATAAAACGTTTGCCGAAACATTTACAGTATTCTCTCACCATCTTAACATAAGCGTGTTCTTCATCAATCAGAATCTATTTTTCAAAAATAGATACATGCGCGACATGTCGTTAAATACACAATATCTAGTCTTTTTTGCGCAACGTAGAGCTGTATCACAAATTGGGGTATTAGCCAATCAAATTTTCCCGAATCAACGTAAGGAGTTTTTGGAAGTTTATAAAGAAGCTACAAGCCCGCGTTGCGGATATTTGCTTTGTGACCTTCATCCGCGAAACACGTTTAGGGTGCTTCTAAGAATGAACATATTTCCAAACGAGCCTGAAACGGTGTATAATCCAAATGACGAAGAGGCTAAAGAAATACAGTGAATTAATAAAAATCTATCATTGACTGCCCCGAGCAATGCAGCAGATGTTTGCTAAAAATATCGACTCAGACTTTTTAAAATGCATCTGTGAAATCTGTCTTAACGTTATAAATTGCAATGTAACAATGAAACCCTCTCAGAAGGCTTGCCTACGCCGTTACAAGAACATAATACGTGCACTCGCTCATAAAAGTCAAACTGGAGAGAAGCAAAAACGAATTATTGCACAAAAAGGAGGATCATTCCTACCATCTTATTTCCAGTTTTGGGCCCTTTACTTACTAGATTAATATAATGAAGAAAGTGGTAGTGATTCCACACGAGGTATATGCTTCACTGTAAAGTTCAAAGAATCCAAACACGGATCTGGATCCCCGTAAAAGCAGGCTTAAAAGAATGGAAAGCGACTTGCTAACCCTATTAAACAGTGAAAAAACACCTGATGAGAAAAGAATCTTGTACCAAGAAGCTCTGCAGAAATTTCTTCACAAGTACGAAAATTATAAGAACCCGACAGATATTCCCGTGGTTATTAGGCACAGTACGGGGAACGATAGACATGGTGACATAGGACCTGTGTCCGTCGATAGATCTGACCAACCAAAGATTAAGGGGTCAGCCACATAAAACATCGAGCATGTATTAAAAAGCAACCTTCCACATACATTGAGGAATAAAGGTTTAAGTCTTTATAATCTATTGAATGAGGACCCAGCTATACAATGGACCGATACAAGCGAGATCATTGTGGAAGGATCAAAGTTACAGGGATCGAATATCGTAGACATTGTCCATGATGTGGTGAGAAAGTGGGATAGGCCCTCACCATCAGGATGGAAGCATATTAAAGCAAGCCTACAGCAAATACTGTAAATGTCCCCAAAACATTGATAGGAAATCTGAACAGGATAAAAGACTTGGAACATGCGACGCACGTGACACAATTGAAGACGCCATCACCCCCGGCGGTAACATCAACCCTACCCACGTGCCTCTAAAATACGCAAATGGCTAACATATTACATATTACAAGACATTATTATGACATTTCTTACCCAGCCTCCTACCGAGGCGTAGATAGACTGTACAGAAGTGTTTACGGAGTCGGAAAAAAAGGTGTTGAGAGATTTTTGCGGGAGCAGGACGCTTATACACTTCATAAGCCTGTGGGAAAAAGGTTTAAAACAGCTAAGACAACAGCTGCTTCGATTGACTCTATTTGGCAAGCAGATTTAACAGACATGCAAAGATATTCTGTGTATAACGATGGTTACCGCTACATTCTATTCATAATAGATGTATTCTCCAGATATCTGTGGCTAATTCCTCTGAAAAATAAATCGCCTGTAACAGTTGGTAAAGCCACCAAAACGCTGATGTTAAAAGAAAACAGGATTCCTGGCTATTTTTGTACGGATATGGGGAACGAATTTATAGGCCGTGCTTTTCAGAACATGTTGACAGAGTTTAATATCAGCTATTACACTACCAATTCTATACATAAGGCTTCTTTAGCTGAAAGAGTTCAACGTACCATAAAGAAACGCATGCACCGCTATTTTAGACATAAAAACACATACAGATTTCTGGACATTCTGGAATCATTGGCCTCATCATACAACCGCTCACACCATCGCACGATTGGGACAACACCTAACGAAGTTTTAGAAAGAGGTACGCGCCCAGAGGTGAGAAGAGATGGAAAATCACCACCACATTCTGCGCGTTTCAAAATCAATGATTATGTAAGGCTGTCGCGTTCGGCAAATAAATTCGCGAAGGGATTTGAGCAAGGATGGACACGTGAGATTTTTAAAGTTAGGGCTATGAGACCTAAAGGTAAGATAATGATGTATTACATTGAAGATTTGAATGGGGAAGAAATCGCAGGAGGCTTTTACCGCGAGGAGTTGCAGAAAGTGGCATTTAATTTAGGAAAAAATGTGTTTAAAAAAGAGAAAAATGTACCTGGTGAAATGGCTAGGGTACCAAGAAATCTTCAACACCTATATAAAAGCTGATGCAATAATGAAGCTTAAATAGTATGCAACATGGCACCATTTCTACGTCACACTCCCGTCCTCCTCGTCCCTGTCTGTACAACCTAACAACACAAGCCAACTTTGTAACAGATCTCCATGGACCCACTGAATTGTGTAGGGGTATGTGAAATTCAGCTGGACACCCTCTTTTTAAATATTGATTATAAAGATACCGTTTTTACGATTCTTAGAGACATTGATGAGTGTGAAAAAGCTGGGGTAACTCGGGATGAAACTATACGTATCGCCCAGAATGAGGTTGCACGGTATTACAGTACAGTAGTGACACTAGGTCCGGGCCGTTATGGTTCGGCTGAGGATGTTGTGAGAGACTTAAACGTAAGTTTAAAAAACTCAAATCTTACAACTGATTTAGTATTCGAAATCTTAAACAAAGGAAACCCTGCACATACTCTAATCCTAAAATCAAAGTCTAACAGAAATGTTAGAGACCGAAGAGTGTTCAAAATTATGACCGAGGGGCGATATCGATCAGCCTTCCAAAGAGACACATTTCATGAGGCACAACATGACTTGTCCAGCTTAATGTATCAATTGAAGATGGAGAAATTGGGTGAAAGCTCTCAGCCTCCAGACATGTGCTATATTTACAGCAATATAGTGGAGCACCAGTTTGTTGGGGATACCCAGGCACGCATGCTGCGCATTGCCTACATCCCCAACCATAGAGGAAGGAGTTTGAGTATTACATATGACAGACCCCATTATGTGAATGTCGCAACTAATCTAATAACCAATATCTCAATATATATAAGAACGATAGAGGGAAAAATTTCCCATTCGGTGACGGAAGCTTAACATTGAAGCTGCACTCTCGACGCACTGAGTTATAATGGACAGAAAGCCTTTCACCCTCTATCAAGGGGTGAGATACCAGCGTGGTAGTGAACTTGGGTCCATTTCTTCATCCATACTACGTACGGCTGTTCCTTTCCTGAAGAGGGGTGCCAGATACCTCGGAAGGAAAGCGCTACAATCAGGTCTTAACACTGCAGAAGACATATTGGCTGGGGCTAAACCTAAAGAAGCACTAAAAAACATTTTAAACGTGCACGGGATGAAATCGTCAAAGATGCAAAGAGAAAAATGCGTGGTGGTGGGAAGAAGAGGACTGGTCGGAAGAAGGGATTACTACCACGTGGCATTAAGCGTAAAAGGATATCAAAAAAGAAGTGTTCTAAGCGAAAGAAACCTATGGTTGACCATTTTTTTAACTGATATAAGCTAAGAACATTGATCTCATGAATCATAGTTTGTTTACTACTTGTCGAGAGAGGAGGCACTATTTCTAACTCGTCAAGGCACGCTTCATCCATCCGTGTAGTTCACAATGCTGTAAATCGGAGCTATCCATCTTTGAGATGCCCCAACTCAAGTTTCTATTGAACACAGTGACTTTATTACAATTAACCCTTTAAACTCAATTAGTTCCTCGAGTGCTCCTATAGAATTCGTGATACCCAGCTCAGGCCCTTACTTTTTTGACTCCAGCTGTGTGCACATGTACGCTAAACGACGTATAGCCCATTCTGATGGAACGGGACGCGATGACAAATATGCTGTATACCCTGAAAAAACTTTCGGCACTCCATATTCAAGCAGTGTGACGTATATTTAAATCAGGTCAACATATCGGCAGGCACGGGGTACTATCACCTACGAGCCTATCTGGAAAATGTCCTCAACTTTTCCAAAGAAGCGAAGGATACCTTTTTAAGTGCCGAGGGATATTATGAAACTAAAGACGAAAGTACAAATTTAAAAATTCTAAACAGTCTTTGGGGAAAATTTGCGCAGAATAACTGGCAAATGGAACGTTCATTTGGCACAAAGTTATAGTGAAGTCTGGGATTACGCCAATGCTCCAGATAAAGAGGTCATGGAGATCGTAAATGTAGGTAATACCTACATAATAAAGTAAAGCAATACCGAATTGGCCACAGATACCTCAAGGGTTACAAACATACCTGTAGCCAGCTTCACAACGGCCTACGCACGCATCAAACTTTGGGGCTTATTGCATTCTCTTGGGCGGAGGGTATTGTACGCTGATACAGATAGTGTGATATTCACAGAGAGGGAGGGTGAATACATGCCTCCTATTGGTGAATTCCTCGGTGAGTTGAACGATGAGATGAAAGATGAGTATGGAGGCACCGCATACGCCGACTCTTTCTCTCAAGAGGACCAAAAACTTTTGGGGTACGGGTGAGGGTGGGGGAGCATATCAAATATATCTTGAAGGCAAAGGATATCACGCTTAACCATGCGAATCGGCGGGTCGTTAACTTTGAACTGTTGAAGGATCTATCTAGTGTGCTTGGATGAAGATGATGGCGATCGGCCGCCCCAACTAACTGTAGACACCCACAATTTTCGGGCGCAGAAGCTGGGGTGCGTGAAGGAACTTAGAGTTACAAAGGTGTACCGTAACACCTATAGGAAACGTAACCAGGTACCTGGTACCTATGATACCGTACCCTTTGGATACCATAATCTTTGATGTGTCTATTGTTAACTTATTTATTACACGTATTTGCATATATATATATATATATATATATATATATACACCTTGAATATAATCTTTGATGTGTATCTTGTTAACTTATTTATTACACGTATTTGTAAATATATATACACCCTGAATATTTCGTTTATTAAATAAATCGTGTTTCAATTAGCGTTTCAATTTCTCCTTTGTGTGTTTGTGTGCACACAGGAGAAAGTTCTAAGCTCGGCCCACTGTATGACCAGCAACGTGAGTCATGCTACTACCTGGGTTTCACTGCGTGCTCGGTTGATCGCAGTAAGCCCTGGACATCAGACATGTATTCTCCCGCGTAGACAGAAAATAGTGATGGCTACCTTTAATATTGCTTGTTCACCGTTTATGAAATGGTATTTTGCAAAGTGTCAAGATGTGGTGGATACTGAAAAACTCCCTATTCTACCCTCCTTTGATGCTTTTAAGGCTACACTGAATCGTGCGAAGGAGCAAGTTGTACAAATACTCTATGGGTATTCTGGTGAGAGCATTGTAGGATTTCGTGGGACAAGTGATGTATTGAACTATGTTGTAGGCGTAACTTTATAAAAGCTTACATATACCGTGAAGTAAAAGAAACAACACTTGCAGAAGAGAAACAACGGTTGTGGATAGTGAGTCTTGATGAGTGGTATGACAAGCGATATTATATCATGTTACATCATACCGAGTACTCGTGCCCTGCGACTGAGAATGTAAATCTCGTCATCATGGAGAATCTTAAGTATTTTTATCACTCTATTAATATATATCATGACGAAGTTTGTAGTGAGGTTGTGGCTAATGCCCTGTGCGAGTTTTTAACAGACTTTAGAGAGGAGTATCGCTTGTTAAACAAAAAGTAAAAATATGGGCATATGTTCCTCTCAAATAGTGCGTCGGAATGTGAAGATGTTTAGTTTGTGAAAATGAACGTGTGGTGAGTGGTAAAACATTAAAACCGTTATAAAACCGTTTCATCCTCGACAGAATGTTTGAAATCGTCAGATTCCGTAAGCTGAAGCCTATATTAGACGCGCGTGTTATGGATATGCTTTATTTTGATACGGTTCTTGAATACGCATACACCGCTCTGCTCGATGGGTTTACCGAGTGTAGGGTTGAACAAGGTGAGAATGGTAGAGAGTTGGACGTTTATTTAAAAAGTTTAGACTCTTTGAAATATCATGAACTTTGGTACAAAGCAGTTGATCTGTACAGGGCTGAGCTCCCCTACACCGTTCACCCTGAAGAACTATTTCTTTATATAACGAACAGCTGTCGTAATAACTTAGAAGACTATTTGAACTGTAGCTACGCAGTGTGAAGAAGAGTTCACGATTGAAAAGCTCGGGTCGGTAGAAATAAACCCTCGATTGGAAAGGCGTGTTTATAAACTTGTATTTGACGGTGTTGCTAACGATGAACTCTTTGTGCGTGCTTTTGATTGTATTCTAGACGTACTTAAAGACAACCTGCCAACCGGTTGTAAAGTGCGAACAAAAATAGCACTGAACGATATGAAGGCCCTTCATATCGATTACAGGTTTCTCTATACCTTAAGCGGTGAATTATTATTAAACCGCGTATTTTGCGTAATGCAGAGCAATAATGATATAATTGTGGATTCGATTAAGTGTGAGTTTAGTGTTTTGCGCCGTAAAACAAAGTGAAATGTATTTATATATTTAACATAATTGTGTATATATATATTTCGCCTGTACTGCTATATTGATGGCTATACGTTTTGTATTTCTTATTTTTATTTTGTGGCATAGAAGATAAAGTGTATGTATTTATTTATTTAACATAATTATGTGTGTATATTTCTGCTATAATGATGGATATATTATTTTTTTTATTTTGTTTTTTGGTCATTCCAATGTATATTTATTTTCTATATATTTCCATAATATAATTGTGTGTGTATATTTCTCCTGTACTGTTATACTGACTTATATTTTTTTATTATATGCATATTCCTCGTTCATATTTGTTTTACTATTATTGTTTTTAATTTTTTTGATCATTCAAATGTATATTTATTTTCTATATATTTACAATATTTAATAAACAGAATGATGTAATGTTGTTTTATCTAATTCTTTTGGTTGTAAACAATTCTACCAAGTGGCTGGTTACACCTTCTAAACCTACTGACGGATTTCTAAGCCAACTGTTAAGAATTAAGTAAATAAATGGCACAATCCTCAACCTGAACAAGCCATTTACGCCTTCTAAGCCAACAGTTAATAATATAGGCTTTAATTAAAAAAGCACAATCTGGCAACTCAACCTGTACAAGCTATTTACGCCTTCTAAGCCAACTGGCTGATTTACAACTAATAAAACAGCGGCGGGTCGGCTGAAGTGTTAATATGCACTTGGCTCCTGCCAGGTGAACACCTCTCTTCCTTTCTCTGCTTCTCCTTTCTCTTGGGGGATAACGCCGCCTCCAAGTTTCATGACCCTTGTTGCACCTGCAACATTCCCCCCCTTGTAGCATTGAGCTGTTGTATAAGTCCTCCCCCTTCATTGCATACCCCACCCATTTGCAACATACCCCCACCCCCCATTTGCAACGCACACCCCCTTTTGCAACATTGCTCATTATCTCTGCAACATTCTTGCACTCTCCCATTTTTCGCCCATACTACTGGCATCAGTCGGCATACTTTCATGAAGTACCAATGGTAGGAAATGAAAATCGGTTCCAGATGACTTCAATATCAGTAGTGACAATCCTGTAACATTCGTTGGCACTACTTGAACCTTTACCCTCAGCATCTTTTATTTGACGAACAAAAAACAGTGCCTCACTACATCAGCTTTTGAAGGTATCATGGCAGGTGGAAATCTAGTTGGCTGGCCAAAAGCAGAATTAAAAGTCTTCCTACGTGTGGCCATTTTTTAAGAGACAAATACTTAAATCTTAAATCTATATCATCTGAAAAGAAAAAACATGATCAGAAAGCTGAGCGCACAATAATTTAGGGCGGGTCGTACTCAGGTGACAACATGAATCTGAAGGAAATCCTACCATCAGGGGTGTCTAAATTATGTGTTTTTACATGGGGAATTCAAATATGAGCTTCTTTTTTTGATAGGATAACTCTAACCTACATCATTTTGTATTTCTAAATTGCCAATTTTACCCTTTTGAACCCCTTTATAATATATTAAAAGATATAAGGTAAATCATTTAAAATGACAAGGCCAAATCAACTTTACATATATTTATTAATAGGTGAACTGCATGTATGTATATCACTGGATATAATTACAAAGATCATTCTCCTGACATCTTGAACTTTGCCAGGTTGCACAAATCCTGCTTTGACTCAGACTTGGACATCAGCTTCCTGCTGGTCTCCTGAGCCCTGATCCCTCCATCCCTCTTTTCCTGTGAGAAGTACTTAGCAGAAGCCTCAGTCACCATTTTAACAACCCTCTCAATGCTTTGTGTGTGGCAAGGCCAGTTGCGCACCTCCATGGGGGTGTTGATGAAGTTTTTCACCTCTGAGGTGCTTAGAGAGCAGGTGAGAGGTGGCTCTGACACACCTTCTGACCAGCTGATCAAGTCACCGATGCTGGAAGCATCACAATTGATGTCAGGTGTCCTTCTGCTCCTAACAGAGGAGTCCCCCAGCTGAGTGTCCGGGTCCCCCTCTCCCCTGATGGCCAGGATTCTCTCCACCCCTTCAATCCTCTCCTTCTGATCCTCAGAGCAGAGTAGTGTTTGGAGGATGACTTCACTGTGGGCATACCAGGCAGATCTTCTCACAGTTGGCATCACAATATCCAGCACCTCCTTTCTCTGGGACTCGAGGCAGTCCAGCTGAAAGAGGATGTGCCTAGGCCCTTCGATCCAGGAGTGCTTGACCTTTACGTTGAACCAACATGGGTAATACACTCCAATGATGAATTCCACAATGAATTGCAGAATCTTCAGGTTCTTTCCTTTAAGTCCGTGCTTTGACACCCAGAGCCTGAGAAGTCTGTTCGCTGTGGTGAGCCAGCGGCTGTGGTTTACTGGTCCTATCTTTAACAGAGCCAGCCCTGCAGGAAGTACTCCATCCCTGACTGCACAGACAATTTTATAGCCATAGTATTGATCAGTTGAGAGATCTTGAATGACCTTGTCAGGAAGCTTGATCAGTGGAGGGCCAACAGAGATTCGGGTGAAGTTTGGATTGATATCAAAGTCTGTAGCAGAATCAAGGAGCTTTCCTATTGGCCTGGATAATTTTTTGTCTAACAGAGTAGGGCCATCAAGGTCAACAATGAGATGGCGCAGGAGAAGTTCAACAGTGTGCAGGTTGCACACCAACCAGACCAGCTTTCTCCCCAGGTGCAGCTCCAGCTTCCGCATTACTCCAGCTTTCACACCAGTGTTGACATTTGTTGAGTCTCCTCCAATGACCAACAAGGTCTTATCATAACCCCTCTCTTTCAGCCAGGCAAACAGGACCTTAGCAATCTTCTCCGCATGTGACTCCTCTTTAGTTGCTTTCTCTGGGGTAAAGTGGAACAGATAGTAGCTGCCAGGCTCACTAACAACACTATAGTGTTCTTCCTTGATCTTTGCGGGAAAAGATTGGTCACTGCCCTCAGCTTCCATCATCACATTGGTCAGGTCAATCCGCCCATCAAAGAGGATAGATAATCACTAATAGATAATCACTAAATCTATCCCCTCACTGCAAGCCGAGGTGGTAAAATAGCTTCATAAATCATGAGTCACTTCAAATATTTCACAAAACGTTTTAGAATGTTCTGAAACGTTACATTCTAGCCTCTGAGAAAGGTGGCTCAGAAAATGGCCTTATGCGCGCCAGAAAACCGTAAAAATATTTCATATACCAAACTGTATGATAATTACAATTAAGTGGAATGGCACACCTTTTTATTTGAGTATTTAAATATTATTATTATTATATGATTATTTAATGTGTTTATATGAATTAGTTAGAACAATGCTCTAGAGAGATAACGTGAGCAGCCATGATAGAAAACGTGAGAAGACATATTCTGGGGTAACTACAATAGTAAAATAATCAACAATTTAATAATAATCAACTGCAAAATGATGTAGGTTAGGGTTATCAGAATTAAATATTTTCTTCAGAATTGTGTTCTATACACCAAAATATGTCATTTGAACACCCCTCTCCATTGATTTAAAAAAAATGCATAGTATGACCCGCCCTAGCACAATATATAGCATATAAGTAAGTCAAAGGAAAATGATAACAAGGGCTCCTCAAATGGGTAAAGGGGTTACTTTGTGCGACTCCTAGTGGGTAGAACAGTGCTTATTTTTTATGTAATGATAAGGACATTAAGTGGAAATTCATGCATTGCGTGGCATTTGGATGAATTATTTTTTTGTGTTTCGACCCACCCTAATATATATATATATATATGGTATATACACGTAGCAATACATAACATGTATGAATAACTTTGGCTTTGTTAGAAAGAACTAATGAAGAAAAACGAGTGTCTGGAGTCTGTGTTAATTCTTACACTATTTATATTAATCGAAGCATTGCCAGATTTAGCACGAATTACTTATTGCGTGTAAATTCACGTACTGTACATTGCCTTCAAATGTAGAAGCATGCAGCGTCTAGTAAGGAAAGTTCCTGGCTGTCAGGTGTTACAGTGAAGCGCATAAATGCAGTATGTTCCTGTACATCAGGGGGTATACAAAGTTTCTTTAGCAGTAGGTACCAATGGGTATAGAATTTAACAGGAAGACCGGATGAACTGAAGCTCTCCAAAATAGTTTCTATGAAGTTCTTTCGTGCAATGATACATCACTGAGTTCTTCACTTGAAATGATTGTTCTAGGAACTAATAATAATATTGCTTGGCGTTGTTTAAACGGCAAACATCATGTGACGGAAAAGACAAAGTTTTACGTGGGATCTGAACCACGAGTCGCACTCAGTCGCTACATCATCTGAACGCGGAGAACGGTCACCCATCTAAAGAATGAACAGACCAAATCAGTGTCGTTAAGAAGCCGATGCATGTTTTTCAATAAGACATAGGAAAGTAAAGTCCTTTTAAACAATGCAGATTCCTTACTCTCTTAAAAAAAAATTTTACTAATCTAATCATTTGAAACCAAACATTTGGTAAGTCCTTTTCTAATTACTTCAGGTAAGTTCGATGTGCCTATTGGAAATAATTTTGCTATGAAGTTTGTTAGATTTAATAGCGAGATGCATATATTTGTCCCTGAACTGAACAGCTACATAATATCCACTGTTCAAGATAAAATGTTCCAACAACAAAGCCAAATATTTTCCAGGACGTATGGAGAAATTTCACTGACACGCTGAAAAACTCTCAAATTTTTCCTTCCTAATATATTAAACTCAAATATTTCGATCGTTCAGGATAAAAACTTCCAAAGGCTAAGAACAATATTTTGCAGTATACTGTATATGGCGAAATTTCGCTAACACTAAAATAAATCTCTTGCATCATATGACTAATTTTTGTCTTATCGAATGTATGTTTTTAGCGTATGGATGGTTAAATTATTCTCGGTGAGGCTCCTAAATCTTTATTATAAGTAGAAAAATAGCTTCACAATATACTCGTATTTCCATTTAATGTTTAATTTCACCAAAATAATATATACAATGTATATATATATATAATATATTTTTTTTTTTTAAACTTTTTAACTTCACATTTATTTACCTTTTAGTTTTAATGTTTTACATTTTCTTAACTACTTTTTCTAATTTTTTAAGTTTATTTTAATTTGTATTTTGTATGTGATTTGGCATTTTATTGTTTTAGCCCTGAAGATGGAATTAGTGCATTCCGAAACGTTGGTACTATTAAACCTTGAAGGATGTTTGTAGTTTCTCTGGTGTTCCTGTTTATTATTAAACTGCGTTTTCCGCGCCACCAATCAATAGCCGATATATATATATATATAATTATACATGTGTGTGTGTGTATATATATATAAATTTTTTTTAGGAAATTTCAATAAATTCCCTTTCAATTCTTTCCATTAATGCCACGCAGATATTTTTTAATGCCAATTCAGCAAAATATTAAAAAGCAACTTAAGTTTTAAAATTACATACATATTAAATTTTTTTATGCAAGGAGGGGCCAAGGGCGAATGCCTACAAAAATGCCCCCACCCTATAGAAGAAGGGAGTCAAAATCAAGATCCAAAGTTTTTAAGGTGTCTGGACACTCTGCGCTTGAAAGATGGAAAGTCAAAGACAGGTGGAAAGATGAATTGAGGAAGGTTATTCCAAAGTTGACTAGTTAGGTAGATGAAAGATTGAGAACACCGATTAACCCTTGCATTAGAGGGTTGGGAAGAAAAAGAATGAGAACGTGTTGAAAGTCTAGTACTCTTTGCTTTCCTTAAAGGAGGAGGTATGCAGTTCAGAAGATCAGTGTCCGTTATAATAGCGATAGTAAAGAGAGTGAAGCAACACTGCGACGAAGAGAGAAGGATTGAAGAGAATAAATACGAGGCAAGGAATTGATGAGACGAAAAGCCTTTGTTTCCATCAGGTCAAGTAGAGCTATGTAGGTTGAGCCACCCCATACATGAGAAGCGTACTCCATACAGGGGAGGGCAACACCCCTGTACAGAGACAGCAAATGAGCGGGGATGAAGAAACTGCGGAGCCGGTACAGCACACCTAACCTCTTAGAGACCTTTAGAGACAGAGCGTATATGTGATCTTTCCAAGAAAGACCAGAGAAAAGGAAACGGCAAGAATGTTAAGAGAAGAAGAAGGATTGATTTGTGTATTGTTAAAAATAAGGGGATATTCGTGTGGAAGAATGCGACGAGTGGACGGATGAAGAAACTGAGTTTTTCAAACATTCAAAGAGACAAGGTTTTCTCTGCCGCGCCGCAATCAGAGATGTTAGAAATATCAGAGGACAGTTGCACCTTAGCCGTCTCACGCGAATCATGGAGTGACTGTTGAGATGGACGCTTTGTGAAACGGGGGGAGAAGTGAAGTGTAGAATCATCAGTACTGGATAAAAGACAAAGACGAAAGAGTTTGCCAAGGCAGGGTGTCAGCACAGAAGCACAGTTCTTGAGAACAACAGAAGAGACCCCATTAGAACCCTACGCATTCCTAGAGTTGAGCCCAGATAGGGCAGAAAAAAACATATCTTCATGCCCGAGAAAATTACCTCCGTGGTGCGCTAAACGCACTCGGAGGGGCTCCAGCAACGGAAGCAGTAATCATTCCATGGGAAATCGCAGAAGTACTGCCTGATGGCCTCCCAATAGGCGGCGCTAAAGTGCCAAAGGCGCCTCCTCTTGGAGGGCCCAAAGGCCAAACTAGAGCGATAGGACAGGAAACAGATATAAAATTGTGGTCAAAGGAGCCCAACGGAGAAAAAAGCTTGACAGAGTAAGAAGTATGATTAGTGAGAAATAAATCCAGAATGTTGGCCCTATCTCCAAGGCCCATACGAGTAGGGTGTTGTACGATCTGCTCTAGGTCATTCAGGATAAAGAAGTTGTAAGCTAGTTCACTTGGGATGTCAGTGAAATGGGAGGAAAGGCAAATGTGATGTACATTGAAATCTCCGAAAATTGAGATTTCAGCGAAACGAGAGTGGGATAGAATATATTCCATTTTGGAAGTGAGGTAGTCAAAGAGTTTTGGGTAGTCAATAGAATTAGGAGAAAGGTATACAGCGCAGATGTATTTAGTTTAAGATTGCCATGCAAACCGTAGCCAGAGGATGTAGAATTCGGAAGATTCGAGTTCGGGAATACGAGAGCAATTTATGGTCGCTGCGTACATATTCGCAACATTTACCTACGGAATGAAATTCAGTAGGAGGAGAAGGTGAGGTTTAGAGCAGAGAGGTGGTGCTCAACAGATTGGAAATTTGAGGAAAGGTCACTAATGTTGCAGAAGTTTATAAAAGTGAACCAGGCAGAGGCTCAGGATATCTCGAATAGGCAGTAGCAGAAGGAGCTCCGCTGTTCGGGCCAGCGTTCCTTGTATTGGGAGCATTTATGGTCCCCTCCCCATGGGATAACGAGGCCCTTCAAGACGATGCCATTTTCTTTTTTAATTTTGAAAAGTTGTGTATTGTGTAAGATGTATGTGTGTGTGTGTGTGTGTAGTGAGGAATAGGAGAGAAGTGTGTGTTTGAGAGGATGCTGGACTGCTCACAGGGTAGATGAGACATGGGAAAAGATCAGCCAAAGAGGATAGTGACAGTAGAAACTGGAGTTCCAGCACTCCCTATCTTCTGTCTAATGTAAACCTGGTCAATTGGTGTCTGTAGTTTTTTCTACCTGTCAGGATAGAGCCATGCTACATAAAATGCGCATCCTAATAGTCAGCTGGTCGGCCATGAGACGTTGAGATCAAAGTCCAGATTCTAAATATTGTATATACTCTTTTGCTGTACGTTAATGTATTTTTTCTCTCTTTCTCTCACGATATATATATATATATATATATATATATATGTATATATATATATATATACGTTATACACGTTATAATTTGATTTATCATCGAAGTAAAGCCGCGCCCTGTAACACAATTATTTTTATATAATTTCATTCATTCAATAATTCACACGTTAGTGTATGACTAATTTCCTCCCGAACGGAAACCACACGCCAGTGACGCAGCCGGATTCTTTGATTGCACCTGGGAGACACTATGGATTGTGAGACACTCGTTTCTCCAGAGTTCCCAAGTGACGTCAACCGCTTGCGTGGTGGCGTAGGAAAATTCCGTTCCTTTGACTGTATAAGATGGGGCTCAGCGCCCTTAAGGCAGATTCCGAGGAGACGGGTCTCCGGGCTGAAACAGTGGGTTTCAGTCCGTTAAAGGGAATTGGTTTTCAATTGAAGGCTGACTGTAGGAAGGCAGTAGACTTAGTAATTGACTCATACATTCAATATTAAAGAGATTCAGAACGGGATTGGTAGAGAGCCTCAGAAAGGATCTCCGGGGTGATGGGTGCATGTCATATCGTCAGGAAATTGCTTTATATCGGAAACTTGGGTTTGTGACCTGACTGTAGGACTGACAGTAGGCACAGGCAATATTTATCGTATCTTTAATCAATCTTCGAGTTAAGGATTAACTAGTATTGTACTTATAAACGTTTAGTGAAGAAATCAGTCTCTAAACTTTCTGTGAAAAAACATTTGATTTACTGTAACTGATTCAAATCCCTCTTGCAAAATTTGATTAAAATAATACTCGCCGACGTGTTTTCTTTGATTACCAAAGAAATATCTACCCTGCTTTGTGGTCAGGGTAACACAATACATCGAGACGGTGTTTCCCATCCAGGAGTACAATATTATACCCTCTTGGAGTAATTCATTTTAATTTAACTCCGAAGGGCAAATAATATTCTGGTGTCAGGTGTGGGGTCAAAGTAGATTTTTCTTTACCCCATTTCCTTTAACCAAAGACACCAACGTCGGTTAAGAAGAGTGCATGAGGACCACCTGCACGAAGAAGCAACAGCGAAGCTTCCCCATCCTTTGAAACTTCAAGCAGCGGACGAAGAACCGAAGGATTGACGTTTCTTTTCTGGGAGAAGGAACCCGAAACCAGACGTAATAGGTGAGCGACCTTGGTAGCATAAAGTGCCCCCCAAAAATCCTCCCGAAGGAACCCTCGAGTAATCGAGTCGGAAGATTCAGCCGAACGAAGAAACTCTTTATCCCACCTAATAGTTATTTTAAAATAATGACATTACTGCATATACTACTCGCTTGAAATTAGTGATTCAATATTTATATATCTAATACGTGCTCAAAACTATAATTAAGTGAATTAACAATTAAGTGAAATAATAATTATGTGAATGTGTATAATCTCTAACTGAAATTAGTGATTAAGTGACTGCATAACCTTCGTTTTAAGGTATCTCTAAAAATAATTGGTGAAAATCTTAATAACCTTCGAAAATGGTAAATCTTAGTATACGTACTTACATGTGAATTCTAGATTAAGATTGGTTATTAAACTGTGTTAAATTTGTTATATAGGGTGTCCATAAATGATTACCCTGATTAAAGCATGCTATAACTTTTAAATAAGCACTCGTATTCAAACAGTTTTAATCATAAGTAGATAAACATACAAAGTTTTGATACATAGTTCATGAACTTAATAAGCTTCCACATGTGCACCCCTAGTGGCACATAAAATGTCTAAACGGTATTCACACTCACGCCACACATTTTCCAACATTTGTGGGTTAACTGTTGCAATTGCATCCGTAATGCGTTCTCGCAATGTCCTAATATCTGGAACAACTGTAGCATAAACCAAATCTTTAACATGACCCCAGAGAAAGAAATCCAGCGGGGTAATATCTGGTGATCTTGGGGGCCATGGGATTGGCTCGTCCCTGCTAATCCATCGATTTGGAAATGTTGCATCGAGAGTTTCACGAACAACATGCGCCCAATGAGGGGGTGCCCCATCTTGTTGGAAGATGACAGTTGGCTGCCTGTCCTGCAGCTGGGGGATGGCGTAATTGGTGAGCATATCCAGGTACACAGTTGCGGAAATAGTGTTCTCAGCGAAGAAGAAAGGACCAATTATCTGGTCATGCATTAGTCCACACCAGACATTGTTCTTCGGACTGCCCCGAATGTGCTCCCTTACGGCACGTGGGTTTTACGATCCCCAAATACGCACATTGTGTCTGTTGACTCTACCACTGAACAGCTACTACTACAGCGCTCCTAGCGGCGAATGCGGTAGACGAAACACACCAGCACAGAAACTCTATGCTTGTACGAGATCACCTGTAAAAAGAAAACGGATGTAAGATTCGTCATTAAAACATGAGAGCATACTGTTTTCAGGGTAAACATTTATGGACACCCTGTACATACGTAGACTTGTTTTCTAGCTTAAATTTGTTCATTAATGTCTCTAGGTTAAAATTATTCCTTTATATTTACTCTAACTATGTGTTTCATATTCGTTCCTGCTATACTTTCTTTCCAAATAGGTCAAATTTTGTACATCACAGCACTAACTTATAAGGGTTATCCAACGAAAATAAACATTTTGCAAATAAATCTAGAATGTGATTCATGTTTTCTCTGTCAACACCATAACAAGAAATGAACAAATACTTCAATTACTGATTGCAAAAAACTTCACTTTTTTCTACGTGAAGGTCAAAATATGAAAATAAAAACCCACTCTAATAGACAGAGTTTATTTCCACAACAGTTTCGACGCCCACTGGCATCCTCCTCGGGTTGATACAGTAAAACTAATCCACCCGTTTTACTGTATCCACCCGAGGAGGATGCCAGTGGGCGTCGAAACTGTTGTGGAAATAAACTCTGTCTATTAGAGTGGGTTTTTATTTTCATATTCAATTAATGAATTATTAATTTCATATTCTCGTTATATTTCTGCCACTCTGTGTAGAAAAAACTTTAAATTTCTATTTTTTCCCATTAAATACTTTTCACTGTAACGCGTCTTGCTGTAGGAACATTTCTTAAATAGAAGGAATTTTCACTCGACACTGTATGTTACACGAAATTTGTCCTAAAGCTATTGCCACATAGCTCATTTCGCTTTTCGACTGTGTACTTCCATTCTTTCCTTTTATATAGTGACCTTATTTAAAATTTTTATGGAAATAATTAATTCTTAATGTTAATGTTAATACCCTAAGTTTTTGCTTACTCCGTCTACTGTATAAATGAATGATTTAACTAAATGCTCCTGCCTACTGTTATAAATTGACGATTAAAAATGTTCACATTATAACTAATAGCGTGTTGGCACTAAAAGACTAATATAAGCAACATCCGTTGTAAACAAAGATCATCTTAAAATACAATAAAATAAGTTAAGATGATCTCTGTCTTTATTTGTAATGCAATCTAAGAAATTGATTCTTTCAATACAGAATAGAATAGAATAGAGAATAACCTTTATTAATAATAATAAAATAAATAATTTTTTCAATTTACAATGACAAGAATAATTGTGAAGCTCGACTATTTATTTTATTTAATTTGGCCCTTAAGCTTTAGGCTTTACTGGGCTCTTATTAAAAATAAGCAGCGAGTTGATATTAATTAATAATAATAAATATATAAATTAGTAAATAAGTATTATTAATAGTTAAAACATGTATTATAATATTATACAATATTAATTGACAATATTAAACAATATTAGTGGACATTAATCCTAGATTTCTGTTAGTATGCCATTATTAATCGGGATTTCAACTTGGTTTTAAACAAATTTTCATCCACAATATTTTTATATCGGCATGCAAGTCATTCCATAGTTTCAATCCAATGAAAATGGGTAGTTTTTGAGATGAAGACAATCTAAATTGAGGTATAACAAGCTTTGATCTATTTTTCGATTTTTCGATACAGACTCATTTTTTTTTTTTTAAAGGATGGGCGAAACTCTTATACATGTTATAATTTGATTTATCATCGAAGTAAAGCCGCGCCCTGGTGACACAATTATTTTTATATAATCTCATTCAGTAATTCACACGCTAGTGTATGACTAATTTCCTCCCGAACGGAAACCACACGCCAGTGACGCAGCCGGATTCTTTGATTGCACCTGGGAGACACAATGGATTGTGAGACACTCGTTTCTCCAGAGTTCCCAAGTGACGTCAACCGCTTGCGTCGTGGCGTAGGCAAATTCCGTTCCTTTGACTTTATGAGATGGGGCTCAGCGCCAGTGAGGCAGATTCCGAGGAGACGGGTCTCCAGGCTGAAATGGCGGGTTTCAGTCCGTTAACGGGAATTGGTTTTCAATTGAAGGCTGACTGTAGGAAGGCAGTAGACTTAGTAATTGACTCATACATTCAATATTAAAGAGATTCAGAACTGGATAGGTTGAGAGCCTCAGAAAGGATCTCCGGGGTGGGGTGATGGGTGCATGTCATATCGTTAGGAAATTGCTTTGTATCGGAAACTTGGGTTTGTGACCTGACTGTAGGATTGACAGTAGGCACAGGCAAAGGCAATATTTAACGTATCTTTAATCAATCTTCGATTTAAGGTTTAACTAGTATTGTGCTTATAAACTTTTAGTGAAGAAATCAGTCTCTAAATTTTCTGTGAAAAAAACATTTGATTTACTCTGATTCAAATCCCTCTTGCAAAATTTCATTAAAATAATATTCGCCGACGTGTTTTCTTTGATTACCAAAGAAATATCTACACAGTGACCCTTAAACACATTTGGTCCGGCGTGCTCTGTGGTCAGGGCAACACAATACATCGAGACGGTGTTTCTCATCCAAGAGTTCAATATTATACCCTCTTGGAGTAATTAATTTTAATTTAACTCCGAGGGGCGTATGATATATATATATATATATATATATACAGCGTGCCACATCCCCTACCCTGGAGTAACGGAAAATTCTTTCCCTCACACAGCTTGAGTCATCCCCCACCCAATACCTCCCATAATACCCCCTTTTTGAGTCACTTCACCAACATGGAAATTAATGCATACATGCAACTCTGTGGAATTTGTAAAACTGCAACAGCTGAGACAGAGGCGATCAGGTGCGATTTTTGTCAGCTACTTTTTGATTTTAAATGCCTAGAATGGGGAGATGAAAAAATCTCCCTTATAACGAACGCAAAGCAGTTTAATGGAATAAAATTTTTCTGCGAGAACTGCTTGACCGAATTAAACTCTTTTACGGTATTTAAAGTAGAAAGAGACTACGAGAAGAGAATGAAAGAGGAAAGTGGAAACAAAGAACAGTGGAAAACGGAAGAAACGGAGAAAGGCGAAATAGAAAGAATTCAAATACCGTCACAAAATGAGGCCGAAAACACACAGGCGACAAAGAGTGTAAAGACAACACACAGCATAAGGGCAACGAAGGACACAAACACAACTAGCACAAATAGCACAAATAGGACAAGACAAGAGGGCAGTCAAGTAAACGAAGTAAAACTGTCCCCCAATAAGGAGCAAAAAACAAAAGCCAAGAGTAAATATGGGGAAGGAATTATATGCAGGTAATATAAAAGATAATTGCAGATTTAAAAGAGGACAATGTATATATGAACATCCCCCAATATGCAATTTCTTCTATAATAATGGGCATTGTAAATTTGGAGACGGATGTAAATTCTACCACCCGGACATTTGCAGAACTTACGCAAAATACGGAACCTGCAAATTCGGGAATAAATGCTACTATCAACATCTCCCGACGGACTCAACGAACAAAGGAAAAAGTTTAAATGACAATAGGAATAAAAATAACAATAGGAACAACAATAGGAACACAATAAGCGAACAAGAAAATTTTTTCAACATCTCAGACACCTTACGAATGCTAAATGTCATCCACATACAGTTGACACAGCTGGAAACCCCCGAGCCAAATCGCTACCGGGCAAGAAGCTACCAATACAAGTAAGAGGAAACGGATCTCTTTCGGAGGATCATAGAGCAACGAATCAAGCGATATCGAAGGAAAACGAACTTGAAATGCACAAGGGGCAACGAAAAACAGAGAACATAAAAATTGTCCTGGCTAATATTCAAGGAATAAGACCAAACCAATCACTCAATAAGGTTTCGTACCTGAAAGGATTTATGGACGAAACAAGGGCGGACATCGCATGCCTCACAGAAACTCATCTTAAAGATTGCCAAGGAAATTGTGAAAACTGCGAACATTGTATTGATAAGAAAGAGATAAATATAGAGGGCTTCAACTTACTAAGAGCGGATAGAACGACGAGACGGAAAGGTGGCTGTGCTATATATGTACAGGAAGGTCATATGACAGAGACGATAATAAGTAAATCAAACAGCTATGTGGAACTCCTAGCAGTGAAAATAGAAAAACTAAACTTGATAGTAATAGTCATCTATAGACCTCCAAGCACCCCAACCGAAAAATTCTCGGAGGCCGTTGATGACATTAGAAAGCTAATAAAGGCCATAAACCCTCCATCCCCCAATATAATGATCTGCGGAGACTTTAACTTCCCATTTATAAAATACAAAAAGGTGAATAGGAATATATATATTCACCAGGACAAGGGGGGCACAAGAGAAGATCAGGAACAAGCAAAAATGTTGATGGCTCTCACAAACGAGTTTATGCTGACACAGGAGATAACAGAAAATACCAGAAAAAATAACTGCCTGGATCTGGTATTCACGAATAACACGAACTTGATTGCTGATATAAAAATAACCCCAACCATTATCTCAGACCACAACTTAATCGAGATATCAACAAATATGATGGCAGCATTAGAAGACAATACACATATCGTGGAAAGAAGTAAATTCGGGGCCTTTAACTTAAACTCGAAGACTATAAATTGGGAAGCAATCAGATCGCACATGGCCCAAATAGAATGGAGTACAATTTTCGAGAATAAAACAACGGAAGAAATGCTAACAACTTTGGAGGAAAAAACGCTGAGAATTTTAGAAAAATATGCTCCGAAATCACAGCCCAAAGGAAAGAGGAGCTGGCTAGAAAGGCAAAAGAGAAGACTATTCCGCAAAAGAAAGAGAGTGGAGGCGAAGTTAGGAAACTGCGGAGATAATGGCAGGAAAATAATAAAAGAAAAACTGGAGGGTATCGATAGGGAAATACAAGCCCTGATTAAGGACCATACAGAGAGGGAAGAGGAAAAGGCGGTAGAAGCAATAAAGGAAAATCCAAAATACTTCTACAGCTATGCAAAAAGGAAAACAAAAACGCGCGCCGCTATTGGGCCCTTAAGGACGGGAAATAATGAACTAACCGACGATCCAAAAGAAATATCTGATACATTGAGAGCTCAATATGAATCAGTTTTCAGTACCCCAAAAAGTGACAAAGCGATACCTGACATAAATGCATTCTTTGAAGAGGAATTGCAAGGAGAGTATATAACAGACTTTGAGTTTACACCAGAAGATGTAGCGAGAGCTATAGAACAAATGAAACTACATTCAGCTGCAGGTCCGGATAATTGGAACGCATTATTGATTAAAAACTGTAAACATGAAATAGCTACACCTTTATACTGGATATGGAGAAGATCCCTAGACACTGGGGAAATACCGAGCATCTTGAAAAGAGCAAACATTGTCCCTATATATAAAGGAGGGGGACAGATCTCAAGCAAAGAACTATAGACCAGTGTCATTGACGTCCCACCTCACCAAAGTATTTGAAAGAATAGTTAGAGAGAAAATTTATGATTTCCTGGAGACACGGGAAAGATTCAACGAAAATCAGCATGGATTCCGATCAGGTAGATCATGCCTATCACAACTAATAGAGCACTACAACAATATCCTAGATGCATTGGAAGGCAATGACAACTACGATGTTATATACACAGATTTTGCTAAAGCTTTCGATAAATGTGACCATGGTATAATAGGACATAAAATTAAAGACATGGGAATAACAGCCAAAGTGGGAAAATGGATCTACAACTTCCTTAGTGATCGTCTGCAGGTCGTCAAAATTCAAGGTATATCATCATCAGAATCGGAAGTACGCAGCTCAGTACCACAAGGGACAGTACTGGCCCCACTCCTGTTCATTATCATGCTAACAGACATAGACAGCGGAGTAAACAGCAATAGTATAGTAACATCCTTTGCAGACGATACAAAGATCAGCAGAAAAATCAGTGATGTACATGACGTGGAGGCCTTGCAGAGGGACACGAACAAAATATACAAATGGTCAGAAGACAACAACATGTCATTCAACGCCGAGAAATTTCAGCTCTTGAGATATGGTAGAAAAGAAGAACTTAAACAGACTGCATATTATGCTCCAGATAGACAGGAAATTCAGAGAAGCATGAAAGCGATTGATCTCGGGATAATAATGACAGATGATGCGAAATTCGAAACACAAAATCAGATAGCGATAAATAAAGCAAAAAGAGTCGCCGGACAGGTTCTAAGAACGTTCAAGAGAAGGGACAGGACAGTAATGATTCCCCTGCTAAAAACACTGATTATACCAAAACTTGAATACTGCTCAGTTTTGACGTCCCCATATAAAAAGGAAGAAACTAATAAATTAGAAGAAACGCAAAGGCATTTCACAGCCAAGATTGATGGCTGCAAAGAACTCAACTACTGGGAAAGACTACGTAAACTAAATCTGTACTCACTGGAAAGAAGAAGAGAGAGGTACATCATAATCTACATATGGAAAATGATCGAAAAACTGGTACCAAACCTAAAACTAAACCCAATTACCATTCAAACAACACTGGAAAATAGGAAAGGCAGAATGTGTAGTGTTCCCAAATTAAAAGCACGACAAGGGACCTCCTCAACCCTGAAGGAAAATAGCTTGGTTGTCAGTGGGCCAAGACTTTTCAACCAGCTTCTTAAGGACCTCAGAAATGTAACGGGGGTCAAAGTTGAAGTCTTCAAGAAAAGACTGGATGCCTGGCTCAGGACAGTACCAGATGAGCCGGGCGTGCCTGGCTATGTACGGTGGAGAGCGCAAGAAAGTAACTCGCTCCTCCACCAGGCCAGACCTAGAGGCGGGGCCACCAGCTTGACCTCCTTGTGAAGAGAGACCAACACACGAAACAACATAAGGTTCAAGGTAAGGTATATATATATATATATATATATGAAAATAACCACGAAGGAAAAAGAAAACACGAAATAGTGCTGAAGCGCTTTCGTCTAATGACATTTTCAGGAACACTGAAATTAATAACAAGTTCGAGACTATATATAGGTTACAAGAAAAATGATAATATATTGGTGCACAAAGAATTGTGGAAGGAGTATACAAATTTGTATGGAATAGCTACCAGAGTTTTAGCACCTTGCCCATCTTATCTAAATCCGTTCTGAACGAATTCAAATCAATAGGATCAAGCGAAAAAAGGCCCTGGCTAATGTTGAAATTGTTTATAAGTTGAATAATGGCAGACTTAAGAATATTTCTATTAACAATGTTGCTTGAGTGAAACAAAATTGAAGCATTATCCCGCGTGTTCAAATCCTTTCCCGTCTGTCTAATGTAAAAGGATTCATATTGTTTGCAACCAATTTTATAGATAATGCCTGAATTATTGGTAGGACTATTCTTTACTGTTTCGCAATATTGTCATATAAAAATACTATATTAATGTTCAAAAGTTTAAGTACATTAGTAATGCCGAAGAAGCGCGAGAAAAATGGAAGTACTAAAATTTCTTCGAGGGTTATTATTCACATGATAGAAAGTTCATTTTGCATTGTTAAGACAAGATTCCAAAAAAGCAGGTGGGTAACAAATCACATTCAATACTATTGATTTTTTCTAACCCATCATCCATATATTCCGGACCGACGATCCTGAGAACGCAGAAAAACAGTGAAGAAAATATGCTTCTTGATGGCGGTTATGTCCGGAGTAAAAGTGTACGTAGGACAAATTGTTTGTTTTTCCGATAAATACTAAACTTAAAACGTGAGCTTTCCCTATGCGCAAGCACATCCAAAAACGGGATTGAGTTGGGAGTTGTTTTGTTCCACTTCCAAAGTAAACTTAATGGAGGGGACTTGATTATTTAACTGAAGGAGGAAGTCATCCAGGTCACGATTCATGGGCCAGATACACAAAATATCGTCGACGTACCGAAACCATGGGATGCCAACCCCCAGGATTCTCGGAATGTAAGTTATTTCGAAAAACTCCATATAAATATTGGAGAGGAAGAGCGACAAGGGATTACCCATGACCATCCCCAAAACCTGTTGATAAGATTCGCCATTGAAAGTGAATTTGCAGTCTTTGATGCAAAGCTTAATGAGTTCCAAAACAATGTGTGTAGGTAGTGGCAGGTCATGCTGATGTAATTCTCGTGAGAGAAAGTCAAGTATATCGTCAATTGATACTTTTGTGAACAATGAACAGACGTTGAAACTGACCATTCTATCGTTGGTTTCAGTGCGTTTTTTATTCATTTCTCAGTAAGGTCCATGGAATTTTTTACATGTGAGTCAGAGATAGTTCCGTGAATGAGGAACAAAACTTTCACAAGCCATAAAGAGAGTTGACCTATATATACTGTAGGTGTAAAAAGTTTGTCTATCTGAGTGTTACCTCGAAATTGATATGTTTCTCTAACATTAATTGCAAAAACAACACTAATATTAATTTAAAATTTTTTACGACTGGAGCTGTTTTGATGAATAAGGGAATTGCAGTTGTTTTAAACGTCCTAAAAAAAGTTGTGCTTTTCCAATCTTCAAAGTAGTGAAATAACATGTTAAGTAATTGGGATCGCATATTGTGCTTAATAGATTAATCACTGCACTTTTATTTATAAAACTCACACAACCTTATATTCCAATTTTAAAGAGAGAGAGAGAGAGAGAGAGAGAGAGAGAGAGAGAGAGAGAGAGAGGTTAATTTCAATAGTCGTTTGTTTTTATAACATTCGATACGAAAAATCTCACATTTTCCATAATAATTAAGTTGGTATTTCATATAAATTAGCTTTTGATGTAATACTGTACATTAACTTCGTTTCTATGGGTATGTGGAAAAGCATTTAAGAATATTATTTTATTTTATTTCATTTGAAGAAATTGTAAATGTTTCTGGAGCGAGTAACAGTATTGTACATATAAAACAACATCTAAATGAGATAAACTGGATTGATTGAGTTCATATCACCACATCTCCTTCCCATTAGATTAACAAGTTAAGCGGCGTTGGGTATGGTCAGTAGTCTTATGGGTGACCCCTCAGCGTTCAGATAATGTACTGACAGTCAGAGCGATGAGCTATAGTTTAAATCTGAAGGTTGTTATAGCATCAGGAAATCAGTTGAATGCACCAAAATCCTTGGATTCTCTTTTAAGTTTTCCTTGCGGGTGTGCATCATTTATTTATATCACGTTTTTAATCGTGAAACTCATCCATATATATATATATATATATATATATATATATATATATCTTTTTTGCTGGAAGGAGGGATCAAGGGCGAATGCCCGCAAAAGCGCAACCCCCCCACCCCATAGAAGAAGAAAAGAACCAAAATGAAGGTCCTTGGCCTTCGAGATGCCTGGACACTCTGCGTTTGAAAAATGGGAGGTCATAGACAGGAGGAAAGATGGAGTGAGGAAGATTGTTCGAAAATACTGATTAATTCTTGCATTACAGAGTTGGACAGAAAAGAAATGAGAAAGTGTAGAAAGTATGGTGGTGTTGCTCTCCTTAAAGAAGGAGGCATGCAGTTAAAGAGTTCAGAAGAGCAATGTCCGTTATAATAGAGATAGTAAAGAGATAGTAAGGCAACATTGCAGCGAAGAGAGAGAGATTGAAGACAGTGAGTAAGAGGCGGGGAACTGATGAGAGAAAAGCCTTTGATTCCACCCGGTCAAGTAGAGCTGTGTGGGTTATGGTAGAGTAATTATTTAGGAAGAAACTGTTGCATCGAACCAGAGTAAATGCAAGATTTCTCTTGAGGTAATACTTGTTTTCATATTTTATTTAAATATGTATATATATATATATATATATATATATATATATATATATATATATATATATATTTAGTGGACACAGAGGTGAGTTACCCAACCAACAGTAAAACTGTTTTTAAAATTATTTTGAGTTGATTAACAATAAATTAATAATAATCTAAAAAGATCAACTTTTCCACACGTATTAAAAGTGACCACAAGTACGTAACTGGAGTTCGAATTGTCTATTCCAACCGTATTTTAATGTACACCCACTTATCCTTAAAATAAATATTTGAAAGGAAATATAGCAGAGCCTTGTTCAGAGATTTGATTCGAGATTAACTTACAGTATTTCGAAATCTTCTTCTTTGCTTTTTCATTAAACTAAATTGGAAGTGACTAAAATTTGGAAAAGAATATTCTGAAGATGTAGTGATCCGTGGAAATATTCGGAAGGGGAATTCCAACATCCCTGAATTCCTTTTTGTGTGATCATGAATTATAATTTCACATTTCAATAAACTAAATTCAGTTTTAACGGATGAACCTTACCTTATGAATAGGCTGACCATACGTACCGTTTTGAACGGGACAGTACCGTTTTTTTTATGGGTTCTGTATGGGTTCTGTCACTGAAGAATAATTGTAAGCTCAATATGTTTATGTACTTACTTTTTCATGAATACAGAATATTACATAACCCCCGTCCCTTTTTTGCCATCCCAACGTCCCGTTTTTGTCTCAAGGAAATATGGTCAGCCTACTTATGAACCTTATGTTGTTTCGTGCGTTGGTCTCTCTTCACACGGAGGTCAAGCTGGTGGCCCCGCCTCCCGATGAGCTATATATATATATATATATATATATAGAGAGAGAGAGAGAGAGAGAGAGTGAAGAGAGAGAGTTACAAGGAGTTACAAGGAAAAGAAGTACCTCAAAAGGCCTTGCGGCCCATACCGATGAGGTACTACCGATGAGGTACCAATGGCAACGGGTGCCAGGGAAAACTTTCTACACCCTCAAATAGTGTGCAAGATTTGGTCTAACCTTTTCTTGAAATGATCCACAGAGGAACTGTTCACAACTTCTGAAGGTAACCTGTTCCATGTGTCACAGATCTTATAGGTAAAGTAATTCCCACTCACACTAGTCCTAAACCGTTTCAAATCCAACTCCCAACCATTGTTACGAGTTGGGTTATCATTTAAACTAAACATGCTTCTAAAATCGATATTGTTGAACCCGCGTAAGAGCTTGAAAACCTCGATGAGTTGACCGCGCAGCCTCCGAGTTTCAAGCGAAAACAAGTTCAGGGCGTGTAAGCGTCGATTGTAGCCCATATGCCTAACGGAAAGGACTAACTTTGTGGCCCTCGCCTGGACTCGCTTCAGCATCTCAATATCTTTCATGAGGGTGGCCGACCAGAACTGCACAGCATACTCCAGGTGCGGCCGAACCAGGGAATTGTACAGAGAGAGCACAATCTCCTTGTTCCGAAACTGAAATTGCCTCCTGATATAACCCAACAGCTTCTGGGTTTTCTTTTCCATCTCTACGCACTATTTCTTAAAATTAAGGTCGCTGCTAATTAGCACACCCAAGTCCTTTTCTAAATCAGTCGCCTCAATATTACTCCCCAACATCGAGTAGTCCGATTTGGGATTGGCGTAGCCAATGTGCATCACTTTGCATTTACCCAAGTTAAATGGCATTTGCCATTTTTCGGACTACTCTCCTATCCTACCTAGGTCCGCACGCAGTTGCTCGATCGCTTCGGACGTCCCAACATTGGCCCCAAGCTTGGTGTCATCAGCGAATTTGGCGATCCGACTGACGATGACACCGTCGATATCATTTATGTAAATAATAAACAACAGCGGCCCCAAAACGGAACCCTGAGGAACCCCACTAGTGACCGAGGCCCAACCCGAACTAATCCCTTTAATTACAACCCTCTGCCGCCTATTCTTCAGCCAGTTTTCAATCCACCTACCTACTTCCCCACCAATACCCAGCGCGAGGACTTTCGCCATTAGCCGACGGTGAGGTACCTTATCAAAAGCTTTCTCAAAGTCGAGATAAACTATATCAATCACCCTACTCTTATCATACTCTCTCAATATGACGTGGAAAAACACGAGCAAGTTGGTGAGACACGACCTATGCCGTCTAAACACATGTTGGGAGTCCCCAAGCAGCTTGTAGGAATCCAAATGGTCAACGCTCCTATCCGTTATTATCCCCTCTAATAATTTACCTACAACTGAAGTGAGACTAATGGGACGATAGTTCCCTGGACTTTCGTGATCCCCTTTCTTAAAAATAGGGGACACATTGGCTTCCCTCCAGTCACCAGGCACCTGGCCCGTCTCGAACGATTTGTTGAAGACTGTAGCCAGGTGGGGAGCCACCTGGTCGCGCACCTCCCGCAACACTCTGGGGAGGAACTGGTCTGCCCAGGAGCCTTAAACGCGCTCAGTTTATCTATTCTATCGGCAACGACTGTTGCAGTACACCGAACACTATCCACGCCAGCACCTTCGTGCCTTACGCCTGGCTCGGGGATGACACGGGTGTCCTCCCTGGTGAACACTCCCGCAAAGTGCTCATTAAGCACATTAGCGATGTCCGCGTCGGAGGTCCGCAGAACGCCGCTTCGGTCCTTTATCATGCTTCTAATAGGCTTTCTACTATTAACATAACTGAAGAACTCCTTAGGGCTCCCCTTGCAGAGGCTTGCCACCCGTAGTTCTTCGTTACGTTTCGCTAGCCTAACCTTCGCCTTCACTTCCCTACACAGGCGGACATACGCTTCAGTGTTCTCATGGGAACGATTGGCCTTCGCCCTCCTATACGCGGCTTCCCTCTTTCGAATAGCCGAAGCGATGTCACGACTGAACCACTTAGGCTGCGTTGAAGCAGGAGTGACCGGTTTTGAGGGTATGGTAGCAGACTGCAGCACCATAAACTCGTCCCGGAATGCAGTTCACACTCCCTCAACATCGCCGTCGACATCTATCACACAAAGACAATGTAGATTTTTCTATGTAGTAATAATAATAATAAATGACTCTTTCTCGCCGATTTGTTCGTTCTAACAATGGTTAAGCTTTTCACTCCGCCTTAGACCCACAGTTTAACGTGGAGACCGAATACATTAATCCGGGCGGGTAGAAATGTCATCGCCCCTATCTCTCAACCGCCGGTTAATCCACCAGTAGGACACCTAGGGTACCCATTTATCAGCCAACCACGCAGAAATTCAATAACTAAATAAAATTTTTCCACACGCCTACGCGAGAAGTCAAATGGACTACATTAATTAATCAAAGTTGAAACTCAATTTAGTGTGGCGGCAAAATAATAAAATATTGTTGTGATCGATATTGCATAAAGGGGTAGGTTGGGGAAATCCAAGCATGGATGCAAATATTGACGTGGTAGAGACAGCATGGGGAGAAAAGTATGGATACAAATATTGACGTGGTAGAGACAGCAAGGGGTAATACGAGCATTAAATCTATGGAGAGATTATAAAGACACCGTTAGTCGTCCAAAGCATGGACCCGTTATATCGGTGTTACGATTGGTACACAAATTAGACCCCCCAGTTACACTGGCAACCAATCATTACGAACATCTTCTCAATCTTTTGAGCATTAAATCTACGGAGAGAATATAAAGCTGCCATTAGTCGTCCAAAGCATGGAGCCGTTATATCGGTGTTACGATTTGTGCACAAATTAGACTCCACCCTGTTACACTGGCAACCAATCATTATGAACATCCTCTCAATCTTTTGAGCATTAAATCTACGGAGAGAATATAAAGATGCCATTAGTCGTCCAAAGCATGGAGCCGTTATATCGGTGTTACGATTGGTGCACAAACTTATCATAGCTCCACCCAGTTACACTGACAACCAATCATTACGAACATCTGCTCTTGGTCTTTTTGGGAGGAGCTTGGTGATTGTGCATATAAAAGGAAATATTTTTCAGTTGGGGGTTACAGTAGCTATTTTCGCCAGTGAATAAACAATCCCTCTGCCAGTGAATAAACATTCCCTCCGCCATGGATCATGAACTTTACACTTTTCCAGATTTGTATCAAGAAACATTGACTTAAATTAATCTTTTTAACGCGATTAACCGTGATGGACTATTTCCAATGCAAACCGTTGATGATATTTCCAATGACGCTTCTTACGATCCGACGCAAGGGACTACCATAGAAATGTGTGTCTATAATATTATTTTTTTTGGAGTCAATTATTCACAAACTGTCAGAAAGATTATTTCATATATATATATATGGAGGGATGTAGTATCTCGTCAAGTACTTCATTTAGATAAGCGCCATTATGCTAAAATCGCATTTTTTTATGGCAATCTTTTGCATGTTTCTTATAAATGTTATTCGGAATTACCTCTTAAATGAGCTTCTCTGAGCGGTTCAAAGATATCTTCACATAATGGGGTCTGTCTTACAATATGTATACTCTGTATATGTTTTTATTAAAAAAGATTCAATATGAACATTTTTCTTTCTCCTTTAAGGTCCGATGAGGATTTGACACGCGTTATACAATCTTTTGAAGAATCTCGTGTCATGGACCTGAATACGGAGGATATACCGAACAGTCAGCCCAATGAATGTCACATCGAAATAATGTAAGTGTTTTTCGATCTTTTTAGGGGGGAAGAAGACACAATATATTTTCATCAATTTATTAAATGAAAGAAATAAGTACAATAACCATTTTAAACTACAGAATATACACACTAACTACAAATATATATATACACACATGAGAAAAACATTATACTATACAACGAGTACGCACAATTGGAAAACGGCTTTTAATCTGTCTGCATACCATTTCATCGTTTCGTTGAGTGTGACACAGGTCGAATAATTTTTAAAAATTTATAAATTCTTTACCACGTGATATATGCTTGAGAAATGAAATGCAGTACATTCCACAAGTATTACTAAAATAACCTTGTAACCGGAATGGGCTCCATACAACTTCGGGAATATGTAACTGAGTGAGAAATTTTACAATAGCAGGGTCACTCCAGGGTTGAATTCCGAGTGAATGAAAGTAGTACAGGCGGTGCCTATTTTTAAAATAGATTGGAAACCAATGAATCCCTTCATTACCGATGACATCTGTGTTCATATTAAGACTACCGCATTCTCGCGTAGTTGGCAAACTCAATGTTTCATTCTTTGTAAACACGCCGATAAATTTGGAACGTGTGACTCGTTCACTATTCATTACTATCTGAAGTATATTCGCATTCATTTTAAAAGTCAGTGATAACGCTCCTAAATCTGTCTACTTCTATTAGGGCTTGCGACTCGGTATACTAGTACACTAATAGGGCGTCTATAGGCTTGGTGAATTCCAACCTCACTGAGATGTTTCCGCTCTGTTGTGGACTTCATTGCATATTTACACTAGCAGATAAGTCAGGAGTAATGTCAAATGGATAAAGGTTAAATTGATCAATGAATTCTTCCTGCGTTACCCCATTTCCGAGCTCGTCACAATCACCTGCAATATGGGCCAGATTACTATAGGCTCTCGCGAAAAGAGGTAACACAGCGTCTGAAGAATAGTCCGTATCCAATGTTCCACCCAAAGCAATGTCATTAACGTATGGAGTTATATTTTTAAGTCCGAAATTCTCGAATTTAAAGGCACTCTTTTTATATTTTCCATACACCGAAGCATGGTCCTCCATTCCGATTAATATCCTTTTAGGAAAATTTCCCAGGGCGATGTTTTCTATCTGCTTCGACGCGAACCCTGCAATCACCGTATATAGTTTGATTTGTACTTTGTTAATAGGGTATTTCACTCTAGCGTTTAGTAAATTTTTCTCAATTTCTAATTGTTTTGGTGAACTTAATTTCACTCGTCGTACTCGGAGGTATGTCTCCATAATGTGAACCACAATGGGTTTGCTCCCTCTTCTTGATCACCATCCAGATTTAAGCAGATCTCAGGACTCGTGCGAGTGAGTTTTATTTTCATATCCACCCCGTTCACAAGCAACTTTTCCTGGAAAGTGAAATCTGTGTGCAGACGTCCAAAACACTCGTATATCTTCCTTTTAGAATTTTTAAATTTGTCCTTTATCCTACTTTCGTCTTTAGTTTGATAATATCCCTCGGCACCTAAAAAGGTAGCCTTCGCTTCTTTGGAAAAGTTGAGGACATTTTCCAGATAGGCTCGTAGATGATAGTATCCCGTGCCTGACGATATGTTGACCTGATTTAAATATACGTCACACTGATTGAATATGGAGTGCAGAAAGTTTGTTTCAGGGTATACAGCATATTTGTCATCGCAGTCCGTTCCATCAGAATGGGCTATAAGTAGCTTAGCGTACATGTGCACACAGCTTGGATCAAAAAAGTAAGGGCCTGAGCTGGGTATCACGAATTCTATAGGAGCACTCGGGGAACTAATTGTGTTTAAAGGGTTAATTGTAATAAAGTCACTGTGCTCAATAGAAACTTGAGTTGGAGGCATCTCAAAAAGGGATAGCTCCGATTTACAGCATTGTGAACTACATGGGTGGATGAAGCGTGCCATGACGAGTTAGAAATAGTGCCTCCTCTCTCGACAAGTAGTAAACAAACTATGATTCATGAGATCAATGTCCTTAGCTTATATCAGTCAAAAAAGTGGTCAACCATAGGTTTCATTCGCTTACAGCACTTCTTTTTTGATATCCTTTTACGTTTAATGCCACGTGATCCCTTCTTCCGGACAGCTCTCTCTTCTTCCCCACCACGCATTTTTCTCTTTGCATCTTTGATGATTTTCCCGTGTACTTTAAATTTTTTTTAGAGCTTCTTTAGGTTTAGCCCCAGCCAATATGTCTTCTGCAGTGTTAAGACCTGATTGTAGCGCTTTCCTTCCGAGGTATCTGGCACCCCTCTTCAGCAAAGGAACAGCCGTACGTAGTATGGATGAAAAAATGGACCCAAGTCCACTACCGCGCTGGTATCTCACCCTCGATAGACGGTGAAAGGCTTTCTATCCATTATAACTCAGTGCGTCGAAAGTGTAGCTTCACTGTTAAGCTCCCGTTACCGAATGGGAAGTTTTCACCCTCAATCGTTCTTATATATATTGAGATATTGGTATTAAATTAGTTGCGACATTCACATAATGGGGTCTGTCATATGTAATACTCAAACTCCTTCCTCTATGGTTGGGGATGTGGGCAATGCGCAGCAGGCGTGCCTGGGTATCCCCAACAAACTGGTGCTCCACTATATTACTGTAAATATAGCACATGTCTGGGGACTGAGAGCTTTCAGCAAATTTCTCCATCTTCAATTGAAACATTAAGCTGGACAAGTCACGTTGTGCCTCGTGAAATGTCTCTCTTTGGAAGGCTGCGCTATATCGGCCCTCAGCCGCAATTGTGAACAGCTCTTTATCTCTAATATTTTTACTAAGCGTTGATTTTAACCTCAATGTGCATGCGGGCGTGTCTATGTTTACGATTTCAAAAAGTAAATCGTTTGTCAGGTACGAATTTTCAAGACTCTTGTTTAAACCCTCCACAATATCCATGGCTGTATCATAATGCCCGATTCCTAACGAAACATTTATGCTATAGAACCGTCCCTCACCGCACAGGGTTGAGCGTACAGTATTGTCTAAGATTATGCCTAATTTTTCGCATTCATCGGTGCTTCTAAGGATCAGAAATATGACCTGTGCTTTTTCAAGAGTTAAAAATTTGGTGGTTAACTGGAGTTCACATACCCCACCTCATACGAATCACGACCCAATTCAATGGGTCCATGGAGCTCTGTTACAAAGTTGGCTAGTGTGTTGTTAGGGTGTACAGACAGGGACGAGGAGGACGGGAGTGTGACGTAGAAATGGTTAGGAGCCATGTTGCATACTATTTAAGCTTTATTATTGCATCAGCTTTTATATAGGTGTTGAAGCTTTCTGGGTACCCTAGCCATTTCACCAGGTACATTTTTATCTTTCCTGAACCTTTGCTTCCTAAAATTTTCTCAATTTTAAACACATTTTTTCCTAAATTAAATGCCACTTTCTGCAACTCCTCGCGGTAAAAGCCTCCTCCGATTTCTTCCCCATTCAAATCTTCAACGTAATACATCGTTATCTCAACTTTAGGTCTCATAGCCCTAACTTTAAAAATCTCACGTGTCCATCCTTGCTCAAAACCTTTCGCGAAATTATTTCCAGAATGCGAAAGCTTTACATAATCATTGATTTTGAAACGCGCAGAGTGTGGTGGTGTTGGTGATCCATCTCTTCTCGGGAGCGTACCTCTTTCTAAAACTTCGTTAGGTGTTGTCCCAATCATGCGATGGTGGGAGCGGTTGTAAGATGATGCCAATGATTCCAGAATGTCTAGAAATCTGTATGTGTTTTTATGTGTAAAATAGCGGTGCATGCGTTCCTTTATGGTACGTTCAACTCTTTCAGCTAAAGAAGCCTTATGTATAGAATTGGTTGTGTAATAGCTGATATTAAACTCTGTCAACATGTTCTGAAAAGCACGGCCTATAAATTCCTTCCCCATATCCGTACAAAAATAGCCAGGAACCCTGTTTTCTTTTAACATTAGCGTTTTGGTGGCTTTAGCAACTGTTTCAGGTGATTTATTTTTCAGAGGAACTAGCCACAGATATCTAGAGAATACATCTATTATGAATAGAATGTAACGGTAACCATCGTTATACACAGAATATCTTTGCATGTCTGTTAAATCTGCTTGCCAAATAGAATCAATCGAGGCAGCCGTTGTCTTGGCTGTTTTAAACCTTTTTCTCACCGGCTTATGAAGCGTATAAGCGTCCTGCTCCCGCAAAAATCTCTCAAATTTTTTTTCCTACTCCGTAAACACTTCTGTATAGTCTATCTACGCCGCCGTAGGAGGCTGGGTTAGAAATGTCATAATAACGTTTCTTAATACGTTAGCCATTTGCGTATTTTAGAGGCACGTGGGTAGGGTTGACCGTTGTTTATCCTCTTCTTTCTCCTCTTCAAAGGTGTTACCGCGGGGGTGACGGCGTCTTCAATTGTGTCACGTGCGTTGCATGTTCCAAGTCTTTTAACCTGTTCAGATTTCCTATCAACGTTTTGGGGACATTTATTTGTTGTAGTCTTGCTTTAATATGCTTCCATCCTGATGGTGAGGGCCTATCCCACTTTCTCACCAGATCATGGACAATGTCTACGATATTCGACCCCTGTACCTTTGATCCTTCCACAATGATCGCCTGTATCGGTCCATTGTATGGCTGGGTCCTCATTCAATAGATTATAAAGACTTAAACCTTTATTCCTCAATGTATGTGGGAGGGTGCTTTTTAATACATGCTCGATATGTTGTGTGGCTGACCCTTAATCTTTGGTTGGTCAGCTGTATCGTCGGGTACAGGTCCTATGTCATCATGTCCATCGTTCCCGTGCTGTGCCTAATAACCACAGGAATCTCTGTCGGGTTCTTATAATTTTCGTACTCGTGAAGAAATTTCTGCAGAGCTTCTTGGTATAAGATTCTTTTCTCATCAGGTGTTTTTTCACTGTTTAATAGGGCTAGCAATTCGCTTTCCATTCTTTTAAGTCTGCTTTTACGGGGATCTAGATCCGTGTCTGGATTCCTTTGCAGTGAAGCGTACACCTCGTGTGGAATCACTACCACTTTCTTCATTATATTAATCTAGTCAGTAAAGGACCCAAAACTGAAAATGGGGAGAAATGACCCTCCTGTTTGTACAATAATTCGTTTTTTCTTCGCTACAGTTTGACTTTTACGAGCGAGTGCACGTATTATGTTCTTGTAACGGCGTAGGCGAGCCTTCTGAGATGGTTTCATTGATACATTGCAATTTATAACGTTAAGACAGATTTCACAGATGCATTTTAAAAAGTCGGAGTCGATATTTTTAATAAACATCTGCTGCATTGCCCGGGGCAGTCGATGATAGATTTTTATTAATTCACGGTATTTCTTTAGTCTCTTTGTCATTCTGGAATATACACCGTTTCAGGCTCGTTTGGAAATATATTCGTTCTTAGAAGCACCCTAAACGTGTTTCGCGGATGAAGGTCGCAAAGCAAATATCCGTAACGCGTGCTTGTAGCTTCTTTATAAACTTCCAAAAACTCCTTACGCTGATTCGGGAACATTTGATTGGCTAATACCCCAATTTGTGATACATCTCTACGTTGCGCGAATAAGACTAGATATTGTGTATTTAACGACACGTCGCGCATGTATCTATTTTTGAAAAATAGATTCTGATTGATGAAGAACACGCTTATGTTAAGATGGTGGGAGAATACTGTAAATGTCTCGGCAAACGTTTTATCCATCTCCAACATGAGATCGTCAATTACAATGACTGTATGTTCATTTCCCTTTAAAGAATTAACGTCATATACACCTTTGTGGAACAAAATATCATCTTGGTACTCGTTGAACACTGATTGATACGTCGAATAGCACCATATAACTTTATGCACAAATTTGAGAACATCTCTCCTTTTCTTTAATGATTTTAAGCATAAACACAGTTTTACCACATCCTGTAGGTCCAGATATAATACATGTGGATGGGCTCGTGAACCTGAATTTTTCTACAGAGTCCATTTCTAACACGTCACATTCCTAAGTGGGTCATTTACAAAATATTACAAATTTTGAGTGCTGCTCCTTATATTTTGTTTTCTTCTTCCACAGAACCGTGAATGACGATGAAGTACAGCACCCCATCATCGTCATTACGGATGACCCCGAAGACAGTGTAGTTGTGATCACAGAATCCTTCCCCGCCGACGAAACCTCACCAGCGATACCTATAGCACGTTCAAAGCGGAGGTATAATGAAGAGTCCCGCAAGTCAGGTATAAAACTTGCTAGGATTGCGACAGTTGTTAGACTACCAGTAGTAGAGCCCCCAACCCTCTACGTCTTACGCAACAAGCCCCCACAATAGTAACTTCCTCAAATACATCCCCTTGTTCATCCTCCACAGCAGCTTCCCGTTCTGTTGAGGCTGCAGTAATAGAGCCCCAACCCTCTACGTCTTACGACACAAGCCTCACAATAATAACTCCCTCAAATATAGCGCCTGGTACAACCTCCACAGCAGGTTCTCGCTCTGTTGAGTATGGCATAGCATTCGAGATGGTGCGTACCGTTGCTCCCACCCCAGTCTTGACTAGAAATCGGTATATAGTCAGGGTTGATCCTAGATCCATGTATAGCAGTGGTATTGAACACGGACTACGGCGCACAGTTAAGCTTATTGTAGAGTTTGCCCTTCAGAACCGTGACAAGCGTGAAGTCAGGACGAGGCTGTCCTTCGGATTGGGGTCAGATGACGGTGATGTAGATGATTTTTGGGTAGTAATACCCTTCAGACGTTTGGCAGCTGAAGATATAGAGTATATATTAGAACGTATAATGCAGGCTTCACAAAGTAGTATAGCCTTCAATATGGACAACTTCACGGTAAATATTTACCGTGTATTCCGTGTTGCGGGTCATAGCACCACACCTTATACTCTTAACTTCAATTCTCCGATTATTTACCGAAAGCATATAAAGGTCGATCGTGGTTGCAGCTTTATGGCAGTGGTCTTAGCACGTATGTTTACTCTACTAAATACACGGGTCAAAAACATTTGGTTGCCTACGGTAATGGAGCGTGCCCGTAAACTAGCTGTAGACTGTGAACTTGAATTTGACTGTGATATGGGTCCTGAAGAGCTGAGAAGGGTTGAACAGGAAATGAATGTTTGTATAGTTGTATTTGTAATGGATGATCGTCGTAGGACTGTGTATGTTTTAAAAAGCAGTGTGAGAGATCGTACAAGACCCCTACTTATTTTAGGACTGTCTGGGACAACATATCTCTCCATCCGTAATACTGTATAAGGGACCTTTACGCGAGTTATGATAAAAGTCGAAAATATGGGCGACATCATGATTTGTGTAAGGGCTGTATCGAGTTTGCGGATGATAGAGTGAAACATTGTAAAGATTGCCACATGGTATGTGAGCAGTGTAAAAGCTCCAAATGTGAAAGCCGTGTAGTTGAAGCTGAGAAGACGGACTGTGATGTGTGTAGACGCACATTTTTCAATAATAACTGTTTTGAGCTCCATAAATCAATTGGCACGTGCAGGAAAATGAGGATGTGTGAATGTGATATGTTTCACACAATGGATAATTGGGGAAAATTTAGGCATAAATGTGATGAAATTCACTGTCCTACATGCCAGGAGGAATATAAGGCGGTTGGAGTAAAGCATGTATGTTATATGAAAGATGCTAAGCCTAAAAATAACCCCTGTATAACTGTATACTACGATATAGAAACATACTCGAACGCCGAAACCAAAGAGGTTATGCCACATTTACTTGTAAGCCAGACTATCTGTGATGATTGTATGGAGATCGAGTGTAATGAGTGTCACAAATGCGGTGAACGTACAAACGTTTTTAAAACGAGTGCCTACGATAGCCCTGTGAAACTCTTTGTGTTCGATATTGTCAAGCTAGTGGACAAGTTAAAAAAAATTACTGTGTATATTCTCGCCCATAACGGGGCAAAATTTGACACACATTTCCTTTATAAGGAGTTGCTTGAGCACGAGTCATCTAAGATACTTACAGGTAATCCCTTGAAAAGAGGTAACAAACTAATACATATGCAGATAAGAGGTATTGTACAGTTTAAAGACACTTTATTATTCACACCTTGTAAATTAGCAAAGCTACCCAAGGTGATGAGTGTAGCTGTTGAAGTTTCAAAAGGATATTTCTCTTACACATTCCTCAGTAGCGAAACTTTAAATTACGTAGGACTACCTCCACCGAAACATTACTTTAAGTATGAATGTATGAGTACAGATGAACGTGAAGATTTTAACCAATACTACAACAGTTTTAATAAATCTAGTCCTTATAATATACAGTAGCTGATGAATGTGAGCGTTATTCCGTGAATGATGTGCGCGTGCTTAGAGTATGTTTCCAGGCCTTTAGAAGGATGTACATGTAGTTCTTATTTTTATATTGCACGGTAGAAGATAAAGTGTATGTATTTATTTATTTAACATAATTGTGTGTATATATTTCTGCTATATTGACGGTTATATTATTTCTTATTTTTTATTTTTGTTTTTTGATCATTCCAATGTATATATATTTTCTATATATTTCCATAATATAATTGTGTGTGTATATTAAGGTGGAGTGAAAATATCATTTTTAGATTTTTAATTTACTTGAGTGTGGAAAAGTTGCCAATGGGCTTTAGAAACAAGCATGTGAAATTATAATACAATTGAAGCATTGCTTGATTGACCACCAGCGATTTTAATTATGGCATATTTCATGTTTTAACGATCGCTTTGCCCATCAGGAGTCATCCAAGATGCTGGTCTTTCATCTATGTTTATGCAAATAATTAACAGCTTAGTTTGCTGTAGACTGTGTTATTGCATACTTGAGGTTGACATTTAAGATTACAACATGTGTGGAATGTAAATTAATGGCAATTACAGAGGGTGGCCAAATTATTAGAGCTGATGTGAGTAAGTGAGATAAGAAAGAGTTTAGTTAACCATACATTGATTTAATGCTAGTTTCAGTGATGGTAGTGATTTGGTGCGATAACATATGCAGTCCGTGAGTCAGAGGGGATGGGACATTGGGAGTGGGGGGAGAGTGAGTAATATGCAAAGCGCGGCTGCTCCGCCAAGCTCAGTGCACATGTGGCAGTGAGAATTGAAGGTTATTTGTGTTGTTATCATCATTTTTTCGTGAAACTTGATATTAAAAGTAAGTTAATTACATATTGATATTGTTTACAGGTGTTTGACAAGTGATTGTGACAGTATTAATTTGATATTTCTTTTTCTTGCAGAAATTCTTTAATAGTCTTACATTGCTTACAATTTATAATAATTGGTTTTTTTTCAGAATGGAAATTATTACGAGGGAGAAGGCGGCATGTGTGATTTTTGGCGCGCCACGCGAGATACCCACAAATGTTCTTCCCACCTACGCTGATGTTATGAAGGCTTACATCCATACAAGACAACAGCTGACAACGAAGAATAACAAATATCCACCGTTCGCCGAAGTATCAAAAAAAGTTTGCGTTGATGTTGAACTTGTTTGGGAGAAAGCGTTTCTTCCGACCGTGACGCACGGACGAGTGATTGAAACGCTCAGACCGTACAACGAGAAATACAAGAAAATCTTGAAACCATACAAGGCTCGGAAGGACAACGACAACTACAAGCAACAACTTGAACAGTTCAGAGAAGACGCAGATAAACTCTTCGACATTAGCAAATGCAAATGTGTAGATTTCGTCATGAGCTGTAAGTGCGAAAGAGCGGACAAAGTACCACTCAAAGAAAGAAAGTTTCTAGAGGACCAGAGAGGAGCCAGAAAGATGATTATTGGAGGCATCGATTTGGTGGAAACAACAAAGCTACAGAAGAAAATATCCAGGAAAGTCTGTGAATCGAGAAGACACAGCATTCACCAAGAACAATCGAAGCAGCAATGCAATTCTGGAAGCTACAACGAGGAAGACAAGGACGACGACACCGACAACAGCGACGAAGAATACACCCTATCTAAATGCAAAAAACTTCACTTTTTTACGTGAAGGTCAAAATATGAGAATAAAAACCCACTCTAATAGACAGAGTTTATTTCCACGACAGTTTCGACGCCCACTGGCATCCTCCTCGGGTGGATACAGAAACACACCCGAGGAGGATGCCAGTGGGCGTCGAAACTGTCGTGGAAATAAACTCTGTCTATTAGAGTGGGTTTTTATTCTCACACCCTATCTAAGTCACACTGTAAACCTGATCTATCGACACTGGAGAGTAAACGTCAAAGAATGACGATGACTGTACGATTACCATGTTTGGCTAAAGCGTGCGATAGAACGGGCGTCTCAGATCGAGCAGCAGCCGTTATTGCCTCATCCGTGCTACAAGACATTGGAATTGTGTCTACAAATGACACCTCCAAAGTCATTGATCGTAGTAAAATTCGCCGAGAAAGAAGTAGAACTCGTCAAGAACTGACAAAACTAGACAGCAGTATGACAGACTTGCCTGGATTGTACTTCGACGGTCGAAAGGATAGAACGATGAAAAATGTACGAGACGCCGCAGGACATGGCCACCGGGACAGAGATACAGAAGAGCACGTCAGCATTATTTGTGAACCAGGTTCATCGTACTTTGGCCACGTGACGCCGTCAAGTGGATCAAGCAAGGCGATTTCCAAAGTAATCTTTGAATGCTTGGCTGCGCGAAGTGTGGATCTCGACAGTGTGAAAGTCGTCGGATGCGACGGAACCGCTGTCAACACTGGACATAATGGCGGAGTTATTCGGCAGCTTGAAGAATTACTACAAAAACCGCTGCAATGGCTCGTGTGCTTATTACATGCTAACGAGCTCCCCCTGCGACACCTGTTTCAGCATTTAGATGGAGCAACTACAGGACCTAAGTGCTTCTCAGGACCGATAGGGAAATCTCTCACAGCATGCACGGAACTCCATATAACATCGTATGAACCTATATCTCCATTACAGCCACTGCCGCATGTTGACGTGAAGGACCTGAGCATTGACCAGCAGTACCTGTGGCAGATGTGTCAAGCTGTCAGTGAAGGACACTGTCCCTGTGATCTAGCATTGCGAAAACCGGGACCATTGAACCACTCGCGATGGTTGACAACTGCCAACAGAATCCTCCGCCTCTATGTTGGCCTCGATGCACCATCCAACAACATCAAAACTCTTGTCACATTCATCATCCGGGTCTACGCCCCAACATGGTTCGCCATCAAGACGCAGCCATCATGCAAAGATGGAGCCAAACATCTGCACGGGATGATGGTGAGAACACGGTACCTCAGCTCCTCTCTAAAGAAAGTCGTCGACCCGGTGATTCGGCGAAACGGCTTCTGCGGACACCCGAGAACGTGCTATTAGCCATGATCACAGATGAGCGACCACATATAAGGGAACTCGGACTCAGAAGAATCATGAAGGCAAGATCACATGTGTCTGCAAACAAAATCCGCAGGTTTCGAGTGCCACCGCTCAACCTCGACGCGACCGAATACCAGGACATGGTCGATTGGCAGACTTTGACCGTGACGGAGCCTCCTGTTACGATGGATATGACGGACAACGAATTGAACGACATGATCTCTGCTCAAATTTCACCAAGTGTCCTCTTCCCTCGCTTCCCTTGTCACACACAGGCGGTGGAAAGATGCGTGAACCTAGTTACCGAAGCTTCAGCCGCTGTGTGTGGCGAGACGTCCCGCCATGGATTTATTCGGGCTCGCGTCGCTTCTCGGCAGCTTATGCCGAAACTTGAGTCTAAACGTGACTATCAATTCTGAATTAACCATGCATGCATAACTCAGACTCTATCGTTAGCATAATAGTGTGCCAAAATAACTAAAAATATATAGTCTGATGTTTACTCGTATTTTAGGTATTTTTGTGTAAAATCGTATATTATTGTAAACTTATAACGTCTGGTGGTCGATCAAAAGATTGTCTGATTTTAATAAACTTTTTTGCATATTGTTCTATTAGTCCATTGGCAACTTTTAAAACCTGAAGTAAGTTAAAATTCACAAAAAAAAATTTTGGGGCCATTTTCACTCCACCCTAGTGTATATATTTCTCCTGTACTGTTATATTGACGGATATATTTTTTGATTATATGCATATTCCTCGTTCATATTTCTTAAACTATTATTATTTTTAATTGATCATTCAAATGTATATTTATTTTCTATATATTTATAATAAACAGAATGATGCAATGTTGTTTTATTTAATTCTTTTGGTTGTAAACAATTATGCCAAATGGCTGGTTACGCCTTCTAAACGTACTAGCGGAATTCTAAGCCAACTTTTAAGAATTAATTAAATAAATGGTACAATCTGGCAACCTAATAATGTATACCTGAACAATTAAAAACGGCATCTCGTGTGAATTAAAATAAATGGTGGTATCTAGCAAGTCGCCCTAATAATGTATACCTGAACAATTAAAATAAAAAGTGGTATCTGACAACTCAACCTGAACAAGCCATTTACGCCTTCAAAGCTGAGAAGGCTCGCTATAGTGAATTTTTTAATGTTAATATTGTTCGAATAATTAATTCACTTTAAGGTGAAAATCCGTTTATATATATATATAAGATAAGGAGAAAGTTGTGTGTTTGTGTGTGTGTGTGTGTGTGTGTATTTCGTCTGAACTATTATTTTGACGACTGTACGTTCCGTATTATATTATTTTTGTGTAATAGAAGGCAAATTCTATTTATTTACAATAATTAATAAACATATTGAATTTTTTATTGTCAATTTCGGTTTCAGAAAGTACGTTTGCTTTGGTAACGAATTAAAATAAATGGTGGTGTTTAGCAACTCACCCTAATGATGTATACCTGTACAATTAAAATAAAAAATGGTATCTGGCAACTCAACCTGAACAAGCCATTTACATTTTCTAAGCCAACTGGCTGATTATGAGTCTATAAGAGGACGGCGGGTCGGCTGAAGCGTTATTATGCACTTGGCAGGAGCCAGGTGAACAACTCTCTTCCTTTCCCTCCTTCTCCTGTCTTTCTCTTTGGGGATAACGCCGCCTCCAAGTTTCATGACCCCTTGTTTCACCTGCAGCATCCCCCACCCCCCTTTGCAGCATTGAATTGTTGCATACCCCCCTTTGCAACATACCCCTCCCCACCCTCTTCACTGCATGCCCCCACCCACTTCATTGCAACCCTCTTTGCAACATACCCAACCCTTGCAACATACCCCTTCCCCTTTGCAACATTCAACGTTATCTCTTGCAACATCCTTGCACTCGTCCATTTTGAGGCTATACTACTCCAGTGCTATAGACATAGGAAATGTATCTGTTAGAACAGCTACATTAATAATTTCTGCTTTAATTAGAGCCGGCGGTGGAGACCTAAACGATTATGCAGTTTCAAAAACATCTACTCATACAGCAACACGAGAAAATAGGGTAAAAACTGAAAATGAAGTCAAAGAATTATTTCAAAATACCAATATAAAACATCTTGTTGCCATTGGGATTCAAAACAGATTTTAGGCTTGGAAAGGCTTGCTGTTGCTGCTACTGGACCTCCTGATATTGATAAAATTTTGGGGATACCTATTATTCAAAATGCTACTGGTGAACAAATGTCTGAAGCTACATTCAAGCTCCTTACAGATTGGCAGGTCACAGGAAAGGTGAGAGGTATGTCATTTGACACGACGGCCTCAAATACAGGTATTAACAAAGGAGCTTGCATTTATATAAAAAGAAATCTGAATAGACCATTATTATATTTAGCATCCCATCGAGCTAGATTCATGGCACCTCAGCTGTATTCAAATAAACTTGTGGCTAAAGACTCCATTAGCTGCAGAAGCACCACTCAATGACCTGCGATTTTAAAGCAATTAGTTAATGTCTGGCAGGAAGTAGATCCAGAAGTTTCTATTGTTGCAGTAGATGCATTCTTAAGACACACGTGGTATTTAAGTCAAGAACTTTTAGTTTTATCTCTTTTTAGTAAAACTTTAGATGAGAATACAGAGGCAAGTATTATAGGAAAGCCAGAAGTTCCAGAACTACACCCAGATATACATCTGGTGGATTTGATAGGACCTAATTCATAGAAAATCTTTAAAATCATGAATTTAGAAAGTTGTTCGTTGTCAAAGCCAGTGGGAGAATGGTGCTCAGATCCAAACTATAATGAAATGGAAGAGTTTGTGAGTAATTTGAAGGTTGTCAATGATTGTGCTGAAAGGGATATTAAGCTTATAACTGACCTGGCTCCTACAGTTAAAGATGAAGCTCAGCTTCAAGATAAAATTCAAACCACAGAACTTCATAGAAAAAATTTAAAAGAAATCAAGAAAAAGAATCTTTGTAATTACTAGGTAAATTATTAGTTTAAAAGGGGAATTAATGCAATTTTTTATTAAAAAAGGGGGCTTATGCAGTTTTTCATATAAAAAAAACAAAAAATTAAAAATGCAAAAAAAGTAAAAAAAATTTAAAAAACCTAAAAATAAACAAAAACACAAGAAAAAACAAAAAAAAAAAATAAAAAAAACCAGAGATTCCAATCGACCTTGACGTGGTTCTGGGGCTTCCTGCTAACAGATTGGAAAAATGTGTATGTAATTTCTAGCTTTAATGGGTCTTTTAAAGGTCAAAATGCCAATTTTTTGGTCTGAATTGGGGGTGTAAAATGTAAACCCCTAGAGATGCATGATTTTTTTAGGTAGGACTTTGAAAACTTGTTTGGGCATTCTTAGTAGCCCACTTCACGATATTATATCGGTTAATGCTGTACCCAACCAACTTTAGGTTTAACGGGACACCTTATTATACAGTATATACATTTTTTCACTTTTTTGTGGTGTTTGTCTAAAATTTATTTTATATATGCGATGTTTGTTATACCAACATTGTAATATCAGTACTGGGTGGGATAGGGTCATTTTTCTACTCCGTTTGTATGGCACCCTTATATTCTTTCTTATTAGGTTTTTCTCTGTTTGTTTAGGTTAGATTTGTACTGGTTGGGCTAGTGTCATATTCATTTTTCTACTCTCTCTTTTAATATCCAATAAATATACATGCAATTTTTTAGATTAGGTTACCCACATATTCTTTAAGTTCAACCTCTTATCACCCAGCCCCTTTTGAGGGAATCCCTCATCAACCTTCATGAGATTCCCTCCCCTAAATCACTCGGCATTTTTGCTCACTCCTACCCCTACGTCCATTCGGTATTTTTTCATCTTTTTCTCTTTCTGTTTAGGTTAGGTTAGGTTACCCTCATTCTTTCTTCGATTCAACCCCTTATCTACCTTTATCTTTTTATATTACTTATCAATCCCTTATTTACCTTTGACTTTTTATATTACTTCTTATCAACCCCTTATCAACTTTTATCAGGCTTCACCGACCTTCATCAGATTCATTTTTCCTCTCTTTCCACTCACCCCTTCCCCCCTTCCCCTCCCCCCGGAATTTTTGCGATCATACTACTGCAGCTCAGTACCACAAGGAACGATATTGGCCTCACTCCTATTCATTATCATGCTAACAGACACAGATAATGAGGTACACAGCAACAACATGAATTCATGTCATACAGCAGTGGTTCCCAACCGGTTTTGGCTTATGGCCCCCCTTAGGAACCTTATTTTTTCCTGTGGCCCCCATAAGCATTATTTTCAGTAGGTAATATGCAGATTTAACTCTATTTTACAAAATAACATTTTCCTGTGGCCCCCTTCAAATGTGCCATGGCCCCCAGGGAGCCATATGGCCCCCGGTTGGGAAACACTGTCATACAGTATTCAAATTAGTTTAACCTTAAAATATGACGTGTAAATTAACAGCTGCAGGATGTGAAATAGTTATTTAACAAATAATTATTATCCATTTATATTATATTTCAATTATTATTAATCTGCATCATTGGATATCGGACCTCCGACCTCAGATCTCTCTCTCTCTCTCTCTATATATATATATATATATATATATATATATATAATATATGTTATATATATATATATATATATATATATATATATATATATATATATATACAGTATATATATATATAGGGTAAAAAAATTAAGATAGGATTGTTAACCTTAACGTAAATGTTCCTTTATCAATTCTTAATTTATATAAAAAAAATTTTGTTCTATGTGAACCCCTGCTTGTTGAATACATTTGGTTAAACGCGGGATCCACTCATCGATGCATCTGTCAATATATCGCTCAGACACCTGATTCCAGCCATCCAACACGTTAAGGCGTAACTCGTCAACATTGCGAATATTTGAATTGGATTGAATTGAATTGAATTGAATAACCTTTATTAATAATAAAATAAATACAGTAGTCTTTTTACAATTTACAATTTTTACAATGACATGAATAATTGTGAAGCTCGACTATTTATTTTTTTATTTAATTTGGCCCTTAAGCTTTAGGCTTTACTGGGCTCTTTCACCTGGTGTATAAACTTTTGATTTTAAAGCTTCCCAAATGCCATAATCGAGCGGCGTAAGATCTGGACCTTTGGGAGGCCACATGTCGGCTCAATGAAATTGGGTGTGTCTCGTTCCAGATACGCGATTGTACGCTTCGCCCTGTGTGCACTGTGCAGGTGCTCCATCTTGTTGGAAAGTGAAATTATTTCCACTAATCTGACTAATATCATCCAAATACTGTGGAAGGACCCGTGTACAATAATATTCTGCATTGATTTTGGCTTGTGGCTGAATCACAACAATTCTTGTTTTGCTTAATTTTGAGACGGAAGCTCCTACCATAATGCTAGGCGAAAAGTTAGATGTTTCCTTTATTAACCGCTCGGGTGCAACATCACGTTTCCTTGCAACATTTGTGTATACTCGATCGTTTTTTTGGTTAATCGGTAGTACAATGTGAAATAATTTCTCATCAGAGAACCACAACCTTCTAACTGTGTTACCCTGGAATCTGTTTATCAGGCTTTTTGCACATGTCATCCGCCTAACCTTATTGGCATCGGTTAGACTTTTCCCTGATATACGTTTATAAGCTTTTAAACCCAAACCGTGTTTCACAATATTTCTAACACTACTACGACTTATACCTGTTCCTTTTTCGAGTTCCCTTGGTGAAATGTGCGTTCCTGGTTTACCTTCCTGACTTGAGATATAATCTTCCACTAAGTCAATATTTTCCTGAGTTCTTGTACTTTTGGGATGACCACTTCCATCACGTCTCCTAACATCTCCAGTTTCAGCAACCTTTCTCATGATATACTGAACTCCTGATTCAGTCCACGGTTTATTTGGGAACATTTGTATCATTCTTCTGGCGCCCAGACCTTGGCCAATTCTTAGATTTTTTATAAGCATTTCGTCTTCTTCACTGTATTTAGGCATTTTTGCACTTAAATGCAAAAAACTTCACTTTTCTAAGTGAAGGTCAAAAAATCCTTACGGTGTCGGGTGAAAGGGTTCTAACCTAAGTGTAAATTTCTTAAAGGTCTCTGGATTGTTTCCTTACTCGCTTTTGGTTCATTCGTTTTTACGGTAAAATGTAAATGGAATAATAAACGTAAATGTAAATGTAATAATGGAAGTAATAAATGTGGAAATAAATGTAAATGCAATATATGTAATAATAAAGGTAATAAAATAAATGTAATAATAAGTGTAAAGGTAATAATAATAAATGTTAAGAAAACGTAAATGCAATAATAAATGCAGTAATTATGTCAAAATAATAGAATCTGTATATATAGAACAAGAAGATAGTTTTAACTTCTGCGAATGTACTTATAAGCGGGACCCTTTAATAAAATGCCCTTCTGGTGTCGGGGTAACGGGATCTAACCTGGTGCGAATTTCTTAATGGTCACTAGATTGTTTCCTTCTCGCCTTTTTCATTCGTTTTTCGGTTTATAATTTCGGTATAATAAACAACAATGTAAAAATCAATGAAATAATAAATTTATAATTTCTGTAATAAATAATAATGCAATATTAAATGTAATAAATGTAATAATAAATGTAATAATTATGTAAAAAAATAATGATAGAATCTGTATGTATAGAACAAGAAGATAGTTTTAAATTTGTGCGTATGTACTTATAACGGGATCTAACCTAGGTGCGAATTTCTCAATGGTCCCTGGACTGTTTTCCCTCTTGTTTTTGGTTCATTCGTTTTTCTGTATCCACCCGAAGAGGATGTCAGTGGGCATCGAAACTGTTGTGGAAATAAACTCTGTCTATTGAAGTGGGTTTTTATTATCACATTTTTGCACTTATTTTAGGGGATCTTAGTTATATTTAACTTTCTGAAATCTGAAATAATAAAGAGAAATAGAAGTAAATATTACTGCAATCGTATAAAAGGGTGTATTTAATATGTGAAAATTACAAGTTTATTGGATCATTATCATGTGCAAAAACAGCTTTCAAATCTTCGTCATCAGTTTTATTTTGCCCACCCTGTGTGTATATATATATATATATATATATATATATATATATATATATATATAACCGGGATTTTACAAAACTATTATTTTATGCATATACAAAATTGCGGCATTAACAAAATGGTCGCTGTCTGGACACAGGGTATAACATGCGATTTAAAACAATATTCTTTAGATTGAACCTGCATTTTACATCAATATTCATCAGGATTGCTCATTAGTTTTACGACAATATTCATCCTTTACATATAAATTACAGTATATATTATTTGAAAAGAATAAGCGTTTTGATAAGTTATATAATTTTCTGAGAACAAATTTAGTATTATACCATCAACAAAAGTTAATCATGTAACGGTTCTTCATATTTGCTCTTGGTAGCAAGGAAGCTATAACCAAATTTGTGGGTGGTTACAATACCCGAACCATACATAAACAGCTTGAGCCACCTTGGCCTTCATTGGTCGAAAATTTCACAGTGATTTAAGTGCATATATTGTGATAAATTCAGTCTGTCTACTTTACCGCAGACGAATTTTTAATAAAAGTTTTCTTTTTCCTACTTAAGTGTGTGTAATTTATTCACTAGATTTAAAAAATAAAAATAATGATGGTATTGGATATTATGTGCTATTTCTTCTTTCAGTATTTTTCTTTTCATTCGTTTCATTCTTAGAATAAAAGCAGTTTCATATTCATTTTCTACTGATTCAAAATATCATATATATATATATATATATATATATATATATATATATATATATATATATATATATATATATATAGTTTATGCCGACCATTGTATATAAGCTTTCGATTCAATTTATTTATAGGACTCGCGACCAAGTCGGAGAAGGCAGGCCCAAATCACAGGTTTGGGCGTTCAGCTGAAACTGTAGCTGACCACGTATCTGGCCATGACGATATCGACCTTGGCGTTCAGCCAAATTTGAGTGATCAGAACATGCAAGTATTTTTTACATTTGATTAAATGTCTGCAATTTTTTATTTATGAAATTTTAAAAACATTGGTGATTTATTCTATTTATTTTTTTGTTTTATCATTGCAGCGCCCATGCTTGCGAATATTTTGATTATTTCTTGCGTATGGGGTTCTCCTTGATTCCGACCTCTTAGAAGAAGCAGAAAGGCACACTTCTGAGGCTATGCAAGTACCTTTTCATTATTATTTACTCTATTCATTGTTTTACTTTTTATTTGTGCACGAAGCGCCATTCGTTTCTTTCTTAGGAAAAACAACTTAATTATTTTTCTGCGGATTCATAATACCATTAACATATAAATATATATTTATAGTTTATGCCGAACAGTTTATGATATATATATTATACAAGCCTAAAATTTTGAGTAATATTCACATTTAAAAAAAATTAATGCAGAAAATCAGGTATTTGTTTATTAAATTACTAAAAGTTACAGTGCTGTACAAATATATTTTAAAAGGTTACATTAATTCGATCATGCACAGATTACATATATAAGACTTACACTTGTAATGATTATAGCTTTAAGAATTAATAACTCTGTCCAGAGGTTACAAGTTACATAAGAAATATAAATATAAATAAAAAGTATTCATTCTTGCACAGATTACATATATAAGACTTACACTTGTAATGATTATAGCTTTAAGAATTAATAACTCTGTCCAGAGGTTACAAGTTACATAAGAAATATAAATATAAATAAAAAATATTCATTCTTGCTACAATATACACTAATTTTTAGTTACAAAAGGAAATAGGTAGTTTATTTGATTACATAAATATTCATCATTTAAGCGTGAATCATATTTCCTAAAAATTTCCCAAAAGTCATCATAAGAATATCCCTTTGATATGTACAACAAAAACAGCAAATAGTATTGACCACATACATTACTGTATAAGCTTTGATGTCCTTAAGGATTTGATATAATATTAGGTATATGCAATTGTTTTAGGAATTTTGCGATACTTGGGTCATGAAACAGTGACATATCAAGCAGATCATCGTAACAGCATGTTTACTGCCTCCTGATATACACACACCAAATGAGTTCCCGGTCCTGTCGAAATATCGGTATTAAGTATAAGTCCGACGGTCTTCTTTCTTGGGCAGATCCAACATTTCATTTTATACATATTTACCGAACAAAATTTTTTGCGTAAAGCAATCCTTCATCATAACAACTGAATTGTGAGTTCGCCCGTTAAAATTCCGTTATCACCCATCTAAACCGGTCAATTTTAATCAGGCCTTGGGATTCTAGAGAGAGTAGTACACTAATAGGTTTTGTTAAAGACTTATGATTTGGGAAGAAAATATCAGAGCAATGAGTAGGCAGTAAAATATTTAAATTTGAAGATGGTACAAAAGTATGGCCAAGTCATCTCAGTTACAAAGTCCTCTATCTTGGTAGAAATATTTTTAAATTCGGTTTTGAGATGCATGGAAACTGGATAGAGGATGTCAGCTGGAGTAAAAAGCTCTTGTCATTATAGTTAAAAGTGGTCTAAAATTTTCTAAACAGTGATTAGAGGTAAGAAAGACAAATAAAATACTAGTTATTGTTAAGACGAATGTTAGCTACAAAATTAAGGATTTAACACTAACTGGGAGATCAGTTGAGTCTAAATACCTGTCTACAGTACCAACTTCATCTTGTAAATATAGTCATTAACTCTATCTTACAAGCTGAGTACTGGTGTTGGGGTGTAATTTGTCTTAAGATTTTTAAATTCTTGGGAACATTTAACAACTGCATCCTATACTGCATATCCTATATGTGGAGAAAGTTTCTATTTTCATTAACATATATATTTTAATTCAGGTTTGGCTCAGTGTTTTGGGATATTCAATTGAATATATGCTATGCCTATAACATGTTTAGTAAAATATTCATGGGTAGGTGTTTTTTAAAGGTCAGTGTTCAGGAGAATTTTGGCATTGTCTTTATGGATAAAGACTGTTCACTTGAGCTGAGATACCAAATTTCCAAATTTATGTAAATATTTCTTTGGTTTTAGTGTGTTGTTTTTTTAAATGACTTGTTAACAGTTGTTACCCAATATGGATTTAGATTGGGGAGGACCGTCTTTAGCTATTTAATATCTTAGACTTTTTAGAATATTTTAACTGATCAGGTAGATGGTGGATATGATGTAGATGTCATTTATTTGGATTTAGAAAGAAAATTGACAAGGTTTCACATAGGTACCTAAACTGGTAAATAAAAATTAAAAACTATTGATGTCAGATATGAACTCGCTACAAAGTGATTAGAAGGCAGAGAAGAGTGACTAATTTTAAATTATCATAAGTCTAATTGATAAAAAGTGAAAAGTGGGTCAATACTATTTATTTTGTATCTAAATGAGTTCGGGAAGGTTGTAAAGTATATAAATTTGTAGATGGTACAAAAAGTAGTCAAACCACTTACAAATATAAAAATTCTTATAGATTACAAAAAGGTCTTGGTAAATTAGCCTTGTTTCCCAGGCTAGTGAATGAGAGATGGAATTCAATGTTAAAAAAATGCAAACTCCACCATTTTGGTAGAAATAGCTAAAAAAACTTTATTTATGAGAAGCAAGGAAAATGAAGAGTGGATATTAGATAGGAAAAGGGTCTAGACCAGCGGTTCTTAACTTTTCTCGTGTCATTTCCCCCCTTCGACCAGTTCTCCCTACCCGATTTCCCCTTCCATTAGGAAACGGAAAAAAGTAGCCTCGACACTAATTATAAGATCACGAAACAAAATTCTGCCGTAAATCCCCCCTGGATTCTTGAAATTTCCCCCTTGGGGAAATTTTCCCCAGGTTAAGAAATGCTGGTCTAGACATTATAGTTAGAAGTGATCTAAAATTTTCTAAACAAGGCTCAGAGGTGAGAAATATCGCAAATAAATTGGTACATGTTATTAAGAGGAAAGTTACCGAAACAAAAGTAAGGTAGCTAACCGTAGACTTACTTAATTCTTTGGTCAGGCATCATTCAAGCTTGGTTTCCCCAACCACAGGCAGGATATAGATACGCTTGAAGGGGAGAACAGTATAGGGACAACCATACTTATCTCTAGGTTAAGGTAAAGAGTGGACTATAGTGAAAGAGTAAAGGAACTGGAATTATAAGACTTTGTTTCAGGAGAGATGTGTTACAGATGACCAGAATCTTTTCATATTTGAACATTTTAGGTTAACTTTTTCTTACTGGAGGTTGTTGTTAAACCACAGGGCATAATGAGAAAATTAGAAAAGAGATTTGTATATTGGTTCTACGGAAATATTTTTTTTACCATGAGTACAAGAATTTGGTGTGAATTGTCGTACGATTTGGTAAATAGTAGTTCTTTTGATAATTTTAAGCAAATTGGATGTTTTCAAATATGATAAAAGTTATAAGTTGCGTAAACAGTGATAAGTTATATATATCGATAATTCCTCCCCCCCCCCCCCCCGCAACAATATTAACAAAGAATAACCAACCAGCTTTGAATTTTCAACTGTGTTTAATAAAAGTCTGTCTGTCTAAATTTGTTTATCCTGCAGAGTTTGAATTTGTTCAAGCTTTTGTGTCTGTTATTGTTGTTGTTTTATATATCAAGAGGGATGGGGGGAATAATGACTTTTTTGAAAGTTGCCAACAAAATGAGTGGTTTTTATGGCTGGTTCTTGGACTTAAAATGAAGTTTTGACCTGGTTCAGTGGATTTTTTCAAAATGGCGGGCAAAAATATAGTTTTCTCTTTTTGATGCTTAAGAAAACCGCTACGCCTCATGTGTAATGTGTCTTTTCCTACGTTTTCAGGGCCGCTGAAGTTGAAAAATGAAGAAATCAGAGACATTCGATGCGTGGTTTAGCGGTTATAGGCAAAAAATGGAAAAGAAAGGTATTATTTTATTAAAAAATCATGTACAGAAGAAACACAAGGCATTCATATCAGTTCCATGATGTAATTCAAATCATGAAATCATCATATTTACAACACATTGTTCAATAAACTATCAGTATCACGATAAACTATCAACTATCAATATCAGGCATTCTTAATAGATTTTCTCAGTTCATCCACACTGAATTTTTCCATTTGGAATTTCCCGTCTCTCACTTTAACACGTCTCATTTGACGAATATCTAGTGAGATGGTGAGTCTCAAATACGCAATTTCTGTGAGGAGCTGCTTTTCGTTAAGTTTGTACAGAGCATTCAGGTGGTTGTTTGGAGTCATAGGGCCTCCATATTTCTTGCAATTTTCCAAAACCGCCAATATTTTGCCAGCTTATTTTTTTTTAGCTCTTCTCTTTTCAGTAGGGACAATATCAGAAGTCCGTTAGTCACAATAACATTTTTTCTCGAGTGCGTTTGAATGGACGTGCTACCACCACTGGCCTTGATTCGGTTGTCAAGTTTAGAAAATTCTGATTCGCATCCTAAATTTGTCAGAGGGGCATACATCAAGTCTGGATTAGCGTCATCGTCTGATCTTGTTAAATAGTCCATACAAGACAGCTGATTATTTACAGTATCAATGACTTCCTCTAGAACTAGAATTTCAAGTTTATCTTTACCAGATCTGGCTTGTTCCTTATTTACAGCCATCAAGTCATTCAATTCAACCATCTTACTTTCAAAGAAACGTTTTACTCCAGACCAAGTCCTTTCACTTTTCTCGTCACCCTTCTTGTCAGTTCCAAGAAGCTCCATCATAGGGAAATTCATCATTCCACCCATCATTGCGTAAATTTGGAAACAACACATGAACCATTGACTTTGGATGAAAGTTGACACTGGATGGAGTCTTGCCTCGCCAAATATTCTTTTGCTAACTCGGCAATTCTCCCAAACCGGTTTGCCACGAATCCTTTGAATCCATCATATTTGAGTCCACTATCCGCCATCCAAGATTTATAGTCATTATATATGGATACCGAATGGAAGGCGTGGCTGGGAGAGAGCAATTTAGCAATTGCACTGAGTCTGAAAGTATGAATGGAAGAACCAGGAGAACAGAAAACTTTTTCTCCTGCCGTAACTCGAACTAGATTATGTACTCCAATTTTCTGTTCCGTTTTTAAACACTGTCAATAGCGTGATCTACTCCTAAAATGATATGGGCGCAGCACTTCAAGATCTTGTTTGATTCGATCCCAAAATGCTGTAAAAGTACTCCACATTCACCAACTCGATCATGCATCCAGAAGTCTATTTGATATATCCAGATATCCAGTTGTCAGCAACATTTTCATGCCAGATGGACCGCGATGGTGATGTGGCCAGCCTTCACGTCGTACTGGCGGTGGCCAGCACCCTTTGTCGTATCGTCAAGTCCTACACTCACAACGTTATCCTCTTTGTTGAGGATTTGTTGAGCGACATACTCTAGCTTCAAGTATGAAGCATCTTCCACGTATTGCATTATTGATCTACGGCTCGGAAATACGTACGTCAAGTCTGAATACTGGTGACGGACTTGTAACTCTTTGTCTTCACTCTCCATCTCACCCTCACAATCTTTCTCATTATCATCTGCCTTCAGCTTCCAATCTTGATCAAAAACCATGTTAGCTACTCTTACTATCATTCTCGAAAGCTCTTCAGGAGAAGTTCTTGTCTCGTCAAGACACTGGACTATACACCGCATCAAGTTTTCGTTCAGACTGTTTTCGTCAGTTCTGATTTTCACTGTCGGAAATACAGCTTGTTGTTCTTTACTCTTCTCCTTGCTTAGGTCTTCTTCCGATGAGCGAAGTTTACGATCAGTAGAAGGGACTGTCTTTGCCGTTGTTGGTTTTCAAAACTTGGATCGTTTTCAGAATCGACTGAAGTGGCTAACGTTTCAATAATTTCTGAGCCCTCTAGCTCCCTTTGCTCTCTCTCAAGTTGCTTTCTGTTGCTTTTCGCTTTTTCTCTGCTGATCTTTCACGAGTTTCTTTCTTCTTTTTCTGTCTCACCCAATCTTTTGGTACTGCATTTGTATATATGGCCTTATACGCACAAAAACAATTATTCCAATAAAATGTCCTATCCTCATCAGTCATTTTGACCCCAAATTCTTCTGCAAATTCTCCTTCGTAATCCTCATCGTCAGTTCTAATGTTGTAGGTGTTCTTAGTGAGCTGATCATTAAAGCCACTCGCTTTTTGGTACCATTTGACACTTTAAGTTTTTGTTGGCAGTCTTCATTCTTTCTCAGCTTGTTAAAATGTTCATAATCGTCTCTTATTTTTTCGCCACTGTCTTTTCATGCATGGGATAGACATTTTTATTAACCCAATCTAGTCTTACTTCATTTGCAACTATCTTGCTGGCATCATCTCGAGTCATTGACTTTCTCTGTCCTTTTACTCCTTTTTTGCAAAGTGCAAGCATCCTACGAATCACAACTGTCCCTGGTAACAACTTTCAAGTTGGTTTAAATTCGTCCACTTCTGCATAGGTTTCCCCAAATGTTCTTTTCTGGTGGCACTGCGTGATTTCCTTTCACCAGCCATCATTACCAACCAGCAGTCACTCAGCATTAGGATCTGCAGGTACAACAAAACCCCATTAATCGGCATATAACACCGAAATATGATAGGCAATAAAATTATAGTCATGCTAGATGTATCATATATATTATTATTATTAAAGTACATTCCATCAAAAATTGTATTTGATATATTATTTACTATTATTATTAAAGTATATATACTGTATTATTGTTAAAGTAATATATACAGTTATTATTAAAGTAAATTAACACAACATTGATAGTCCAAGAAACCACAAAAGAGAAAGCAGCCAAAACACTAAAGTAAGCCTAAACAAAACATCAGTATTACGACACATAGATACTTAACAACACTGAAGAATGAACATAAACATGATTCAAAATATAACAAGCATTTATCAACTAATTATTTTTTCTATCAGTTATAAAAGTCTGGAGGTGGGAGGCCTCATTCATCCTTTATGTTCGATATGGATCGGGCATTTTCTTAAATTTTTCTTCATCTATCTGCTTAACCACACTCCTAATGTCTCTCATTTGTTCATTTTCGAGTTCAGCAACCATGAAAACATACTGTATGAATAGACATATTACATGTGAAAGGTAGCGGGTTTTTTGTCATTAAAACAAAAAATCGATTTTTTGGCTGCCATTTTGAATAAAAACCCACTGAACCAGGTCAAAAATTCATTTTAAGTCCAAGAACTAGCCGGATTCGCATTCAGCAGCCAAAATGGCCATAGAAACCACTCTTAATAAAAAAAAAAGTTAGATTTCCCCACCCCTAATATCAAGTTACCGTAAATCATAGTTATTTCATGAAGTACTATAATAATATTTAAATCTGTTTTGATCTTACTAAAATTCATCATTGGTTCTTTAATTTGGAATATTGCTGCATTATCAAATCCATAAAAACTTACTTTCGTACATCATTAACAATAATTTTAATTACTCCCAGTAATTTCCATATAATTATTATATATTCAATATTCGTTGATAATTCCCAGGCCTCCGATGGTTTCATTGTCCGAAATATTTTATCAAATATATAGTAATTTTTGCTCGCTGATTCTGAAAATAATATTAATTTTTCACCATCACGTACAGATTTTTCACAAAATGTCCTATTTCATATTACATATGTAAGTAATTTTCATTAAAATTGACTCAATTAAATTTTGATTAAAAACTACTGCCTATAAATGCTTCCAGATCAGAAGTGACGTCGTAGCGTCTTCTAGAACATTCGAGAAACGCACCGCTAGTATATAAGTGATTGACGAGCCACTAGATGAGTCAGTCTGTCTAATGCGTTCGAGGTTATAGTTCTTTATTATTCAAAGGTGCGCGGTGACTATATTTCTCTTTTGAAATTTGTTTATTTGTCGCTATAGCAACCAGATGGTGTGTAAATAGCCCAAACATTTTCTGTTTAGTTGTGAAAAATTTACTTTGAAAAAACAAAGGCGAGATATTACAGACTTCTTCAAGAAAGCATACTATGCGTACTTCGGAATGAAACTTGGGGATCAAGACAAATCATGGGCTCCACATAAAGTTTGCAGTGTCTGTGTTGAACAACTTAGACTGTGGCGTAAAGGTAAAAAGGATTCTTTACCTTTTGGGATTCCAATGGTCTGGCGTGAGCCCAGAAATCACAGCAATGACTGTTATTTTTGTTCATGTAACGTGCAAGGCTCCAATACTAAACATAAAAAGGCAATTTCTTATCCAAACTTTCAGTCTGCTAAAGACCTGTTGCTCATGGACCTGTTATACCTGTACCTTCTAAACCAAATACTCTTGATATGACTCCATCTGATTCGGTGTCTGACGACGATGGAAACGATGATATTGATTGTTTTCAAACCGAAACATCTGGTGAGCCCCAATTGTTAACACAAAGTGAACTTCGTGATTTGGTAAGAGATTTGTGTCTTCCGAAGGATTCTTCAGAGATTTTTGGATCCAAACTTCATGCAAAGAACTTGCTTTCTCCCGGGACGTTACTTTACTGGTACAGAAATCGAGAAAACGAATTCATACAATATTTTTCTCAAGAAAATTCACTGGTATATTGCAACAATGTTTCGGAAATAATACTTAAGCTAGGAGGTGCAGTTTGTGTCCCAAATGAGTGGAGACTTTTCATTGATTCCTCCAAAAGAAGTCTAAAAGGCGTCCTCCTTCACAACCATAACTTGTATGCATCCGTTCCTGTGGCTCATTCGGTTCACTTGAAGGAAACGTACGAAAATCTTGAGCTTCTTCTAGCTAAGGTTAAATACAAAGAACACGGTTGGATACTTTGTGGAGACTTAAAAGTAATTTGTATGTTGTTAGGTCAACAACCAGGTTATATGAAGTTTCCATGTTTTTTGTGTGACTGGGATAGCCGAGCAGCAACTCAGCACTGGATAAAAAAGGAATGGCCACGCAGAGTCAACCTGACACCTTGTTCTATAAACATTCAACGTGAAAGTTTGGTTAACACGAAGAAAGCCCTTTCACCTCCGCTTCACATAAAATTGGGCTTGATGAAGCAATTTGTTAAGGTCTTGGACGAAGATGGAGATTGTTTTAAGTATCTGTGTGGTAAATAATAAATTCCCAACTCTTTCGGAAGCAAAATTGAAAGAAGGAATTTTCGTTGGTCCCCAGATTAGAAAACTGACTTTGGATGAACACTATGAAAGAACAATGAACAATCTTGAAAAAGAAGTTTGGATTGCTTTTAAGGATGTTATCAGCAAGTTTTTTGGGGAACAACAAGGACCAAAATTATCAAAACATTGTGAACAACATGCTAAATAAGTTCAAAGAGTTGGTTTGTAATATGAGTTTAAAATTACATTTCTTACATTCACACTTGGATTACTTCCCTGAGAATCTCGGAGCACTCAGCGAAGAACAAGGAGAACGGTTTCACCAAGACATCAAAGAAATGGAGAAGAGATATCAGGGAAGGTGGAACATCAGCATGATGGCTGATTACTGCTGGATGTTGAAACGGGATACTCCAGAATTATTACATAAAAGAAAAGGAACAGCGCGTACATTCGATACTAAAAGACATAGGTCTCTCAAGAAAACTCAGGACAAATAAAATGTAAATTGAAATAAATAATATTTATGTTGTTGTTTTTCCCCTTCCAGTTTGCAGAAAATCCTTGCGTGATAGAAAAAAATGGACACCTTATTCGAAATCAGCGTAGTTGAATTATATAAAATCAGTTATTAGTAAAAAACAACTCTTACAAAGTTCTCATTCGCAGGCCTGTGTAATTCATTTGCTAAGGTATCATTTAATATTCAAGTTTTCAACAATAACATTTCATTAAATATGTGAATTTAATTTTATCATATTTCGATTGAATTTAATTTAAAATCAGTTAAGAGTTCTTAAGTTAAATATTAATTTTAGCAAACAACTAAAGTCCAATAATCTTTTATTTATTGATGATAATCAATAAGTAAAAGATTATTAAAGTAATATTCGTTTAAGCACACCTCGGTGATTTTTTATTAAAACATACTTTTCTGGTAAATTTTTAATCGTTTTGCACGAATCTCACATCCGTTACCTGTGCAAACATGTATTTTTTGAGATATCGTCACTTGAAAATAGCTAGTTTTTATCTAGTGATTTCATTATTTTTTTATTTTTTCGATCCTCATTTAGCAGCCGTATTCGCAATATGTTGATTTTTTCGCTCTTCAGTTAGTTATCACCCTTACGTATTCCCGAAATGTTGCGCCCTTCCTGTGATCTTGATTTGAGGAGCTGATCCACCATATCGGCCGTGAAGACGAAAAAGTTTTTAATAAACACGGAGTAATTCTTACATCATTAAGATGCCCGAAATGTAATAACCAGGTTAGGGCTACGTTAGGGTTAGGTTAGGTTAGGTTAAAGTTAGGTTAAGGTTAGGTTAGGTTAAGGTTAGTTTAGGTTAGGTTAAGGTTAGGTTAGGCTAAGGTTAGATTAGGTTAGGTTAAGGTCAGATTATGTTAGGTTATTCATTATGGAAAGATGAAAACATATTTTTGTAGTCAATTTTTAGTCGTTTTGCACGAATCTGATATCCGTTCACCGTGCAAACACGTTGTTTTTGCGATATCTTCAAGTGACGATATCTTAAAAACTATACATTTTCACGAGAAACTGATGTTAAGATTCGTGCAAAACGATTAAAAGTTTACCAGAAAAATATGTCTTCGTCGAAAAACACTGATGTGTGCTAAAACGAACATTTACCGATTATGTCTTGATTTTTAAACAAAATTTATGTATTTACTTCTCTGCGCTTTCTTTTCAGTATTTTCCTTTCATTGTTCCTTTCGAACAATGAAAGGAGCAGGGATAATTACACACTATTATTTACTCTTTACTGACGTTTTATTTATGCCGAAACAATTGGACAAAAGGGGGAACACGAATGCGGCCTATCATTAACCTTTAATTGCGGAGAGAGACACAATTAAATATTTTTTGAATAAACAATAACATACTAATTACGAAAAACACCTAATCGGGGCAAACCCCGTCCGAGACTGAATTAGGCATTTCACTGTTTCCCTCGGCCTATTTCAGGTGTTGCCAACTAGCACTTTATATTCTTAATTTCAAACAAACCATTATTAATTTCTTATTAAACATTATTTTCTTCTTTATTAAACAAAACATTAAATTCATATCAACAAAACATTATTATATTTTTATTAGATATGATTATCTTTACTAAAAAACCTAATACACAACACTCGCATCACCCCCTTGAAAATAAATTTTCACTTGGAAAACTTATTTATTTCATTTATTTTCTTTTAACAAATTTATTTATTTTTTAGTTTTTTCTTTAACAAAAAGCAGAGTCTTCGGCTCCCTACCTTACGGGCAAGGGCGGGGCTTGTGCTTCGCAAACTCGCTTACGGCGAAGGCACCTTCTCCCCAGCAAACCCCCTCACCCCCCTTTATGCAACTTGGGGTGTTAACCCCACCCCCTTGTTGCATAACCCCATCCTCCATTACCCACACCCCTCTCCCCCATTACCCCCCACCCTCTCCCCTTTACCCCCACCCCCTTTTAAATTACTCCTTTTGGGGAGGTCATTCTCCCTCTCCCCCCTTCATGCAACTTGGGAGACTAACTTGTTGAAAATAGTTGGAAGTTTGCGTAACACTGTTTTCATAGTTTTCATATTTTAAATAAGGTTGAAAGGAAATGGAAGAAAATGCAGGTGCTTTTTTTAATAAGTAAGGATTTCCAAGTTAGAACAGACAAGAAATCATTTCAATGACAAATTCCACACATTAGATATTTTGTATCATTTTATAAAAATCGAAAGAAAAATTTATAATGTTCACAACATTTGCATAAAATAACATTTCACACTAATAATCAAATGTACGACCTGTAACAAAGCTGTTACGTGAAAAATAAAGGATAATTTTCTTAAAACTGGTTCCAACAAATTTCAAGTTCAGAATCTATTCCAGCGATTTCTCATCAAAGATCGCTTTACATCCGCAAAATATTCTTACAGTTACATAGTTACTATCAGGGCAATATAGAAAGAATAAGAATATGTGTACAAAAAAAATGACCAGAGCGCACATACTATTACACAAAACACAAAACACGAAAACAAGTGTGGGCAATAATCGCACCCTTTCACAATCCGCAAAGCTGACAACGGACTTCTTAAATTTTCAATCGCACCTCTCCTGCTCATTTCGCTAGAATGCAAGGGATTGTATCACCATGCAAGAGATCAGCACGCTTGAGGTTCCGCTCTCTCTCCAACAAATGGCAAAAAAACAAAAGAGTCGTCCAATTCAAAGAGGATCAGGGGATGGAGATATACTGAAAGTGGAACCACGCACCAGAATTGGACGGAATTTGCAATTCTAGAAGTCGACGAAGAAACTCGCCTCTCTCCTCAACTTTTGTCGGTGAACGCTGTTCCTCTGCTACGTCCAGCTGAAAGACTCCCTACATGGCATTAATCAAACGAACACTTGGCCGTAGGTGGTTTCATAACGAACCTACTGTATGCCTGTATGGAGAGTAAAGCCTGAAACACTCGTTCAAACGCTCGTGGTTTGCCTACCGAGTAATAAGACGCATATTAAGCAAAGCGCCAAACAGCACTGAAGTCGCTGCGCATTCGGTTTCGTTTTTCTCGTTCTCTCTCTCTCTCTCTCTCTCGTCGGTGATCAATCACCTTAATCAGATCAACTGAACGCAATGAGTGGAATTCGGGTTCAGTTTAGTTGCTTCAAAATCAAGCCTCTCGAAATTTTGAAAAAAAAATATCTAAAAGTTTGTACTGTTACTGATTATCACTTTTCACATTTTATTTACAAAATTTTCTGAACTCTTCACTTCGAAACACTAATTATAATTTGCTCTGGCCAAATTTACAGAAAAATATGACAATTTTACAGAATTTCGCGAAACTTTAATCACAGCCTAGCTACCAATAAGGTCACTTATGGCAGTTACAGCGGAGAAGATAATAAAAAAAAATCATGAAACACAACGAAACAATACTACACAGTATAAATATGAACGCTTCCATACCTAGTAACCGTTATTATAATTTAAAAAAATATCATTCAAACTACCTTCAGAAATCACATCGATACATTTAAATACAAAAGACAAAAATTAAAACCAGAAACTTCACGTCATGAACTCCCGATAACAATGAACCATCTTACAATTTGTGGGGAGCGGATATAGATACCACAAAAACGTTACTGGCAATCTAAAAATGCTCCTTTTCCGGTCAGCAATCAATCTAGAGTTCCAATTGCACGAGTAAACCCAAATGAAGTTTAAAAAATAAATTAATAACGAAAATTAATTTAATACATTAATTCCAACCTGCAACGCTAAATTTCACAGGAAGAAAACTCGTAATTCACAAAATACATCTGAGAGACAACTCACTCCTTCAACACGAAGCCCAGTATGGTTTGTAAATCACAGGGATTTCAGTAATTTATCGTTTCCAAGTGAAACTAATTACAAATTTTCATCGTTATTATAAATAAGAACAGATATTTTGAACCAAAAATACAGCGCAACCTACTAGGTAAACAAAAATTAAAATAAATCAATGCATTATGAAGAGAGTGCCCACTTTTTGTTGTAAGCGAACCTCTATGAAAATATTCCTAATCGAATCAAACTGCATTACATCATGAAATAATTTTGTAATATTTTCTATGCAAACGCGCGAACGTAAACAAATTTTCACTTATACTCAGAATTAAAATTTTAAGCAAAAACACTACGTATCACAATAAAATATAATTTCAGAATTAAAAAAATTTAATGAACTAGCCTATCCATCCAAATTATCACCTTGAATTTTCATTAAAACTCATGAAAGAACGAAAACTAGACAACAAAAATCAGCCCACCTATAAAATAAAAATGAACGTATAAAAAAAAATTCAAAGAAACGAAATTAATTTATGAAAAGAATTTTCTAAAACAATTACTGTATTTCAAATAAAAAAATCTTCTCACACAATTTACATACGGCAAGCAAAATAACCTCAATCAGTCCGAATCGACCCAGTATAAATTAGTCTTTAACCATTATTTTTCGACTTTGAAAAAAACCCTCAAAATTACACTTTCTACCTTAAAATTATAAATCTACCTTAAAATTATACACATATGATGTTCATGTGTCGGGTTGACATCCTTAATTACACACATCCAGTCGAAGAATAATCTTAAAAAATACCCACTAGATATTGGAAATTGTGTTACTTATTTAATCTTTTACAATTCGCTACTATATACATATATATATATATATATATATATATATATATATATATATATATATATATACCTAGAAATACGTTACATATACGCTCCAACCGTTTAGACCTACCGTATAAAAATACATGTAACAATTTCATTACAACTAAAATAATTTAATTCATGTAAGTAACTGTGAAATTTATTTACTAATTATTATTATTATCACAATTATTATTAATTCCGAAAATGTAAATACATACAAATTTTAAAGACAAAATAGGTAGGCTGTGTAAAGAGTAATAAAAGTTGAAGAGAAAAAAAAGAAATGAGCCATCGGACAGAATTTCTAAATTTGAAATAAGTCTCTCTCCACGACTGAAGAAAACGAAATCTGAAAAAAACAAAATGATAACGGCCGCGATGAGAAGAAAAAAAACGACTCGAGAATTTTTACTCAAACTGAATCGAACAGTTGAAACAGAGTCTGACTCTGTGAAAATTTCGAAAGTGCCGCTCGCCATCTTGAATTATAGATACAACGAATTTTTAAGGAATGGGAATCGGAATTTGCTTGCAAAGGAGGTACACAATGCATTTTACTGTTTAATTTAAGGAAGCAGAATATCTACTAATTTTATAAATATTATAAAACGGGTACCAATGTAATTTAACCGAAATATAAGTTCGTACAGAAGACGTGGGAATGCCGTTATGTTAATTTAATAGGGACCACTGCTAGCCACTAAAGTGAAGTGATTTAAAAAAAAACATTCTTTCCTTCAACTCTGCGCTTTCTTTTCATCACTTTCCTTTCCTTACTATTATTACTCGTTTTCTCTGTCTTTATACGGACGCGGGTAGCCCGCTTGAGCAGGTGGGCACCATTAATTGGCCGGTAGGCGCCATTATTTGGGTAATTTTGGACTGAGAGAGTGGGTTTCTAATTCTCCTAAATTAAATGAACAGATAACAAAAGACAACAAAAGGAACATTGAACCTAACAACTACACTAAAACACTTGGAATGCTTTGGGTTTCAAAACAGAATTCCAAACACAATGACACTCTTTCCACAAAGAGTTATAATTTAAATCCAAATGCCAATACAAAAAGACAAGTGCTTTCAGAATCATCCAAAATTTTTGACCCCATTGGATTATATTTAATAGCAACAGTAAGATCCAAAATCCTTTTGCAGGATTTACGGAAAAAGAAAATTGATTGGGATGAACCACTTTCGGTGGAAGACCAACTCCAGTGGAAAAAATTGGCCACGGATTTAAACAAAGTTCAAAACATCTACGTACCAAGATGTGCTGGTTACAGATTGAAACCCCAAACACTACACATTTTTACAGATGCCAGTACACAAGCTTATGGGTGTTGTGCCTATTTAACAAGTGAAAATGAAAGTAGCTTGCTTTATTCCAAGGCAAAAGTGGCACCCTTAAGCCAAAAGAAAATTGTACCACAACTTGAATTACTGGCTGTTACTGGGAGTCAAAACAGCAGACTTTCTCTCACAAGTCTATAAAGAAATTAACATAAGACATTTACTTATGGACAGAGTCAAATTTGTCTAACATGGGTGACAAACACAGATACAACGTCTTGCAAAAACATATTTGTGAAAAATGGACTAACAGAAATCAAACTGCAAACACACCCCTTGGTATCAAATAAGGTACATACAACCAAAACAGAATCCTGCAGACTTTTTGACAAGATGGCCCTCTTACAAACTATTGAAAGCAAACAATGTTTGGTATGAAGGGCCTGAATGGCTAACATATGAGGATCTTTGGTCAGCCGAAATAGTTAACCTAACACTCAACTCTAGAACAACTGAAAATTTCACTGAGGACAAACCTATTTTTGACTATAAACAAACCTATTTTTGACTATAAACATTATTCAGACCTCAACAAACTCTTGAGAATTTCAGTCTATTGCTGCAACTTTGTCAATAGCTACCTTCTCAAACACTGTCCTCAGAAGGCCTTTTCTAACTTAACAGAAACTGCAACAAAATTCTGGCTCAAACACGTACAAGCTTCAGAATTCGACAAGGAGTTCAAGTATCTAGATACCAAGATACAGAGGGTCTAATAAGGTGTAAAGGAAGACTTAACAAGTCAACTTTGACTTACAACTCTAAGCACCCAGTTCTTCTTCCAAGAAGGAATCACTTCACAAATCTCATCATTAGGGATACCCACAACATAATACACCACATTAGGGTCCCACAAACCCTGACAGAAATGAGAAAAACTTACTGGCTACCAAAGGGTAAAACTGAAACAAAGAAACTTTTAGACACATGCATTCCTTGCCAACGTATCCATTCACGGCCCTTTAAGACTCCAAGCCCTCCACACCTAACTGTGGAATGAGTAACATTTACATTTGAAACCACGGGTATTGGCTACACTGGAGCTGTGAATGTGAGGGTTGGAGACAAAATGGACTAAAAAAAATATAAGGTGTACATTGTACTCTTCACATGTGCTGCAGCACGTGCCATATGTCTAGACATAGTAGAACATCTAACAGCAGAGGTTTTTATTACTGCTTTCAAACGATTTTGGGCACACAATTCTATGCTCAAATCTATATGGTCAGACAATGCCACATACTTCAAATATGATGAAAGTATTATTCATCAGATTTGTGAGTAAAATAGTACAGACTCATTTAATCAAACACAATATAACCTGGAAGTACATTCCTGTTAATTCACATGGTATGGTTCCATTTGGAAAAGAAACATACAGACTTTAAAGAATTGCCTTAAAAAGACTATTGGGATCAAACATCTACAACTTTTTGAACTCATGACTATTCTGATAGAAATTGGAAATGTTATCAACAACAAATCATTAACTTATGTGGGAGATGGTATTAATGAGCCAGAACCTCTCACACCAAACCGCCTAATTAAAGGAGAAACAGTAAACATGTTACCAGAATATGAAAATAACAGTACAGAGGATCCAGATTGGGTGGTAGGACACAAAGAACTCAACACAAAATACCAACATTTGACACAAATCATAACTCAGTTTATAACAAAATGGAGAGAAGAATACTTAACAAGTCTTAGACAAAACAAAATTAGAATGATTCAGTCAAAATTGGAGACATTGTATTGATACATGACTAGACTCCAAGACAGCATTGGTCAATGGGGAAAGTCTTAGAGCTCAAAAATGGTGAAGATGAAGTTACAAGAGTTGTAAAACTGAAAACAGCAACTGGTGAAACCACCAGAGACATCACATTACTATATCCTTTGGAATGTGGGGTTAAGTTAGAACCATTACTCCAAAGGATAGATCCGGATACTATTGATGAGGAATCTTTCAATGTACCTGATGTAACTCAAACTAAACCAAACCAGACAGACCTTAAAGAAAGACTGCTTTGAAAGCAAGAAAACTCTTACAAGATAAATTTAAGACTGGTGACTTATAAAACTTACACAAATAATGAGCAAAGTTAAAATGCTTAATAATTTTACTTTAATCCCATTAATTTCCTGTCCCTAAGGGAGTCAAACTGATTGACATAGCTTTAACTAAACTTGAGAAGTTGGCCCTTGAACTTTTATATTTAAATAGGTCTTGAGTAATCTTTCTCTTTCTACTGTCCTATTCCATGGTTTTAACTCATTTCGTATGATTTGAGAAACAGTTTATAAAAAATTTCATGTATAACACAAATTTTTCCTTCGGTCCGCGATTATATGGAAAAAATGGAGCTTTTCCGAAATGTGCACTGTTTCTGATGTTTTTGAAAATACGTTATTTAATGTATATTTGTACACTGATTCCTAAAATGTAAGTCCTTTTTTGGAGAAATGAGCGGTTCAAAAGTTATGTTTGTTATTGTAATTTTGTATTAGGTCAAAAACTATAACAATAACACTGAAAACTAATACAAGAGCTATTGTATTCTTTAGTAATATTGGCTTATGTTACTAAGTATTTGTGTGAATAGACTTAGACCGTTAATTTTGTGTCGCCACATGAATTGCTGGTGAGTCCCTGACTGTTTCTTATTCCTTCGTTTGGTCTTATTCCACATAGATTCAACGCCTTGTGTAGGTTCGGTTAGGCTAAATTATATTAGGTTAGGTTAGGTTACTTACCCCTCTTAAGTAGTTGTTGAAGTCCACAACTGTGTTGTGGCCAGTGTGCAAAAGATTTTTCTACAGTAACTATAAGTAAACTAGTACACCATGTAACTTTTAAAATAGTAACTATACGTAAACTAAAACACCGTGTAACTTTTAAAATAATAATTTCTTCAAAGAAGGACTTACATTTTTTAAATCAGCGTAAAAATCTGTATTAAGTATCTTTAGCATACAAATACAAGCATTCATAATTTTACCCTGCAAAAAATTCAGGGCTTAAAGGGTTAAGAATGTGTTGTTCTTTGAGTTAAGAATGTGTTGCATGGTTTGTAATGCGTTCTTATCTTACTTCTTTTCATCTTTCACCCCTTTCCGGCAGAGTGGACTGCATCCTCTACCTCCCTATGGAGTGGAGGACTGGTCTGCAACAGCTGGAAGTATTCTCTTCGACTATTTTTCCGACTTTTCGGCAGTGGCCGGCGGATGATGATGGGGTCTTTTTTTCTCTTTTTCTGAATGAATGTTAACCCACGAATGATAGGTTTTGCTACTTACTTAACCCCTTATTCTCCTCTTTTAACCCCCTCCTCTTTCCTTTTTCTGGGGCTAACCTTAGAGTGAATCTTAGGGTTTTTGTCAGCCTTAGCTTCTGTAGATCTGTTGAAATGCTTACGGTGTTTTAAGCTTTAATCACATACACATTTCGACTTATAGGCAGATAGTTTTGCGATGGCTACAGTCTACTAAGTCACTAAAGACTTATGTTCAAAATAGAGTGGACGAAATTAATACACTGGTACTTGAGGTTGAGAAACGCTATGTACCAATTGTACCATCTGAAGATAATCCAGTGACTTATTGCCACGTGGATCTGCTGCCTCAGATATTATGAAGTCCGACTTCTGCCTTCATGGGCCAAAATGGCTACCTGACCCCGATAATTGGCCGAGTTGGCCAACTGAGGAATTCGGAAATGATTGTGACGTGGTCATAGTCACCTCTGTTACCTCCTCACAAAGTCATTTGTTGATAAATATTTCAAATGTTAGCAATTTGAACAGACTGCTTAAAGTCACTGCCCTTGCTTTTAGGTTTGTTTTTAATTTAAAAAATAGCCTGAAAGGACAACCCTTAATTAAGGGTACTAATTTCCTACATAGACTTAGAGTGACTGATATTAATTCATCTGGAAATTTCTCAAATGAAGTTCTTCAAAGCGAAGTCTTTTTTTACGAAATAGACTTCCTTCACAATGCATCAATTAATAGAAAACTAATCTGATCTACCAATTGCGTCTATTTTTAGAAAGCAATATAATTCGTTGTCAAAAAAGGCTTGAAAATGCGTCATCCCACGTATGAGCCAAGTTCTTCGCAAGGAGATACGTACATGTATTCCTTGTAAAAACTTACAAGGTAAACATTACAATTCTCCGCCAATACCGCTATTACCAAGAGAATAGACTATATCGGTGCACTGCTAGTAAAAGAAAAGAGAAAGGTAAGCAAAGTCTATATTGCGCTTTTTACTCATACTTCTCCAACGACACTCGCCATTCATTTAGAAGTCGTTCATGATAATTCGAGTGAAACCTTTCTTAGGAGTTTTAGACGACTCATTAATAAACGATCGCTACCATCTGCATATGCAGAACACTTCAAGCAGCTACATCAACATCCTTCAGTGTAGGATTTCCTTCTTAAACCGAATGGAGTAGAAATTCCTACCAACGCAGGCTCCATGGTTCGGAGGCTTTTTACAGCGCATTGTACAACTCACTAAAGTCATCCTAAAGAGTTTAGCATTCGTTGCTAAAGATGAGCTCGCCTTATTTTCAGTTATATTCCAAATAGTTACGACGGGTCGACCGGACTATAAGGAAGTTCTTTATATATGTATGTATCATCTTGGTATATATATTTTATTACATATATATATATATATATATATATATATATATATACAGTATATGTTACAGTCATTGTCTAAAATCAGGCAATTCGTAATTGACTGAAATTTTAGGCAATGTGTCAAATTGTGATACACACAAAACTTAACCTAACCTAATAATTTTTAGGCAACATATTGGTAAATACTAGTGGGCATGTATATGCAGCATTGCCAGAAAGGTTAGGTTAGGCTACGTTTTGTGTGTATCACAGTTTGACACGTTGCCTAAAATTTCAGTCAATTTACAAAGTGACTGTAACATATACATGCACGTGTATATAGAGTATTTATGTATGTGTTTAATTTTTTTCTGCTAGGCTTATAAACCATTTGGTTAATAGGCCAAGACTGAACTGCTAGCGCAGTTTTGCAAATATAAACACTGTATATATTTACATAATTTTTTAAATTATGGTTATAAATATATTTATAAAATTTTTATCAATATAATTCCTATAAAATAAATAAAATAAATTTGTTTTGAGTATTTACATTTAGAATCTTAGTGCTAATTTTGTTTTGAAATATACACTTTTGTTTTTGTTTTTTTGCAGAATATGTCGAAAATTTTTCCCTCTCAATATTATTAATAATAAATAACCAACCATTCAACCATCTTTAACGTTTAACTACCTGTTTAATAAAAGTTGGAGAGTCTGAATTTCTTCACTCTGGAGAGACTGAATTTCCCTGGAGAGTCTAAATTTCTTCACTCTGGAGAGTCTGAATTTGCTCAAGCTTTTGTTTCTGTTATTGCTGTTGACTTATATATCAAGTCAAATCAAAGTTATTTCATGAAGTACTATAATAATAATATTTAAATTTGTTTTCATCTTACTAAAATTCATCATTTGTTCTTTAATTTTGAATATTGCTGCATTATCAATTCTATAAAACCTTACTCTCAAATATTAACAATCATATTAATTAATCCTCTTATTAATTATGTTATTTTCTTTAACTTACTCTTTAACTTACTATTTCAATCATTTACTTTCACTCTATGCAAGTAAATTTACAGGGTGTACACAAAGTCCTTTCCCAATTATAAACTTTAATTACAAGAAATCCAAAGAAGACAGTAATGATTTGTTTTGCATGTTAGTAGTATGGGCTAAAAATGGACGAGTGCAAGAATGTTGCAATGCAATGGTGATAAATGTTGCAGGATGTTGCAAAAGGGTTATGCAGCAAAGGGGGTAGGGGTTATGCTATGAGTGGGGAGGGTGGTTATGCAAAGAAGGGGGAGGGGGAATGTTGCAAGAGCAACAAGGGGTTATGCAACGTGGAGGCGGAGTTATCCCCGAAGAGAAGGAGAGGAGAAGGAGAGAGAGGAAGAGAGGTGTTCGCCTCGCAGGAGCCAAGCGCATATTAAGACTTCATCTGAGCGCCCGCTGTCTTATAAGGTGTAAATCAGCCAGTTGGCTTAATCCGACAGTTGGCTTAGAAGGCGCAAATGGTTTGTTCAGGTGTACAGGTTGAGTTGCCAGATTGCGCTATTTTTTTAATTAAAGCATATATAATTGACAGTTGGCTTGGAAATCCGTCAGTTGACTTAGAAAGCGTAAATGGCTTGTTCAGGTGTACGGGTTGAGTTGCCAGATAGCGCTATTTATTTAATTAATGCATATATTCTTGACATTTGGCTTAGAAATCCGTCAGTCGGTTTAGAAGGCGTAACCAGCCATTTGGTATAATTAAATAATAATATCGTTTACAACCAAAAGAATTAAATAAAACACCATTACATCATTCTGTTTATTTAGACGAATTATTGGAATCAGAAATATATAGAAAATATACAATCAAACGATCGAATATATATGATAAAAAAAATAATAATGGTATAAGAAATATGAACGAGGAGTATGTATATAATCAAAAAATAAAATAAAAATAATATAACCATCAATATAACAGTACAGGAGAAATATATACACACACACAATTATATTAAATAATTAAATATATTGAAAATAAATACATACACTTTATCTTTCTACATGCACAAAATAAAAAAAATAAAAAATAATAATACCAAACGATGGAGTATAAACATCAGTAAGCAGGCAGTACAGGAGAAATGTATATATATATATATATATATATATAATATATATATATTATATATATATATATATATATATACAGTTATGTTAAATAATTAAATATATTGAAAATTCATCAAAATACATTCACTTTGTTCTACTCACGCGGCTTAATATTATTTCACAGTTCAAGTTATAGGGAGACCTATACTCTATATAAATGGCCTTCATATCGTTCAGTACTATTTTTGTGCCCACTTTACAATCGGTTGGCAAGTTACCTTTAAATACGGCTAGAATACAATCAAAAGCACACACAAAGAGGTCATCGTTAGCCACAACGTCATTATTAAATATAAGTTTATAAACACTCCTTTCCAATCGAGGGTTTATTTTACCGACCCGAGCTTTTCAAGCGTGAACTCTTCTTCACACTGCATAGCGGCAGTTGAAATAATCTTCTAAGTCGTTCCGACAGCTACTCATTATATAAAGAAATAACTCTTCAGGGTGAACGGTGTAGGTGAGCTCAGCCCTGTACCGCTCAAGTGCTTTGTACCATAGTTCATGATATTTCAAAGAGTCTAAACCTTTTAAATAAGCATCAGCTCTAGACCATTCTCGCCTTGTTCAGTCCTACACTCGGTAAACCCATCGAGCAGAGCGGTGTATGCGTATTCAAGAGCCATATCAAAATAAAGCATATCCCTAACATGCACGTCTAACATAGGCTTCAGTTTGCGGAATCCGACGATTTCAAACATTCTGTCGAGGATGAAACGGTTTCGCGTAGGGACAAGAGTGTTATTATCAGAAGCATTCTTCCACATCAGCCGTATATCAATAAATGACCGATCGTTATTTATACACAACGTACAAACAACGGCATATGAGGGGGTGTCATTAATCTGATCTCTTCTTGTACCTACAACTGCAGGAATTTTATAGCGATCCTCACTCCTTTTCTCAACTACCACGAAGATTCTATTCATCTTAACACTTAAATAAACAACATTCCGTTTGTTTGTTTGTCTAGAAGTCGTTTTCAGTACATAGTTAATGGCACCGGTTTTACGCCTGAACACGCGCAACGACTTCGTCACGGACACATCGTACACGGCGTTGAGAATGCTGCTCAAAGGAAGTTCCATCGTATTCGAGGAGCGCACGTCCAGTCGGTTCAAGCTCTGAGATAACTATGAGCCACGTGCAAAGGATCGGCTCGACGGGAGAAGTGAGTCACACCATAAGCTAATGAAACGTGTACGGCGCTGTTCGAATACTTGTATCCATTATATTGGGTAGGTGTTTTGAGAAATTTTCCGATACATGAAGCAATATCGGTTTTAATGTTTTATCACTCCCACTGCCCAGAATACGCACCAGACATTTTTGTATAGGGGGATTTTCACGAACTAAACACATTTTATTCACACTCCGGCGCACTATTTGAGAGAAACATATGACCATATTTTTCCTTTTAGCTTAGCATGCGATATTCATCTCTAAATTCTGTTAAATCTTCACGCAGACCTTTAGTCACAACATGTAAGAGAATACTTGTATCCCATTATATTGGGTAGATGTTTTGAGAAATTTTGTCTGTTAAAAACTCACACAGGCCATTAGCCACAACCTCACTACAATCCTCGTCATGATATATATTAATATAGTGGTAAAAATACTTAAGATTCTCCATGATGACAAGATTTACATTCTCAGTCGCAGGGTACGAGTATTCGGTATGATGCAACATGACATAATATCGCTTGTCAACCACTCATCAACAAGACTCACTATCCATATCCGTTGCTTCTCTTCTGCATGTGTTGTTTCTTCTACTTCACGATATATGTAAGCTTTTATAAAGTTTAGTCCTACAACATAGTTCAATACATCACTTGTACCACGAAATCCTACAATGCTCTCGCCAGAATAACCGTAGAGTATTTGTACCTCTTGCTCCTTCGCACGATTTAATGTAGCCTTAAAAGTATCAAAGTAGGGAGGAATAGGGAGTTTTTCAGTATCCACCACATCTTGGCCGAATACCACTTCATAAACGTCGAACACGCAATATTAAAGGTAGCCATTACTATTTTTCGTCTGCGCGGTAGAATACACGTCTGAGATCCAGGGCTTACTGCGAACAACTGAGCACGCAGGGAAGAGATATACCCATGTATGAGCAGGAGTCACGTGATCAAACATACAGGTGGGCGGAGCTTAGAACTTTCTCCTGTACACACGCTGGGCGGGTACCTCATCGTCATTCACGGTTCTGTGGGAGAAGAGAAAAGCAAGACAGTAGAATATAAGAGTCATCACTTAAATATTTATTATATCTTGTAAATGACCCACTTAGGAGTGTGACGTCTTAGAAATGGATTCTGTAGAAAAATTCAGGTTCAGGAGCCCATCCACATGTATTATATCTGGGCCTAAAGGATGTGGTAAAATTATGTTTATGCTTAAAATCATTAAAGAAACGGGAGAGATGTTCTCAAAATTTGTGCATAAAGTTATATGGTGCTATTCGACGTATCAATCAGTGTTCAACGAGTACCAAGATGATATTTTGTTCAACAAAGGTGTATATGACGTTAATTCGTTAAAGGGAAATGAACATACAGTCATTGTAATTGACGATCTCATGTTGGAGATGGATAAAACGTTTGCCGAGACATTTACAGTATTCTCCCATCATCTTAACATAAGCGTGTTCTTCATCAATCAGAATCTATTTTTCAAAAATAGATACATGCGCGATGTGTCGTTAAATACACAATATCTAGTCTTATTCGCGCAACGTAGAGATGTATCACAAATTGGGGTATTAGCCAATCAAATGTTCCCGAATCAGCGTAAGGAGTTTTTGGAAGTTTATAAAGAAGCTACAAGCACCGCGTTACGGATATTTGCTTTGCGACCTTCATCCGCGAAACACGTTTAGGTTCCTTCTAAAAACGAATATATTTCCAAACGAGCCTGAAACGGTGTATATTCCAGAATGACAAAGAGACTAAAGAAATACCATGAATTAATAAAAATCTATCATCGACTGCCCCGAGGAATGCAGCAGATGTTTATTAAAAATATCGACTCCGACTTTTTAAAATGCTTCTGTGAAATCTCTCTTAACATTATAAACTGCAATGTATCAATCAAACCACCTCAGAAGGCTCGCCTACGCCGTTACAAGAACATAATACGTACACTCGCTCGTAAAAGTCAAACTGTAGGGAAGAAAAACGAATTATTGTACAAAGAGGAGGGTCATTCCTCCCCATCTTATTTTCAGTTTTGGGGTCTTTACTCACGAGAGTAATATAATGAAGAAAGTGGTAGTGATTCCACACGAGGTGTATGCTTCACTGCAAAGTTCAAAGAATCCAGAAACGGATCTAGATCCCGAAAAAAGCAGGCTTAAAAGAATGGAAAGCGAATTGCTAACCCTATTAAACAGTGAAAAAACACCTGATGAGAAAAGAATCTTATACCAAGAAGCTCTGCAGAAATTTCTTCACGAGTACGAAAATTATAAGAACGTGACGACAGAGATTCCCGTGGTTTTTAGGCAGAGCAAGTGGAACGATGGACATGGTGACCGACGATAGAGCTGACCAACCAAAGATTAATGGGACGGCCACAAAACATATCGAGCATGTATTAAAAAGCACCCTCCCACATACATTGAGGAATAAAGGTTTAAGTCTTTATAATCTATTGAATGAGGACCTCGCCATACAATGAACCGATACAGGTGAGATTATTGTGGAAAGAGCAAAGGTACAGGGAACGAATATCGTAGATATCGTCCATGATCTGGCGAGAAAGTGGGATAGGCCCTCACCATCAGGATGGAAGCATATTAACGCAAGACTACAACAAATAAATGTCCCCAAAACAATGATAGGAAATCTGAACAGGTTACAAGACTTGGAACATGCCTCGCACGTGACACAATTGAAGAGGCAATCACCCTCGGCGGTAACACCTCTGAAGAGGAGAAAGAAAAGGTTAAACAACGGTCAACCCTAACCACGTGCCTCTAAAATACGCAAATGGCTAGCATATTAAGAAGACGTTATTATGACATTTCTAACCCAGCCTCCTACGGAGGGGTAGATAGAGGGTACAGAAGTGTTACGGAGTAGGGAAAAAAGATATTGAGATTTTTGCGGGAGCAGGACGCTTATACACTTCATGAGCCTGTGAGAAAAAGGTTTAAAACAGCCAAGACAACAGCTGCTTCGATTGGCTCTATTTCGCAAGCAGATTTAACAGACATGCAAAGATATTCAGTGTATAACGTTGGTTACGCTACATTCTATTCATAATATATGTATTCTCTAGATATCTGTGGCTAATTCCTCTGAAAAATAAATTACCTGTAACAGTTGCTAAAGCCACCAAAAGGCTGAAGTTGAAAGAAAACAGGGTTCCTGGCAATTTTGTACGGATATAGGGAAGGAATTTATAGGCCGTGCTTTTCAGAACATGTTGACAGAGTTTAATATCAGCTATTACACTACCAATTCTATACATAAGGCTTCTTTATCCGAAAGAGTTGAACGTACCATAAAGGAAAGCATGCACCGCTATTTTACACATGAAAACACATACAGATTTCTAGACATTCTGGAATCATTGGCCTTATCCTACAACCGCTCACACCATCGCACGCTTGGGACAATACCTGACGAAGTTTTAGATAGAGGTACGCGCCCAGAGGTGAGAAGAGATGGAACACCACCACCACCACACTCTGTGCGTTTCAAAATCAATGATTTTGTAAGGCTGTCGCGTTCGGGAAATAAATTCGCGTAGGGATTTGAGCAAGGATGGACACGTGAGATTTTTAAAGTTAGGGCTATGAGACCTAAAGGTGAGATAATGATCTATTACGTTGAAGATTTGAATGGGGAAGAAATCGCAGGAGGCTTACCGCGAGGAGTTGCAGAAAGTGGCATTTAATTTAGGAAAAAATGTGTTTAAAATTGAGAAAATTTTGGGAAGCAAAGGTTCAGAAAAGAGAAAAATGTACCTGGTGAAATGGCTAGGGTACCCAGAAAATTTCAACACCTATATAAAATCTGATGCAATAATGAAGCTTAACTAATATGCTACTTGGCTCCTAACCATTTCTACGTCACTCCTGTCCTTCTCGTCCCTGTCTGTACACCCTAACAACACACTAGCCAACTTTGTAACAGAACTCCATGGACCCATTGAATTGGGTCGTGATTCGTATGAGGTGGAGATATGTGAAATTCAGCTGGACAACCTCTTTTTAAATATTGATTATAAAGATACCGTTTTTACGATTCTTAGAGACATTGATGAGTGCGAAAAAGCCGGGATTACTCGGGATGAAACTATACGTATCGCCCGGACTGAGGTTGCACGGTATTACAGTACAGTAGTAACAGTAGGTCCGGGCCGTTATGGTTTGGCTGAGGATGTTGTGAGAGACTTAAACGTAAGTTTAAAAAACTCAAGTCTTACGAGTGATTTAGTATACGAAATCGTAAACAAAGAAAACCCTACACATACTCTAATCCTGAAATCAAAGGCTTACAGAAATATTAAAGAACAAAGAGTGTTCAAAATTATGACCTAGGGGCGATATTGATCAGCCTTCCAAAGAGACACATTTCACGAGGTACAACATGAATTTTCCAGCCTAATGTGTCAGATGAAATTGGAGAAATTGGTTGCTGGCTATACACCCCGAGACATGTGCTATATTTTCAGCAATATAGTGGAGCACCAGTTTGTTGGGGATACCCAGGCACGCATGCTGCGCATTGCTCACATTCCCAACCATAGAGGAAGGAGCTTGACTATTACATATGACAGACCCCATTATGTGAATGTCGCAACTAATCTAATAAAAATTTCCCATTCGGTGATGGGAGCTTAACAGTGAAGCTGCACTTTCGACGCACTGAGTTATAATGGACAGAAAGCCTTTCACAGTCATTCGAGGTGTGAGATACCAGCGTGGTAGTTGACTTGGATCCATTTTTTCAACCATACTACGTACGGCTGTCCCTTTGCTGAAGAAAGGTGCCAGATTCCTCGGAAGGAAAGAGCTACAATCATGTCTTAACACTGCAGAAGACATATTGGCTGGGGCTAACCTAAAGAAGCTCTAAAAAAACACTTAAGGCTTACACGGGACGAAATCGTCAAAGATGCAAAGAGAAAAATGCGTGGTGGCGGGAAGAAGAGGACTGTGCGGAAGAAGGGATTACCATCACGTGGCATTAAACGTAAAATGATATCAAAAAAGAAGTGTTCTAAGCGAATGAAACCTATGGTTGACCATTTTTTTGACTGATATAAGCTAAGGACATTGATCTCATGAATCATAGTTTGTTTACTACTTGTCGAGAGAGGAGGCACTATTTCTAACTCGTCATGGCACGCTTCATCCATCTGTGTAGTTCACAATGTTGTAAATCGGAGCTGTCCCTCTTTGCCATGCCCCCAACTCAAGTTTCTATTGAACACAGTGACTTTATTACAATTAACCCTTTAAACAGAATTTGTGATGCCCAGCTCAAGCCTTTACTTTTTTTACCCAAGCTGTGTGCACATGTACGCTAAACTACGTATAGCCCATTCTGATGGAACCGACTGCGCCCATACTTTTCTCAGTTTCCCCATTTTAGAACCCACCCCTTTATGTAATATCCCTTACCCTTTTGCAACACTGATCAACATTTGCCATCTCTATCACGACAATATTTTGCATTATTATTTTTTGCGGTCATCCTATTTGATCCTCAATTTTTCCCATTTTGGATAGGGAGATGGACAACTTGAGCGGCTGGAAGTCGTTATAGGATTATCTTCATCAGAGCCGCTCAGCTCAGTACCACAGGAAACATAATTAGCGCCGCTACTCTTCATAATCCTGACTTACGTAGATCATTACCAGAGACAGCACAGTAACATCCGATGAAACAAAGATCATTAGAAAATAAGAAATCTAGAAGATCTCTACAAGCAGAATGTTTTTGTGCATTATTATTTTTTGCGGTCATACTATTCTCAGCTTTCCCAAGATTCCTGACTTGTGGATTTGGTTATATATATATATATATATATATATATATATATATATGTGTGTGTGTGTGTGTGTGTGTGTGTGTGTGTGTGTGTGTTAATTTCCACTTGCTGTCTCTACCACGATGGTTTCAAATATTTGCAAAATATATGTTTGCGGTAATACTATTCGATCCCCAACTTTGATTAATGTATTCGGCTTGACTTTTTACCTGCCAATTCTCGCGTAGGAGTTTGATTAAATTGTGTTTAGCTCATGAAAATGAATGTCTGTTTGGACTGGTAGATAAATTGGCGCCCTAGGTATCCTAGTGGTTAAGATGCTGGAGTGCTGGTTGAGAGATCGAGTCCGGGCAACGACGTTGTGATTTCAGCCTGCCCGTGTTGCAGCTTAGTTCGGATTCCACGTTAAACTGAAGGTCTAAGGCGGAGTGAAAAGCTTGACCCTCATCAAAATGAACAATTCGATGAGAAGGAAAACCGAGTTAGCTATTATTATTACTACTGTAATTTGCACCACCCTATATATATATATATATATATATATATATATATATATATATATATATATATATATATATATATTGTTGCATATGGAAATATGATAAGGAAAATCATTACTTAATCAAAGGCTAATTTAGCCTGTAAATAATTTGGAAAACAATCACGTGATGCTTATGTATATATTTAAATTCAGTTTGTAACTTAATAATAATAATGGCGAATTTAACATATATAGGTTAGTGCGACAAAAACCAGTTTTGGAGACGAGAAGTGGGACAAATCAACCTGTGCGGTTGGCTCAGCGATAATCTTCCTTTCCTTGAATAAAAAGAGTTGTTTTAACGAATGCCTTCCTTGTCTTTCGAATTATAGATAAAATAAAAATTATTCTTATAGAATATTTCTCATTTAATTCTTTTATCAATTACTTTGGTTTCGCGGATTTTATAAAAAATATAGAAGATATATAGAAAGGATTGCCAAAAGTAAATAGACATAGTATACTTTCTAAGGTTTTAGAATAAATGAAAGTGTTTCAGGAGTTATAGGTAAATTGAATATTATTCTTAGAGAATATGTTATTGAAATAATGTACAATATAAAGAGTCCTGTGTATTTCTTTTATTATTAATATTATTAAGATGACTGATTTAATTTGTCTTGAGGGGTTATGTTTGAATGTAATCTACGTTTTTCACTCCCCCTTAGACCTACAGTATACACAATAGACACAGGGGGCTTATGTTTGAATGTAATCTAATTTTTAACAGTGATTTCGAAAGTCAATAATGTGTGTGTGTGTGTGTATGTGTGTGTGTGTGTGTGTGTGTGTGTGTTGTCTTCAGTTTTCGAGCATTAACTCTCTCTCTCTCTCTCTCTCTGTCTCTCTCTCTCTTTGTATAAACAGAAATTAGATTTAGTTAGATATATGGAAAGGATTGTTAAAAGTAAATAGACACAGTATACATTCTAAGGTGTTAGAATAAATGAAAGCGTTTCATGAATTATAGGTAAATTGAATATTATTCTTAGAGAATATGTTATTTGAATGATTTCTTTTGCTAATCCAATTTTCTAGTGGATTTCTTTTATTATTAATATTAAGTTGAACGACGTTTAAATAATTAGTTCTCTTGCTGAAGAACTTTAAGGAAAAAGTCGGTCTTGCCTTTAATAAATAAATAAGTGGAAACTCGTCTAAATAAGTTAAAATAAATGGCTCAACCTGGCAATTCAACCTAATATTTGGCAACTCATGTAAATAAAATTAAAATAAATGGTGGTATCTAGCAACTCACCCTAATAAGGTATACCTGAACAATTAAAAAACATTATTTGGCAACTCATCTAAATAAATGCTCTCTCGTAACCCCTCCATATATAAATAAGTGATATCTGGCAACTCACGTAACTCTCTATAATAGCTGCTTGGCCCCTGGACGCTCATAATGCGTCTGGCTCCAGCCAGGCGAACACCTCCTTCCTTCTTAGGTTAAGGCTTAGGTTAGGTTTCCCTTTGGGGCGTGAGGACATCCCCCCAAAGACCCCCTCCTTCTCCTTTCTCTTCCTCTCTTAGGTTAAGACTACCCCTTTCGGGGGAGGTCATCCTCCCTTCTCCCCCCGAAGCTCCCTCCCCTCTCCCCTTGGCAGCAATGAGTTGTTGCATAACCCAACCCCCCCTTTGCAGCGTTGATGTTGCATAAGCCTTGCAATCGATGTTGCATAACCCCTCCCCCTTCATTAAATAACCCTTTTGCAACATCTTGCAACATTTATCACCATTGCATTGCAACATTCTTGCGCACGTCCATTTTTCGCCCATACTACTACTCATGTTGATGCATAACACTTCAAGTTTATTATGCTTCTCATTAACTCTGAACATGTTCGCTGTTAGTTACACGTAGCACATCCAAACGAAATTCGAGTTTACGCCATACGTTAGCTATATATACAGGGTGTCCGAGAATTATCTGTACAATTTTTGGCTGTTATTAAAAGTCAACCATGAAGTGTAGAAATTCTAGTCTGGTCCCATTTTACAGAGAATCTCATTAAGTTTTTTCTGATACCACGTTTTGACAAGTTTTTTAGAAATGTACGCGGGTGACAGACATTGATGATTTAAAAGCAAGAATCACAGCTGCTATTGAGCGAATTGATGTGGATATGCTGCAGCGTACATGGCAACATTTGGAGTATCGATTGGATGTTTTGCGAATCACTAATGGTGCACATATCGAATGTTTGTAACAACGTTACTTTAATAAAAGAAACTTTTGAAAATACAGATTCTAAATAATCTTGTTTAAGAATTTTACGTGTGTTATCAAGAATTTTATTAAAATATGAAATTGTACAGATAATGTTCGGACACACTGGAATTTCTAAAAAACTTGTCAAAACTTGGTATCAGAAAAAACTTAATGAGATTCTCTGTAAAATGGGACAACACTGGAATTTCTACACTTCATGGTTGACTTTTAATAACAGCCAAAAATTGTACATATAATTCTCGGACACCCTGTATATATATATATATGTATATGTATATATATATATAATATGCAGCGACAGAGACGTCTTTAAATACTTTCGCGATTTCCACTTTACAATAATCTCGTTACAGTCTCTCGTGACACTGTTGATGGCATCCCAAATCCTTGCACGAAGAGTGTTAATGTCACCAACAGGTGTATGGTAAACATAATCCTTTACATAGCCCCACAGGAAGAAGTCCAGAGGCGTGATATTGGGGTATTTTTTAGGCTATGGCACAGGCTCGTCGCGCCCAGTGGGAAAAGTGGTCTTCAAGAACTCACGCATTAACAAACCCCAGTGTCTTGCTGTAAAATGATGGATGGTTGAAGGTCTTCCAGTTGGGGGCTACAAAGAACATGAGCATGTCTAGGTACACTTGTGCCGTAACATTCTTTTCAGCAAAGAAGTATGGGCCTATCACCCAATCAGAAGGATAAGTATTTCCGTTGTGTAGAAGTACTGCCTTCAAACTTAATTTGGAGGAATTAATAAAGAGACGCCATTCTTCCGGCTTGTGTTGATGCCCTAAAAACTCCATTGAATTGTTTACGTCATTACAAAACACACTACATCACTTGTAGAAAGAAAGGTAATGAAATCATTCTGACGCTTTCTACATGAAGTTTTCTTGGTGCCCTTTTCTAAAAGATTCCACCCTTGCAGCCTAGATCCTAAAAGTTCAGCCTGATTTTTCGAAAGATTCAAATCTCTCACAAGATCATTTAGTTCTGCCTGTGTAATAAGGTGAGGTGACGATGATCTGGATAGTAGAAATTCTGGATATGGAAGCTCACTGGCTGCTTGTGGTTCAATTTCAATTTCGGAGTGGTAATAATCCTCGTCCAAAGTCCACTCTTTAGGTGGCTTTGGAACTGGCAGGATTTCACCGTGAGGAACTGGTCGCATAGCTGATGGCAGGTTTGGGTATCGTATTGCATGTTTGGATTTCGAAAAGAAACCTCGTATATTTGTTAAACAAAAGTAGCAGATGCTTTAGTGCTTCTAGTCCAGGAAAGTTTGTTGATAACAGTGGAATCTTGAATTCGAAGATATATCAAGAAATTTTAGAAGAAAATGTATTGCCTTTACAGTATATCAGGAGTTGCGAATCCGTGGCTATTGGGTACTGTAAGATGATGATTCAAAACATAAAAGTAAGAGCACCATGAAATGGCTTCAACAAAAGAATGTCAAGCTTCCGGAGGGAGTAGTCCAGTCAAAGCCCAGATCTCAATTTAATCGAGAGAATTTAAGGTTTGATTTGAAAAAAGCTGTCTGCAAGAAAACCCCTCGAATCGTTAGGTCAACTGTACGCCCTTGACGATTGGTTAGGTTAGGTCATGATATTTTCGTTAGTTTGCCTTATAAAGTTAACTAAAAAAGGCTGGGGTGACGGATCTTCAGATGATCCAAAATATTCGCTTTAATAGAGTAAAGGCATAAAGAGTAAATCATAACATGTTAAAATATTAGATTGACCAACCAACCTTTCTCTTTTTAACATATTGCTTCCCAGGAGGGATCACATTAACATATTGCTTCCCGAATGCTTTGGGAAGCAATATGTTAAAGTAATCCAAATTCTCTAACTCGGGAGCATTTTCGCTGCAGCTCGAAAACTCTAACCTTTAAATTGGAATAAAAGCAGTTTAAACGTTGAGTTGAGTGAGAGGAAATTTATTCGTCAGTAACGAAAGATTTCTGATTTCTGTTTTTAGTGTTGAAGTGTAATTTAACAGTCTTTAATCAAGATGGATCTCTCACAACTAGTAATTTATATACACTGTACGGAAGGGAATTTGGAAGGCTACTTTAAAATTAAGTTTTATATTAAGACTGATACTGAATTTTAGCCGTAAGGCTTTACCTAATATATTTATTGAGAACATACATTTTAATACAGCTTACACGCATAACACGCCAATTAACTTGTTTTCAGAATGGAAAACAAAAATAATGAATAGATTTAAAAATGAAATGAATAGTTTAATACGGTACGTTATAATTTTCTTCTGAAACTAATATGTACCAACGTGAATTTAGCATAAAAATAAAATAAATACGCCTCATACAAAATAATGAATTATGTGCTGATATGTTTTGAGGAAATGAACTGATTGCATGCAGATAAACTACTAAAAATTACTGAGTAAAAAAAAAATCTTGTTTTAAGACTTGTTAATTAAAAAATTCACTTCGTATATCGTACTTCGTATATATAAAACTGTTGCTTGAATTTTTCATATAAAGTTTTTAATGTTCCGAGGTACTAAAAGTGTTACCTTACAAAAAATTACTTTTTGACTGCTTGGCCTTAAAAATGGTATCTTAGCGTCAGGCTAAAGAAAGTTTCAGATGCATTAATTTACTACTTTGGTACCATTTAAATTTGCCAGCAATCGCGAGTAAGCCATAGCAGTTTTGCAGTCTCTTTATCTCTGTACAGGGCTTTGTATTCGTCCAGGGCTATCTAAATTCCAGGAAATGCGTATTCATCTTCAACTGTTTCAACTAAAAAAAAATAAAAATCGATTTCAATCTGACCTGTCATAAATCACAAAAAAAAACCATCGGTGGCCACCTTGTCGTGGTGGGTGGCCTCCCGTGTTCCCACCCAGTGGGTGGGCTACGTTGGCGGGGGCTTAGCCCCCGGAAGGGTCACCCATGCCGGACAGGCTACTGGGGAGACCGGGTTAAGAGCAACCAAGATCCTAGGCTCCCAATACGTTTCTCCAGAGCTGTCCTCCGGAGGTGACGTCCTTAGGGCGTCACCGAATTGGGTGGTTGGGTGTCCGGGCCGGTGGGTTTGAGGGGCTGGGGTCTTTGCGCCGTTGGGGGCAAACTTTCGCATCACGGGTCCCCATTTTTAAACCGACCGTGTATCCCCTGGGGACAAGGTACCCCGCCCCCTGCGGTTTGCGCTCGGCCTCCCTTTCTTACTGGTAGGCAGTTTCTCGCGTCCCCTGGGTGAGTTTTCTTTATCATTCTTTGCTTTTCCACTCTGAACGTCAAACCTCTGCAGCTTTGAGCAACTTGCCTACTGTCGATGCTGCCTCCACCTACCTCACCAATCACATCACTTGTGCCGCTCTGTCCTCCATTCCCAAATCAACATTTCTCCCACACCTCTGCCCCCTTCGATTCCATGGTGGACCCCGACATGCCCTCTGGCCATCAGAGCTAAGAAGTCGGCCTTTCGCCGTCTTCAGCGCAATCCATCCCTTGCAAATTCAATAGCTTTCAAACGTGCGCGGGCTCAAGCCCGTCGCACGGTCCGTGAAGCCCGCCGCCCTTCTTGGTGGGTTTACGTCTCCTCTCTCACCTCCCGCACCCAATCCTCCCGAATCTGGAACAAGATTCCGAAAATTTCCGGTAAATCCTCTTCTCATCCTCCTCTTGTTCTTACGAGGATCCTGCTTTCCTCCGACGTAAGGCTTTGCTTGTTCCCCTATAACCGCCTTTTTTCCATGTCCGAACTGTGATCGGCGTTGGCTTCCTGCGGCACCTCTGCTCCCGGCCCCGACGGCATTCATTTCGATATGCTTCGCCATCTACACCCTTCGGTTCTTTTCTTTCTCCTCACCCTCTACAATTGGATTCAGGTAGAGGGACCTTCCTCTCCTGTTTGAGGGAAGCAGTAGTGCTCCCATTCCCTAAACCGGGTAAGGACCCGACATCTCCCCTTAATTACTATCCACTAGCCTTCAATAGCTACGTCTCGAAACTTTTAGAGAAGATGGTTTCTCGGCGTCTGATGTGGCACCTAAAACGCAACAATCTACTTTCTCCTACACTGACCGGTTTTCGCAGGGGCCGTAGCACTACTGACAACTTAGTTCAGTTGGATACTGCGGTCCATGTGTCATTTGCAGAGCGGCGTCACATTTATGCAGTCTTTTTTGATTTGGAGAAAACGTACGACACCACCTGGTGGTGGATCTGCCGAAAGCGTTATCTCTTGGGTTTCCGAAGTTTTCTTCCTTCCTTTATCTCCAACTTTTTGTCTTCCCGTTCCTTTCGTGTTCAGGTGGGTACCTCCCTCTTTTCTGTGCATTGGCAGGAGGAGGGGTGTCCCATAGGGCAGCTCTGCCCCCGGGGATTACGGATACCCTCTATGTCGACGACCTTGCCATATATTGTTCCAGTTCCTAACCTGTTTTCCTTGAACGTCTCCAGCGGGCCCTGGATTCGTTCTCCAGATGGGTCACAGATCACGTGTTTCGATTTTCCCATTCGAAAACGGTGGTGATGCACTTTTCCGACGCCGCCACTTCACTGCCGTTCCTTCTCTCTCCCTTTATGGATCACCACTCCCCGTTTTCCCCGAAACTAGATTTCTGGGTCTCCTCTTTGATTCCCGCCTCTCCTTGATTCCCCACTTGAAGTCTCTGAAGGCTTCGTGCCTTCAGACTTGTACCCTTCTCAAGTTTCTCTCTCATACTGACTTGGCTGCTGACCGCCATACCCTTTCGTGGCTCTAACACTCCCTGGTCCAAAGTATGTTGGATTATGGCTGTCAGGCCTATTCCTCCGCTCCTGCCTCCGCTCTGCGCATGCTGGACCCGATCCGCTCCTTGGGTGTGCGCATCAACACTGGCGCATTTCGATCGTCTCCTATTGTCAGCCTTTATGAAGAAAGTGGCCATCTCCCGTTGGATGCCCACCGTACCTTAAAGAGTCTGAAATACCTCTTTCGCGTTCAGCAGTTTCCTCCCATCCCTGTCTTCCAATCCCTCTTCGGCCCTTCTACTGTGTCATGCTTTGACCGTCATCCCCACTTGATCCGACCGTTTGGTCTTCGAATGGTCCCCGTCCTGTCTTCTCTTGGGTTCGAGGGTGAATGCTCTCCTCCCCCCCTCTACCTACCCACCGTGGACCCTTTCTCCCCTCCGTATCTGCTCCCTCCCTTTTACTGTACCGAAATGACAGTCGCACCCGTCCGCCCTTCGACAACTATTTCTGACCCATTCCTCTTCCCATGCTGACTCTATCCCACTGTTCACTGACGGCTGTCGCTCACCACTTGCAGTGGCTACGCGGCCGTCTTCCCATCAGAAATTAAATCATTATCCTTACCCCCAGCGGCTTCCATACTTACAACGGAACTATCGGTTATTCTTTTGGCACTTCGGTTTCTTTCTCAGCTTCCTTTTACATCTTTTATTATTTATTCTAACTCCTGTAGCGCTTTTGAGGCCTTGTCTTCTTTTGTCTCTCCGCACCCTCTGGTGCGACAGATCCAGGACTGGCTGGTCCTTCTTTCCTCACGCCGTAAGTTGGTCGCTTTTTGTTTGGTACCTTCCCACGTTGGTGTTCCGGGCAACGAACGCGCAGACGCTGCTGCGAGGAAGGTGGCCTCCCTGCCTTTAGACCCTAACATGACTCTCCCGGCGTCGAACTTCACGCGCGTTTTCCTGGAAGCACTCCTTCGACGGTGGCAAAGCCAGTGAGAGGACATGCCCGGGAATTCCTTGAGGGGGTTGAAGCCTACGATTCGTCAGTGGCCTTCCTCCTGTCGGTCATACTCGTCTCACGCATGGACATCTTATGACGGGGGATGTTGTCCCCTCTTGCCCTTGCGGAATTCCTCTCTCCATTTCATATTTGCTCTTGGTTTGTCCTGCCTTTGCCGTCGTTCGTTCCCAGTTCCTCCCTTTTTGCCCTTCAGGCTCCACTCTTACTCTTACTCTATTGTTAGGTGACCACGCCTATACCAAAGGACACATTTTTCTATTTTCTCCGTCAAACTGGCCTTCTGCTCTCTATTTAATATGACTCGGGTGTAATTTCTTCCTCCCTTTGCTGTTCATAGTGCCTTTACTCTTCTTTCTCACAACTTTTCTTTAGATGTTACTCCTTCAAAGTCCTTCTTACGACATTTCCTTGTGCTCTCTCTTTACTTTAGTTTCGGCGCGATATGACCATAGCAGTTGAAGCCCCTGTGAAGCACTGCTATTCATTCATTCATTCACTTATTCATTAACTCACAAAATATTACTTAGTTAAAAAAACAATAAAGATAAGTTCTTCCTTGGGCTTCTAAGAGCCCATTATGAATCCTATTGAGGACGTTTTTCGGCATCTTGATTACCAGTTGTTGAAAATAATGTCTCCTCCCGCATCTGTACCAAATCTAAGAAAAACATTCACTGGTCTTTAGCAAGATTTGAATCATAACGTCATCCAAAATTTCATCTCACCGCGATAACGCAACGTGTCCAGGACAGTGATGTAGTCGAGACCAGCATGGCCGAGACCGAGACCGAGATCGTGACGGAGATCTACTGTAAGCACCCGAGACAGAGACCGAGGCCAGAAAAAAAGGTCTCGAGACCGGTCTCGAGTCCTACATCACTGGTCCAGGACCTTGAAAACATTGATCGTATGTGCTTATATCTCCAAGAGATATATGTACACTACGTTAAAAGTTAAAATATATTTCCCCTTTGGTTGCTCACTATACTCCTGCGCGACTCTGTATGTGTAATTAAAGATTAATTCCAAGGAAGTTTTAATACAAATTTTAGGTTTTGGCATGCTGGCTTCTTTCTTCGTTACAGTTTTATGGGTGTGACGCTGAAGACACTATTTTTTACTTTCCTTAATCTCAATTTTTTCCTTTCAGTATATGTATATATGCATACACATAAATACTTACATACATTACATACACACACACGAATGTATAAATAACAACCAATTTTCAACCATTTTTCGCTATTCTTTCTTCGCGTTAGATAGTATGAAATATTCACAAATACTTCTCTTCAGTCTTCAGCGATGGAACGTTTATTACCGTTATTTGTGACTGAATTCTCATCCCTCATTTTTCTTGAGAGAATTTTGCATAAATAAGAGCATTCTGATATCAGATGATCTAAGATAAACAAGCAACACCGCAATTCCCATTTCCCCAAGACATTTATCTTGTTATTAATTTTACTCATACACATATACTGTATACATGGAATGGGGATGATGATATTTGTCCTCCTGGGAGAGGACCATCTAAACGGATACCAATTTTAGTGTACACATTATGGGAGACCCAGGGAAGGTTTTAGTAACACACTTGGTCCTCCCAGTCTTCCCCTACTTTGTGTTTCGGTTTTTTTTTTGCTGTGGGTACAGCGGGCATTCCAGTATATATATATATATATATATATACACACAGTACTGCTGAAAGTGCAGATGAAAACATGTAATTCAGAAATAGACCTTAAAACTGCATCTTAAAATTGTTTTTTATAAAAAACTCGCAAAAACTAGCATATTAAATCTCTGAAATACAACCGGAAGAAAAAAACGCAGAAAACTCTCAAAAATCTAAAGAGTAAAAACACACACTACATAACCAATCATAACCCAGTGAAAACAAGAAATACATGGTAAACTTATACAATAAGTCAGCAACCAAAACCACACGTTAAACTGTACACTAAATCCGCACACACAAGCCACACATAAAACTGCAAATAAAATCTACTCAGAAAACTGTACCCAGGACCGCATATAAAGCTGTACTCCGAGACCGCATATAAACTGTACCGAAACCCATATATAAAATGGACTTAAAAGCGCTCTAAAAGGCACGGAATAAACGTGGCAATTTGATATTATACGACGCATTTGGACGAATAATGACATACATATTTATATGTAGATCAAAGAGTTCTAAATTAAACCATGAATAATTTATGAGAATCAAATTTAAATTTAACTCATGAAACATAAACGTTTTCTATGCAGATAAAGAAATAAAATAATATAATATCGTTTATATATTTTATTACATAAAATCATTTTGTATTTTATGTGATGCAATTTCTGTATTTATTTAGTGGCAATAAAAATCTATTGAACTTTATAATACAGTGTTGTATATAACATAATTTTATTATGAACTGGAGCGAAAGTGAATTAAATAAAAGGACAATTTTATGTCACATTTTACGTACAAATACAAGTACACATACTTCGTATTTTACACACGTGTGTAATTATTGTATTCGATCTTTTGTAAAGGACACAATTTAATGTTTTATTTATTTCTGTATTGGAACGTCTGCATCGTATTCGCTCCGATGTTCATTAAGATTACATTTATACAGTTGTTTATGTAATTTTATATAATTTATTTTTATACAGTGTAATACTACAGGGGGTCCATAAAGTCCAACATTATAGGTGTTTTTTACTACAAATTGTTTGTTTCGGTGATGCTGAACTTTATAGACACTTGTTATATATATATATATATATATATATATATATATATATATATATATATATATATATATACAGTATATATATATATATATATACACATTTAACTGCAATGACCACGCAGTATATTAATGTATAGAAACGACGTAAGTATAGAGGAGCGTTCTGCACACGAGGAAGAGAAATAACGAACAAATGAAAAATGAAGTACCCGCCCGGGAATCGAACCCAGGATCTTCCAATTGCCGGTCAGATATGCTATCCACTACACCACAGGCCTCGATCAGTCAGAAGTCGTAATTCTCCTACATAGGGCAGAAACCAATGCCCTAAGAGGGCACCCTCGCAAATCGTGAATATGTACATTTAACTGCAATGACCACGCAGTATATTAATGTATAGAAACGACGTAAGTATAGAGGAGCGTTCTGCACACGAGGAAGAGAAATAACGAACAAATGAAAAATGAGGTACCCGCCCGGGAATCGAACCCAGGATCTTCCAATTGCCTGTCAGATATGCTATCCACTACACCACAGGCCTCGATCAGTCAGAAGTCGTAATTCTCCTACATAGGGCAGAAACAAATGCCGTAAGAGGGCACCCTCGCAAATCGTGAATATGTACATTTACTGCAATGACCACGCAGTATATTAATGTATAGAAACGACGTAAGTACATATTCACGATTTGCGAGGGTGCCCTCTTAGGGCATTGGTTTCGTCAGCCAGACTCTGCACTGAACGGACGCATATTGCTAACAACTTTACTTTTGGTAAGTTTTGAATTTTATATACTTGCGTTTATATTCACATTGTTATAGTTAAGTAATTGAATATTAGTGGTTTTTAGCGATTTAGAAGATTTTATAGCGTGCCGGATTAGTTTAACTTAACTTGTGACGGTTATAAACTAATTTTAACGCGCGATGCCGTCGCAGAAAGCGTCGTGTGTTAGGTGTGTGGTAAACCGGTGGTATTCGGAGTTAAAAGATTATGACGGCGGTCCTACGGCGGTTACCGAGAGATCAGTTTGTTTCTTTTGCGAGTTAAGGGAGGAAATAGTTGAAACAAAACGTAGTGTACGTGAGGTAACGGAAAGACTTGCAACGCTTGATGAAGGCAGGGGTAGGGCTACGGTTGACGAAAGCCGAACCAATACTAACGTTGAAGACGTTAGTAGTATAGCCGAAAAAGGGAGAGTGCAAGAATGTTGCAGGTTATTATGTAATGTTGCAAAGGGGAGTGGGGGTTGTTGCAAAGGGGGTTGTTGCAAAGGGGGGTGGGGGGAAAACTTGGAGGCGGCGTTATCCCCAAGAGAAAAGGAGGAGGAGGAGAGAAAGGAGGAGAGGTGTTCACCTGGCAGGAGCCAAGTGCACATTAAGACTTCCAGCCGGGCTGGCGTTGTTTTATAGGCTCCTAATCAGCCAGTTGGCGTAAATGGCTTGAGTTGCCAGATACCGCGATACCATTGTATACATTATTATAGACTCCTAATCAGCCAGTTGGCTGTAATTGGCTGCCAGATACCTCTTTTTAGCAGTATTATTGCATACATTATTATTATTATATACGCCTAATCAGCCAGTTGGCTGAGTTGCCAGATAGCCCCATGTATTCCGAAGACAGAGTTGCCAGATACCATTGTATACATTATTATAGACTCCTAATCAGCCAGTTGGCTGTAAATGGTTGTCAGATACCTCTTTTTAGCAGTATTATTGCATACATTATTATTATATACGCCTAATCAGCCAGTTGGCTGAGTTGCCAGATAGCGCCATGTATTCCGAAGACAGAGTTGCCAGATACCATTGTATACATTATTATAGACTCCTAATCAGCCAGTTGGCTGTAAATGGTTGTCAGATACCTCTTTTTAGCAGTATTATTGCATACATTATTATTATATACGCCTTCAGCCAGTTGGCTGAGTTGCCAGATAGCCATGTATTCCGAAGACAGAGTTGCCAGATACCATTGTATACACTATTATAGACTCCTAATCAGCCAGTTGGCTTAGAAGGCTTAAATATTGCCAGATACCTGTTGTATACATTATTAGAATACCGGTAGTAGAAGGCATAACAATAAACAACATTGCATCATTCTTTTTATTATAAATATATAGAAAATAAATATACATTTGAGGAATATGCGTATAACAGAAATATATACACACAATTATGGATATATATATATAAAATAAAATATACATTTCATATACACTTCAATAGAAATATGTACATAACAGTACAGGAGAAATATACACACACACACACAATTATGGTGATATATAAAATAAAATATACATTTCATATACACTTCAATATGTACATAACAGTACAGGAGAAATATGAAGCAAAATATATATATATATATATATATATATATATATATATATATATATATATATAAACACAAATCAATAGAAATATGCGTATAATCGTCAAGCAAAATATATATATATACAATTCACTTTTTTTCAAAATACTAAACTCGGTCTTAATCGAGTTTACAATTACATCATTATTGCTCTGCATTACGCAGTATATGCGGCTTAATAATATTTCACCGCTTAAAGTATAGGGAAACCTGTATTCGATATGAATGGCTTTCATATCGTTCAGTACTATTTTTGTTCCCACTTTACAACCGGTTGGTAAGTCATCTTTAAACACGTCTAGAATACAATCAAAAGCACGCACAAAGAGTTCATCGTTAGCTACATTATTAAACACAAGTTTATAAGAACGCTTTTCCAATCGAGGGTTTATTTCTACCGACTCGAGCTTTTCAATCGTGAACTCTTCACTCAACATAGCGGCAATTGAAATAATCTTCTAAATCGTTACGACAACTGCGCGTTATATAAAGAAATAGTTCTTCAGGGTGAACGGTGTAGGTGAGCTCAGCCTTGTACCGATCAATTGCTTTGTACCAAAGTTCATGGTATTTCAAAGAGTCTAAACTTTTTAAATAAACATCCAGCACTAGACCATTCTCACCAGCCCTACACTCGGTAAACCCATCGAGCAGAGCAGTGTATGCGTATTCAAGTACTGTATCAAAATAAAACATATCCGTAACACGCGCGTCTAATATAGGTTTCAGTTTACGGAATCCGACGATTTCAAACATTCTGTCGGATCGAGGATGAAACGGTTTCGCGTAGGAATAAGAGCGTTATTATCAGAAGCATTCTTCCACATCAGCCTTATATCAATGCACGGCCGATCGTTATTTATACACAACGTACATACAACGGCGTATGAGGGTGCGTCACTAATCTGCTCTCTTCTTGTACCTACGTTAGCAGGTATTTTATAACGATCTTCACACCACTTCTCAACTATCACGAAGATTCTATTCATCTCCTCGATACTTAAATAAACCCGTTTGTTTGTCGGTCTACATTCCGTTTCCAGTACATAGCTAATGGTACCGGAATTACGTCTGAACACGCGCAACGATTTCGTCACGGACACATCGTACGAGGCGTTGAGAATGCTGCTCAAAGGAAGTTCCATCGTATTCGAGGAGCGCACGTCCACTCGGCTCAAGCTCTGAGATAACTATGAGCCGTGTGAGGCACAGGCAGGAACGGTTCGACGGGCGGCTGACTCGATGATACGTGAATGGGCATGTTCGTACGACTCGAATTGTTGCACATATTTGTTTTTCCGTTTCGTCACTACCAGCCTACGCACTTTGGATAAGAACTAGGCGCTAATCATCTCCACACTCCGGCGCACTATTTGAGAGGAACATATGCTCATATTTTTCCTTTCTACCCATCAAACGATACTCGTCTCTAAAATCTGTTAAAAACTCACGCATGGCACTAGCCACAACCTCACTATGAACCTCATCATGATATACGTAATATAGTGATAAAAACACCTAAGATTGTCCATGATCACGAGATTCACATTTTCAGACGTAGGGTATGAGTAATCGACATGGTGTAGCATGACGTAATACCGCTTGTCACATCACCCATCCACAAGGCTCATTATCCATACCTGCTGCTTCTCTTCTGCACGCGTTGTTTTTTACTTCACGGTGTATGTGAGACTTTATAAAGTTTAGCCCTGCAGCATACTTCAGCACATCGTCTGTGCAACGAAAGCCTTCAACAGTCTCACCAGAACATCCGTAGAGTATTTGTACATCTTGGAACTTCGCACAATCCAATGTGGTTTTAAAAGAGGCATAGGAGGGGGGAATAGGAAGTTTTTCGGTATCCACCACATCCTCACACTTTACTGAATACCATTTCATAAACGTTGTGCAAGCAATATTAAAGGTAGCCATTTCAATATACGTCTGATCTGATACACGTCTGATCTCTCGGGCTTACTGCGGTCGACTGACCACGCAGGGACTCCCAGAGAGTAGCATGACTCACGCAGTGGGCGGAGCTTAGAACTTTCACACACACACACACACACACACACACACACAAAGGAGAAAGTGAAACGCTATTTGATTATTGAGATTTATATAATTTACAAATACGATCGAGATAGTCAAGTTATATATATTTACAAATACGATTAATAAACGAGATATTCAAGTTATATATATACATATATATTTACAAATAGATACGATTATATACAAGACGTGTGAGTTAGAAGCATCATTGGTATCCAAAGGGTACGGTATCATAGGTACCAGGTAACTGGTAACGTTTCCTATAGGTGTTACGGCACACCATCGTACCCCTAAGTTCCTTCACGCCTCCCAGCTTCTGCGCCCGAAAATTGTGGGTGCCTACAATTAGTTGGTGAGGTTGCAAACATACTAGATCCTTCAACGACTCAAAGTTAACAACCTCCCGATTCGCATGGTTGAGCGTAATACCCTTTGCCTTCACGATATATTTCATTTCATCCCCTACCCTGACCCGTACCCCATAAGTCTTAGGTCCTGTTGAGATAAAAGAGTCGGCGTATGCGTCGTCCCCATACTCATCCTTGATCTCATCAGTGAGCTCGCCGAGGAACTCCCCAATAGCGGGCATGTAATCACCCTCCCTCTCTGTGAATATCACGCTATCTGTATCGGCATACAATACTCTCCGCCCAAGAGAATGCAATAGACCCCAAAGTTTTATACGGGCGTAGGCTGTTGTGAAGCTCGCCACAGGTATGTTTGTAACCCTTGAGGTATCTGTGGCAAATTCAGTGTTGTTGTACTTTATTACGTAAGTATTACCTACATTCACGATCTCCATGACCTCTTTATCGGGGGCATTGGCATAATCCCAGACATCGCTATAACTTTGTGCCAAATGAATGTTCCCTCTGCCGGTATTCTGCGCAAATTTTCCCCATAGACTGTTTAGACACAATTTTGCACTAAAGCGCTTGCCAGGATTCTTTACAATTTGGACACGATCAAGTTGTATACCTTCGCGGTCGCGGTAACGTTGAATATAGGCAGACTTTTCATCTTCGGTATCAACTCCTCGCGGATACCCTGATGCTTCAACCTTATCCTTCAAAAAGGCGTTTATATATGGTGTGAAAAGGTTGGGGAGCTTCTGAAACCTCCACACCTCGTGTATCTTCAGTATTCTATAACCATGGCGTACGGCTAGGGCCAGCTCAGGACTTGTATATACGCCTCTGATCTTACGCTGGTGGGGTATATGGTTACATTCGCCGTTATCCTCTTCCGCGCACTTCACGCACAGGGGAAACATGAGCTTGTCGTCGATAACGACAGGTAAGATCGGCATCCATAAATTGCGTGGGGGGAGTACGTCTACGAAAGAGAGCCCAAAGTAATGATCATTCAAATTTTTGAAAATTCATTGATGGAGGGTATGCTAGGTCCCACCAGTTTCTCAGGAGCGCCCACGGGGTACGGATGGCTCTTCATCACGTATGGGTATAAAGAACAGAAATCGTAGTAATGGAGCTTCACGCCCACCGTAGGTGGAAAGTATAGTCTGAATGGATTTGTACGTCCTCCAAACAAGCTATCACCACATTTGAGAGGGTCCAGCACCATTGAACGCTTGATCGTTTTTATTTCCTCACGGTATACAACGTCTGTCTCCATCCGTGCATCATATTCATGCTCCCACATGACTTTGTGAGTGAACTGCGATCCTATAAGTTGATCGCGGGTGCGGGTCCCTGCAAGACAGTCGGCAGGAGATCTACCGTGGATATCTCCGACGATACCGCACTCAGGGCGGGGGCATCCATGCCACCAGCATCCATTAAAGGAATACACAGTCTTCACACCAGTGACACGGTTTTCACTTAACCCATCAACCCAAAAAACACGTCCATTAATCTTAATGGGTACTTCACCCGTGTTGCGGGCGTGCTTTATGTATACACCTGTTTGTTGCTGCAGGTGTATGAGCCAGTAAATAGCCTTGTGTCCGTAACTGCGGGGGTTGTTTCGGTGAATATGGCTAAGGTGTCTTTAGGCATGAAGTTATTCTTGAACACCGTAAAACATAATGATGCGATGGTGGTTGCGACTTGCAGTGGATCGCATTTGAAACGGGCTATGTACATACTTCTAAAGGCCTGGAAACATACTCTAAGCACGCGCACATCATTCACGCAATAACGCTCACATTCATCAGCTATATTATAAGGGTTACTTTCATTAAAACTGTCGTAGTATCGATCAAAGTCTTCACGTTCATCCATACAGTCAAAATAATGTTTGGGGGGCGGTGGGCCTACGTAGTTTAAAGTCTCGCTGGTGAGGAAAGTGTATGGGAAGTATCCTTTGGAAACTTCAGCTGCTACTCCCATCACCTTGGGTAGCTTTGCTAATTTACAAGGTGTGAATAATAAAGTATCTTTAAATTGTACATTGCCTCTTATCTGCATCTGTATTAATTTGTTGCCTCTTTTCAATGGATCACCTGTAAATATCTCAGAGGATTCGTGTTCAAGCAACTCCTTATAAAGGAACTGCGTGTCAAACTTTGCCCCGTTATGGGCGAGAATATACACAGTCATTTTTTTGAACTTGTCGGCTAACTTGACAATATAGGACACAAATAGTTTCACAGGACTATCGCTGACATTCGTTTTAAAAACGTTTGTCCGTTTACCGCATTTGGGGCACTCGTCACATTCGATACCCATACACTCATCGCAGATGGTCTGGCTCACAAGTAAATGTGGAATTACCTCTTTGGTTTCAGCGTTCGTATATGTTTCTATATCGTAGTACACAGTTATACAAGGGTTATTTTTAGGCTTAGCATTTCATATAACACACATGCTTTACTCCATCCGCCTTATATTCCTCCTGGCATGTAGGACAGTGAATTACGTCGCACTTGTGCTTAAATTTTCCCCAATTATCCATTGTGTGAAACATACCACATTCACAGATTCTCATTTTCCTGCACGTACCAATTGATTTATGGAGATCAAAGCAGCTATTATTGAAAAATGTGCGTCTACACACATCACAGTCTCTCTTCTCAACTACACGGCTTTCACATTTGGTGCTTTTACACTGCTCACATACCATGTGACATTCTTTACAATGTCTCACTATATCATCCGCAAACTCGAGGCACCCCTTACACAAATCATGATGTCTCCCATATTTTCGACTTTTGTCATAACTCGCGTAAAGCCCCCTTATATTACGGATGGGGAGATACGTTGTCCCTGACAATCCTAAAATAAGTAGGGGCCTTGTACGATCTCTCACACAGCTTTTAAAAACATACACAGTCCGGCGGCGATCATCCAAACCAAATATAACTATGCGCACATTCATTTCCTGTTCTACCTTTCTCAGCTCTTCAGGACCCATATTACAGTCAAATTCAAGTTCACAGTCTACAGCTAGTTTACGGGCACGCTCAACGATCGTAGGCAGCCAAATTTTTTGAGTCCGTGTATTTTGTACAGTAAACATACGTGCTAAGAGTACTGCTATAAAGCCGCAACCACGATCGACGTTTATATGCCTTCGGTAAATAGTTGGAGAATTGAAGTTAAGAGTGTACGGTATGGCACTATGACCCGCAACACGGAATACACGGTCAATATTTACCGTGAAGTTGTCCATATTGAAGGCTATACTACTTTGGACGGCTTGCATTATACGCCCTAATATATATTCTACATCTTCAGCAGCCAAACGTCTAAACGGTACTATCACCCAATAATCGTCTACACATCACCGTCATCTGACCCGAACCCAAAGGACAGACTCGTCCTGACCTCACGCTCGTCGCGATTCTGAAGAGCAAACTCTATAATACGCTCTACAACCCTGCGTATCCCGCGCTCAATTCCATTGCTATACAGGGCTCTATGGTCGACCCTGACTCTATACCGATTTCTAGTCAAGGCGGGGGTGGGGGCTGCGGCGCGCACCAACTCGAACGTAATAACATCCTCAACAGAACGGGGGGCGGATGAATTAGTGGCTATATTAGGTGCTGCTGCTGGGGGCCCTGTTGCGTAGGAGGGTTGGGGATCTATTATTGTAGACTTAACAGAACGGGGGGCGGAATAAGGGGGTATATTAGGTGCTGCTGCTGGGGAGGTTGTTGCGTAAGAGGTTGAGGGTTGGGGGTCTGCTGCAACAGGTACGTATTTCGGCCGCTTTATACCTGATGTGGGGTTCTCATACCTCCGCTTTGGACGTGCAACCTGTATCGCTGGTGAGGGTTCAGGGGAGGAGATCACAACTACACTGTCATCGTCATCCGTAATGATAGGGTGCTCTACCTCATCGTCGGTTCTGTGGGAGAAGAAATATAAGGATCAGCACTCAAAATTTGTAATATTTTGTAAATGACCCACTTAGGAGTGTGACGTGTTAGAAATGGACTCTGTAGAAAAATTCAGATTCACGAGCCCATCCACATGTATTATATCTGGACCTACAGGATGTGGTAAAACTGTGTTTATGCTTAAAATCATTAAAGAAAAGGGCGAGATGTTCTCGAAATTTGTGCATAAAGTTATATGGTGCTATTCGACGTATCAATCAGTGTTCAACGAGTACCAAGATGATATTTTGTTCCACAAAGGTGTATATGACGTTAATTCGCTAAAGGGAACTGAACATACAATCATTGTAATTGACGATCTCATGTTGGAGATGGATAAAACGTTTGCCGAGACATTTACAGTATACTCCCACCATCTTAACATAAGCGTGTTCTTCATCAATCAGAATCTATTTTTCAAAAATAGATACATGCGCGATGTGTCGTTAAATACGCAATATCTAGTCTTATTCGCGCAACGTAGAGATGTATCACAAATTGGGGTATTAGCCAATCAAATGTTCCCGAATCAGCGTAAGGAGTTTTTGGAAGTTTATAAAGAAGCTACAAGCATGCGTTACGGATATTTGCTTTGCGACCTTCATCCGCGAAACACGTTTAGAGTGCTTCTGCGAACGAATATATTTCCAAACGAGCCTGAAAACGGTGTATATTCCAGAATGACAAAGAGACTAAAGAAATACCATGAATTAATAAAAATCTATCATCGACTGCCCCGGGCAATGCAGCAGATGTTTATTAAAAATATCGACGCCGACTTTTTAAAATGCATCTGTGAAATCTGTCTTAACGTTATAAATTGCAATGTATCAATGAAAACCCATCAGAAGGCTCGCCTACGCCGCTACAAGAACATAATACGTACACTCGCTCGTAAAAGTCAAACTGTAGCGAAGAAAAAACGAGTTATTGTGCAAACAGGAGGGTCATTTCTCCCCATCTTATTTTCAGTTTTGGGCCCTTTACTGACTAGATTAATATAATGAAGAAAGTGGTAGTGATTCCCCACGAGGTGTACGCCTCACTGCAAAGAGACACGGATCTAGATCCCCGTAAAAGCAGACTTAAAAGAATGGAAAGCGAATTGTTAGCCCTATTAAACAGTGAAAAAACACCTGATGAGAAAAGAATCTTATACCAAGAAGCTCTGCAGAAATTTCTTCACGAGTACGAAAATTATAAGAGCCCTACAGAGATTCCTGTGGTTATTAGGCACAGCACGGGGGACGATGGCGACATAGGACCTGTACCCGACGACACAGCTGACCAACCAAAAAGATTAGCCACACAACATATCGAACATGTATTAAAAAATACCCTCCCACTTACATTGAGGAGTAAAGGCTTAAGTCTTTATAATCTATTGAATGAGGATCCCGCCATACAATGGACCGATACAGGGGAGATCATTGTGGAAGGATCAAAGGTACAGGGATCGAATATCGTAGACATTGTCCATGATCTGGTGAGAAAGTGGGATAGGCCATCACCATCAGGATGGAAGCATATTAAAGCAAGACTACAACAAATAAATGTCCCTAAAACGTTGATAGGAAATCTGAACAGGCTAAAAGACTTGGAACATGCAACGCCTGTGACACAATTGAAGGCGCCGTCACCCCCGGCGGTAACACCTTTGAAGAGGAGCAAGAAGAGGTTAAACCAACCCTACCCACGTGCCTCTAAAATACGCAAATGGCTAACGTATTAACTAAACGCTATTATGACATTTCTACCCCATCCTCTTACGGGGGCGTAGATAGACTGTACAGAAGTGTTTACGGAGTAGGAAAAAAAGATGTTGAAAGATTTTTGAGGGAGCAGGACGCTTATACGCTTCATAAGCCTGTGAGAAAAAGGTTTAAAACAGCCAAGACAACGGCTTCCTCGATTGATTCTATTTGGCAAGCAGATTTAACAGACATGCAAAGATATTCTGTGTATAACGATGGTTACCGCTACATTCTATTCATAATAGACGTGTTCTCTAGATATCTGTGGCTAGTTCCTCTGAAAAATAAATCACCTGAAACAGTTGCTAAAGCCACCAAAACGCTAATGTTAAAAGAAAACAGGGTTCCTGGCTATTTTTGTACGGATATGGGGAAGGAGTTTATAGGCCGTGCTTTTCAGAATATGTTGACAGAGTTAATATCAGCTATTACACAACCAATTCTATACATAAGGCTTCTTTAGCTGAAAGAGTTCAGCGCACCATAAAGGAACGCATGCACCGTTATTTTACACATAAAAACACATACAGATTTCTAGACATTCTGGAATCATTGGCATCATCCTACAACCGCTCACACCATCGCACGATTGGGGCAACACCTAACGAAGTTTTAGAAAGAGGTACGCCCCCGAGAAGAGATGGATCACCACCACCACCACCACCACCACCCACTCTGTGCGCTTCAAAATCAATGATTATGTAAGGCTGTCGCGTTCGGGGAATAAATTCGCAAAGGGTTTTGAGCAAGGATGGACACGCGAGATTTTTAAAGTTAGGGCTGTGAGACCTAAAGGTGTGATAATGATGTATTACATTGAAGATTTGAATGGGGAAGAAATCTCAGGAGGCTTTTACCGCGAGGAATTGCAGAAAGTTGCGTTTAATTTAGAAAAAAATGTGTTTAAAATTGAGAAAATTTTAGGAAGCAAAGGTTCAGGAAGGAGAAAAATGTACCTGGTGAAATGGCTAGGGTACCCAGAAAGCTTCAACACCTATATAAAAGCTGATGCAATAATGAAGCTTAAATAGTATGCAACATGGCTCCTAACCATTTCTACGTCACACTCCCGTCCTCCTCGTCCCTGTCTGTACACCCTAACAACACGCTAGCCAACTTTGTAACAGAACTCCATGGGCACATTGAATTGGGTCGTGATTCGTATGAGGTGGGGATATGCGAAATTCAGCTGGACACCGTCTTTTTAAATATTGAACATAAAGAAACCGTTTTTACGATTCTTAGAGACATTGACGAGTGTGAAAAAGCTGGGGTAGCTATGGATGAAACTATGCGCATCGCTTGGACTAAGATTGCACGGTATTACAGTACAGAAGTAAGACTAGGGCCGGGTCAATATGGTTCGGCCGAGGATGTTGTGAGAGGCTTAAACGTAAGTTTAAGAAACTCAAACCTTACGAATGATTTAGTATATGAAATCGTAAACAACCCTGCACATACACTAATCCTAAAATCAAAGACTAACAGATGTCTTAAAGAACATAGAAAGTTCAAAATTCTAACCAACGGCCGATATAGCGCAGCCTTCCAAAGAGACACATTTCACGAGACACAGTATAACTTGTCCAGATTAATGTATCAATTGAAGATGGAGAAATTGGCTGAAAGGTCCCCAGACATGTGCTATATTTACAGTAATATAGTGGAGCACCAGTTTGTTGGGGATACCCAGGCACGCCTGCTGCGCATTGCTCACATCCCCAACCATAGAGGAAGGAGTTTGAGTATTACATATGACAGACCCCATTATGTGAATGTCGCAACTAATTTAATAACCAATATCACAATATATATAAGAACGATTGAGGGCGAAAACTTCCCATTCGGTAACGGGAGCTTAACAGTGAAGCTACACTTTCGACGCACTGAGTTATAATGGATAGAAAGCCTTTCACCGTCTATCGAGGGATGCGATACCAGCGCGGTAGTGGACTTGGATCCATTTTTTCATCCATACTACGTACGGCTGTTCCTTTGCTGAAGAGGGGTGCCAGATACCTTGGAAGGAAAGCGCTACAATCAGGCCTTAACACTGCAGAAGACATATTGGCCGGGGCTAAACCTAAAGAAGCTCTAAAAAAACATTTAAAGCGTACACGGAACGAAATCATCAAAGATGCAAAGAGAAAAATGCGTGGTGGCGGGAAGAAGAAGAGGGCTCCCCGGAAGAAGAAGAAGGGGTCACGTGGTATTAAACGTAAAAGGCTATCAAAAAAGAAATGCTGTAAGCGAATGAAACCTATGGTTGACCACTTTTTTGACTGATATAAGCTAAGGATATTGATCTCATGAATCATAGTTTGTTTACCACTTGTCGAGAGAGGAGTCACTATTTCGCCATGGCACGCTTCATCCACCCATGTAGTTCACAATGCTGTAAATCGGAGCTGTCCTTTTTTGAGCTCCCGCCAACCCAAGTTTCTATTGAGCACAGTGATTTTATTACAATTAACCCTTTAAACACAATTAGTTCACCGAGTGCACCTATAGAATTCGTGATACCCAGCTCAGGTCCCTACTTTTTTGATCCAAGCTGTGTGCACATGTACGCTAAGCTACGTATAGCCCATTCTGATGGAACGGCTGCGATGACAAATATGCTGTATACCCTGAAACAAACTTTCTGCACGCCATATTCAACCAGTGTGACGTATATTTAAATCAGACCAACATATCGGCAGGCACGGGGTACTATCATCTACGAGCCTATTTGGAAAATGTCCTCAACTTTTCCAAAGAAGCGAAGGCTACCTTTTTAAGTGCGGAGGGATATTATCAAACTAAAGATGAAAATAGTATAAAGGACAAATTTAAAAATTCTAAAAAGAAAATATACGAGTGTTTTGGACGGTTGCACACAGATTTCACTTTCCAGGAGAAGTTGCTTGTGAACGGGGTGGATATGAAAATAAAGCTCACCCGCACGAGTCCTGAGATCTGCTTAAATCTGGATGCGAATCAAGAAGAGGGTGCAAAGTCCGTTGTGGTTCACATTATGGACACATACCTCCGCGTACGGCGAGTGAAATTAAGTTCACCAAAACAACTAGAAATTGAGAAAAATTTACTAAACGCTACAGTGAAATATCCTATTAACAGAGTGCAGATCAAACTATATACGGTTCCTGCAGGGTTGGCATCGAAGCAGATAGAAAACATTGCCCTGGGAAATCTTCCTAAAAGGATATTAATCGGCATGCAGGACCACGCTTCGGTGAATGGAAAATATAAAAAGAGTGCCTTTAAATTCGAGAATTTCGGACTTAAAAATATAACTCTATACGTTAATGGCACTGCTTTGGGTGGAACAATGGGTACGGACTATTCATCAGACGCTGTGTTACCTCTTTGTGCCAGAGCCTATAGTAATCTGACCCATATTGCAGGTGATTGTGATGAGCTTGGTAATGGGGTAACGCAGGAAGAATTCATTGATCAATTTAACCTTTATCCGTTTGACATTACACCTGACTTATCTGCTAGCGTAAATACCCATTTAACACCACAGCAGAGCGGTAACATCTCAGTGCGGCTGGAATTCGCCAAGCCTATAGACGCTCCTATTAGTGTACTAGTATATCTCGAATCGCAAGCCCTAATAGAAGTAGATAGATTTAGAAGCGTTATCACTGACTTTTAAAATGGATGCTAATACACTTCAGAAAGTAATGGAGCGAGTCACACGTTCCAAATTTATCGGCGTGTTTGCGAAGAATGAAACATTGAGTTTGCCAAGTACGCGAGAATGCGGTAGTCTTATTGTGAACACAGACATCATCGGTAATGAAGGGATTCACTGGATCGCTGTCTATTTTAAAAATAGACAGCGCCTGTACTATTTTGATTCACTCGGTACTCAACCCTGGAGTGACCCTATTATTGTAAAATTTCTCGCTCAGTTACATATTCCCGAAGTTGTATGGAACCCATTTCGTATGCAGGGATATTTTACTAATGTTTGCGGAATGTACTGTGTCTCATTTCTCATGCATATGTCAAATGATAAAGAATTTATAAATTTTTTAAATTTATTTGACCCGTGTCACACTCACCGAAACGATGAAATGGTATGCAGACAGATAAAAAACCGTTTTCCAATTGTACGTACTCGTTGTATATTATAATGTTTTTGTTCGTATATTTGTATATTCGTTTATTGTACTGATTTCTTTCATTTAATAAATTTATGAAAATATATTGTGTCTTCTTATCCCAAAAAGATCGAAAAACACTTACATTATTTGACATTGTTGACTGATTAGTATATCATCCGTATTCCCTTCAAAAGATTGTATAACTCGTGTCAAATCCTCATCGGACCTTAAAGGAATAATGAAAACATATACAGAGTATACAGACAGACTGATCCCCATTATGTGAAGATATCTTTGGTTCGAGGAGTGAACGCCATAAAAATTTCGATTTTAGCATAATGGGGAAATAACACTGATTGACATTTTTGGCGAGTATCTATTGACGAGATACTACAACTCTCCATATATATATAAAATATAATTATGGCACTTACATTTCTATGGTAGTCCCTTGCGTCGGGTTGTAAGGAGCGTCACTGCAAATATCTTCTACGGTTGCGTCGAAAATAGTTCGCCACAATCAGTCGCATTGAAAAGACTAATTGTGGTTAATGCTGCAGTATCACGTTCTTCATACAAGTCTGGGGAGACGTACAGGTCCATGGTGGAGGATGTGTGACACTGCTGACTGATCAGTATATCATCCGTATTCCCTTCAAAAGATTGTATAACTCGTGTCAAATCCTCATCGGACCTTAAAGGAATAATGAAAACATATACAGAGTATACAGACAGACAGACAGATCCCCATTATGTGAAGATATCTTTGATTCGATTACCAATTTCGATTTTAGCATGATGGGGAAATAACATTGATTGACATTTTTGACTAGTATCTATTTGACGAAATACTACAACTCTCCGTATATATATAAAATCGAATTATGGACACTTACATTTCTATGGTAGTCCCTTGCGTCGGATTGTAAGGAGCGTCACTGCAAATATCTTCTACGGTTTGCGTCGAAAATAGTTCGCCACAATCAGCCGCATTGAAAAGACTAATTGTGGTTAATGCTGCAGTATCACGTTCTTCATACAAGTCTGGGGAGACGTACAGGTCCATGGTCGAGGAATGATTATTCACTGATGCGAAAATAGCTACTGTTACTCCCAACTGAAAATATCCCCTTTTATATGCACATTCGCCAAGCTCCGCCCAAAAGACCAGATGTCCGTCGTGATTGGCTGCCGATGTAGCTGGGTGGAGCTATGACGTGTACCATTCCGCTATAACGGGTACGGACGAGTAATTGCATCTTTATATTTTCACTAATAGAATTAATGCTCTTATTCTCCTTTGAAAATTATTTGGTGATTCGTATAGAACTTTTGATATTGATCCAAATATGGTTTCAGAGGTTTTCTATCACCCATAGTTTTCGAGAAAATAATATTTCCATTTACTCAATTTCCCGCATCATTAGTCACTAATGTAATCGAGAGGGTATAAAGAAATATATCATAATTATATTTTAAAAATAACATTCGGTTTCAACGTTAAACTGTAGGTCTAAGGTGGTCATTACACATAATAAAATAAAGTGGTTGGCAGATAAATGGGCACCCTACGTGTCCTATGGGGTAATCTCTACTGAACTTCATTGCTAATAACTCTCAGTAATCGAATGACATCCCAAGTCGTACCTTTTCATTATAAATTGAATCCTTTATTTGAACAAAACTCTCGCTCTCTTTCTATATATATATATATATATATATATATATATAGTGTATGAGAGATAATTGTTATTATTACTAAATTGAGGTTATTGGTAATGGATCTGGGCAAGGTGTAATAATGTAATAGACCATAATATTCTATTGAAATAATTTGTATTGTTATGGTTTTAGATAATTTAAGCTCAGGACCTGCATTGTCTACATCGACTCCATCCGTGATATAAAAATAAATGCATATTTTATTTATTATTTCATTACATTTATCGAATGTAAATTATCTGCTGCGGTGGATGACTACCCATCCAACTACCACTCAGATCCAACGTCGCTTAGTAGTTGCTCGGCTGAGTTATGATAAAAGAAAATTATGGCAGTGGGTATGAGTAAGTTGTTTGATGTAATAGAACACAACATTCTACTCAATAATTTGTGCTGTTGCGGTATTAGAGGGTCAATCAGTGACTGAATTAAAAGTTATTTGCCCGATAGATATAATATGCATCAGTAAATGAGGCTTGCACCACTAAAGCGTTTGCCAAACATGGTGTGCCACGGTAAATTCAATTTATATAGATATGAGTAAGGTGTTTGATGTAATAGAACACAACATTCTACTCAATAATTTGTATTGTTGCGGTATTAGAGGGTCAATCAGTGACTGAATTAAAAGTTATTTGCCCGATAGATATAATATGCATCAGTAAATGAGGCTTGCACCACTAAAGCGTTTGCCAAACATGGTGTACCACGGTAAATTCAATTTATATATATATATATATATATATATATATATACAGTGCCCGCGAAAAGTATCCGATCACTCAAGAAAATACAATATTTTCACTTGATATTCAGAGACACATAATTCACTTTCTATTTGTTCTAGCGACATCTGGTAACTTTGAGGTTGCTCGCTGATATGAGAGCTATCCAACGCATTCTCAAATTAGTGTTCTGGTAGCCTTCGTTGCGGGTGGCTGTGTCTCAAACTTGTCAGATTTCACTGTTTGTGTAAATTTATTGATATTTTGTTATTTTTTACAGAAAGTGGTGTAAATAAAATTTATATATAATGTGTGCTAAAAAAAACTTAAGAGTGATTGTCGCGGTGCTATTGTTGCTTTGCATACATGTGGGAAATCACAGAGACAGATAGCTAAGGAATTAAACATATCCCAAAGTACCGTTAATTTATGGGTTTCACGGGCTAAGAACAATGCCGGCCTAACCACGCCAGTCCCTAAAAAACGATCTGGCAGACCGAGAAAAACAAATTCACGAACAGACAAACTTATGAAACGTTTAGTATTGAAAAACCCAACAATAACTGCGAAAGAAATAAAATTTAATATGAATAATTTGTTATCTGGTGTTTCTGAACGAACTATCCAGGAGCGGCTCCAAAAAGAACTCGGATTACCATCTCGCCATGCTGCTAAGAAACCGTTCATTAATGAAAAAATGCGTAAAAAACGTGTCGCATTTTGTAAAAAATATATTCATTGGACTGTTGATGACTGGAAGAAGGTTTTATTTAGTGATGAGTCGACATTTTTGACATTCAGAAGTTGTCCAAAAAAGGTTCGCCGGCCCATTGGCTCAAATAGGATGGACCCTAAATACACCCTAAAGACAATGAAACACCCTCCAAGTGTGATGGTTTGGGGTTGTTTCGGTTACTATGGGCGTGGAAACCTATATTTTCTTCCGAAGAACAAACTATGAATGGTGCACGGTATTTAGCAATGCTACAGGATAAACTTCCAATGGCAATGGCAATCCAAAGGACAAAAACATACATGCATGATGGTGCACCATGTCACAGGGCCAAAATAGTGACAAAATGGATTACTGACAATAAATTTGATATTTTGGATTGGCCTGGTAATAGTCCAGATCTCAATCCGATAGAAAATATGTGGCTAATAATAAAAAATAAGGTTGAATGCCACGACACTGGCTCAGTCGAATAATTACAAGAAGCCATCAAAAAGGTATGGTGCAAGGAAATATCAGTGGAAGTTTGTCAAAACTTGATTAAATCCATGCCAAAACGTCTAGAACAAGTCATCCAAACCAAAGGACAGATGACAAAATACTAATATAAGGTTAGTATACATTTAAACATTGTTTTTTATGTAAAAAATACAAATTTCCAGGGTGATCGGATACTTTTCGCGGGCACTGTATATATATATATATATATATATCATTATATTTCTATATGACACCATACAAATTACGCGTAAATATTTTCATTGTAGAAGTAATAACAATGACAATATTAATATCTGAAGTCAGTGGTGATTTCTGCTCGAATAGCTTGTAGAAGGATAATCCCTCGACCCGAAAAAGGTCCCTAGAGACCTTTTTCGTTCGAATCGTGTCCCTAGAGACACGATTCGAACTGATTTAGCTTCTGCCTTTCATCGTGTGTGTGTGTGTGTGTGTGTGCATGAGTTGTTTATTATATATATATATATATAATATATATATATATATATCGAGTGGTCTGGGAGGAGATGTTTCATAATTTTCTTTTCCGGACGTTTTTCCCACTGTTAATCGTGACTTAAATATTTATAATAAAAATCAAGTGTCTAAAAAGTTATTTAATAAGCAGAAATAAGATGTTTAAAAGAACAGATAATCTCCGTCCGACCCCGCTATAGTGGCTTGGGCAATTCCAAATGAATAATTTCTTTATTTTTCGTCATTTTTTCATTTTTTCGTCGCAGGAATGAGGCTATATGTTTCATAAGTTTTCATCTCGTTTGGTGGAATTGTATCGTAAATTATTTAAATGAAGTTTCATAATTAAATTAATTGGTTTTACTGTTATTTAGGAAAATTTATATTGGGAGCAAACGTTACAATAATAAGCTTATGTCGATATAGTTACCCATTGAATTGGAACTCTTTATTCACGTTTGCTATTATTTATTGAATGGTGGATAATTATTTGGGTATCCCTTATAAAAATCATTTCTGTCTAACGATTTATTTATTGGGTAACTACTAATTCTATTAACGCGTAAATCTTTCTGAAACATGAAATCATTGTTCAAAGGCTTTATTTGCTGGATCTATTTAAACTCCTTCGCGTGCAGTTTAGGTAATTACATTTATTCAAGTAGAGTTTGCAACCTCTCCTTTCTTCAAGCGAGTACTGCAACGTTATACACTATCGGATTATGTTTTGGGTAACTTTTGAACAGAAATAAGATGTTTAAAAGAACAGACCCCGCTATAGTGGCTTGGGCAATTCCAAATGAATAATTTCTTTATTTTTCGTCATTTTTCATTTTTTCGTCGCAGGAATGAGGCTATATGTTTCATAAGTTTTCATCTCGTTTGGTGGAATTGTATCGTAAATTATTTAAATGAAGTTTCATAATTAAATTAATTGGTTTTACTGTTATTTAGGAAAATTTATATTGGGAGCAAACGTTACAATAATAAGCTTATGTCGATATAGTTACCCATTGAATTGGAACTCTTTATTCACGTTTGCTATTATTTATTGATTGGTGGATAATTAGTTGGGTATCCCTTATAAAAATTCGTTTTCTGTCTAACGAAATAGGGTAACTTTGTTAATTCTATTAAAGCGTAATGAAAGAGGCGCTTGTGTTATTTTATACGGTTGAATCTTGAATAACCATATAAATATATATTGTGGTATTTTATATGGTTCATTAGTTTATTAAATATACAAGTACATTTGGAATAACAGCCGTTATATATGTGTTACACGATTAATGGGACACATGGCGCTATCTGGAATACCTTGCGCTATCTGGCAACTCAGCCAGAATAGAGGATTATAAAAGATCGCGAAGCTGGTGAAGAACCATTCCCCCCTCGGCTCCGGCCGAGTAAGGAGCTCTGCTCCTTCTATTTCTGGCCCTTTGGTAAACCCCTTAGTGGCTTCTTAGGTTAGGGAAACGAAAATAAATTGGGGGAGAACTCCACTCTGTCCTTCAGGTGTCTCTCTCCCTCCTTCAGGTGTCTCTCTCTCTCTCTCCTGCATGTATCTTCCTCCTTCAGGTGTCTCTCTCTCTCTCCCTGCATGTTTGCCTCCAGCATGTGTACTGCATGTGTACATCCAGCATGTGTACTCCTGCATGTGTGTGTGTGTACCTCCAGCATGTGTACCTACTGCATGTGTACTCCTGCATGTGTGCGTATGTGTGTACCTCCAGCATGTGTACCTCCTGCATGTGTACCTATCCTCTCTCCTTCAGGCGTCTCTCCCTCCTACAGGCATCTCTCTCTTCTTCAGCTCTCTCTCCTTCAGCTGTCTCTCTCTCTCTCCTTCAGGCGTCTCTCTCACCTTGGCTCAGCCAACTGGCTGATTCTGGCTGATTAGGAGCCTATAAAACAACGCCAGCCCGGCTGGAAGTCTTAGTGTGCACTTGGCTCCTGCCAGGTGAACACCTCTCCTCCTTTCTCTCCTCCTCCTTCTTTCTCTTGGGGGATAACGCCGCCTCCAAGTTTCCACCCCACCCCCCTTTGCAACAACCCCCTTCCCCCCTTTGCAACATCCCCCCTTTGCAACAACCCCCTTCCCCCCTTTGCAACAACCCCCACCCCCCTTTGCAACATTCCATAATAACCTGCAACATTCCTGCACTCTCCCCTTTTGCGGCTATACTACTGACGTTCGTAATTTGAAGGGTGAGGTGCATAATCTAGTTTCTAGTTTAGGTAGCTTATCGGGAAGGTTGGATAGAGTTGAGGAAGGGGTTAAGGCTAGTCCGAGATTAGTAGATGGGGAGGGATTTAGAGAAGTTAAGGGTGGAGCTAGGCCGCGTACGTTAGGTGATAGCAATCCCCCCTATCGAGGTTTCGAACCCTTTTGCCCATTTGAAAGGGACGTGAATGAGGGGGGAACTATTTTAATTGGAGATTCTTTAGTGCGCTATATGGACGCAGAGTTCGTTGAACGGCATCCAACAAAGAGGAGGAGGGTCTGTCTCCCAGGGGCCAGGGTTGAGAGAGTTCGAGACGAAGTGGATAGGATTGACGTTGCCTCCCGTCACTCGATGTTGGTAACGATGGTAGGGAGCAACGACTCGTATAGGCCCGATACAAGAGTGCCTGACCTTTTGGAGAGATAGAGGGGTTAATTAGGTCCCTAAAGGCGAGGTCAGATAGGTCTTCAGTTCTAGGTATTACACCTAGGCACGGTTTGGGTCTTAGGATTACGTCTAAAACGATATTTTTGAATGCTAAATTAGAAGAAATTTGTGCTGAGGAAAATGTACCCTTCGTAAAGCTGTGGTCCGAATTCAGTGATCCGAGCCTTTTTTATAAAAGATGGGGGTGCATTTTAATGAAATAGGCAATGCTAGGCTAGGTAGGTTAATTGACGAAAACGTGCGAAAGCTGTATAGGTCGAAGCCTTCTTTAAACGTTGTGGGTCCGGGGAACGCGGGCCCGACGTGAAAAATATTTTAAAACGCCCGCCCGTGGTAAAAAATAACTTAAACGTCTTTTATTGTAACGCGCGTAGTATTAGAAATAAATTAAACGAATTTAAGGCGATAATTTATTCCTGCAACTACGATATAGTTGCTATCACTGAAACTTGGTTAAATTCCGTGACTCGGGACTTGTTGGGGAAACTTGATATACCGGGTTTTAAACTCTTTACTAATGATAGGTTACATAGGAATGGTGGCGGCGTTTTGCTGTACATTCGTAATTCCCTTAGGGCTATCGAGGTTAAGTTAGATTTTCCGGCAGCAATTAATGCGATATGTGTTGAAGTTAGGGCGCGTAGTATTAGTTTTAATTTTGTTGTTGTTTATAGACCTCCCGTTCAACCCCTCGATACAGATACTAGATTTTACTCACTTCTTGGTAACTTTATTGACAATCGGAATAGTATAATTGTCGGAGAATTTAACCGTCCTAATGTTAATTATGAGACTTTTACTGGTAATGAGGAGGGTTTGAGATTGATTGAGTTTATGGAAGATAACTTTTTACGAAAGATGATTACCGAACCAACGCGCGGTGATAATATTTTAGATTTGGTGATGACGAACGGCGAGAATATAGTGGAAGGTTTAGAAGTAGGCGAGAATTTAGGATGTAGTGATCATCAAATTCTTAGGTTTAAGTTATTGATAGAAAACACTAAGGATAGTAACGTAATAGAAGTCCCTGATTTTCGAAGGGCTAATTTTGATAGTTTTGCGGATAGGATGAGAGTAGTGGACTGGGATAACTTATTTATGGGTAATGACACAAATTTGCATTGGGTGTCGTTTAGAGAAAATTTTAGGAATATTGAAAGGGAGTTTATTCCTCGTAGGCCCAAGCGCGCTAGAAATCATGGTAGGCCCAAGTGGTGGACTAGGGAAATAGGCGAGTTCATAAACGAGCGTAATAGAGCGTATAGACTTAATAAGCACAATGGCACGGCAGCTAACTATAATAAATATATCGAGCTTAGACGTCAGGTTAAAAGATCAGTTAGGAATGCTAAGAGTAATTTAGAGATACTTATAGCTGCGAATAGTAAACATAATCCAAAAATGTTTTTTGAATACGTTAATAATCGTAAGCCGATAAAAGATAACATAGGCCCTCTAGTGGATGTTAATGGCGCTTTCGCTTCTGACGCTCAGGCGATGGCGGGTATTTTCAATAACTTTTTTGCGACAGTTTTTACCGTAGAAGACGTAAATAATGTCCCTGACGTGGACGATATCGTTCCATTTAGTAGCGAGACTATTTTGGATGAAATAACTGTTTACGAGGGTGAGATTGCGCATTATATCGATAGGCTAAAAGTTAGCAAGGCTCCAAGCCCTGACGCTTTTTATCCCAGACATTTGAAAGATTTGAAAGACGTTATCGTAGGACCCTTAACGAAGATTTTTAATCAGTCACTAGAAACGGGGATTATTCCTGAAGACTTTAAATTAGGTAACGTCACGCCTATTTTTAAAAAAGGTGACCGCGCAGTAGCTAGCAATTATATGCCCATTAGCTTAACGTCAACAGTCGGTAAACTTTTGGAATCCGTAGTTAGGGATCGTATCATCGATCACTTAGAAAGTAAGGATTTGATTAATAGTAGTCAGTAGTCAGTAGATAGGCATAGAGCGGCTGACGTTATTTATTTAGATTTTAAAAGGCGTTACAGTTCCGCATAGGAGATTAATTGCGAAGGTCAAAGCGCACGGTATACGCGGTCAGGTAGCTAGCTGGTTAGAAGAATGGCTTCGTGCTAGGAGGCAGAGGGTCGTAGTTAATGGTAGTGAATCGGGGTGGTTGGATATAGGTAGCGGTGTCCCACAGGGTTCAGTGTTAGGCCCATTGCTATTCCTAATTTACATTAACGACATAGATGTAGGATTGACTAGTAACGTGTCAAAATTCGCTGACGATACTGAAATAGGCGGTAAGGTTGTTAACGAGGACGATAGAAATAGGCTCCAAGACGATGTAAATAGGATTATGGAGTGGATGGATAAGTGGAAAATGCAGTTTAACGTAGACAAATGTAAAGTTTTGCATACAGTTTCTCGTAACAATAATTACACGTACACGATGGATGATAGGGAGTTGGCGAGCGTTGACGAGGAAGTAGATTTAAGCGTACACGTATCTAAGGATTTAAAGGTTATGAACCAGTGCCTGCAGTCTTGCGCAAAAGCTAATAGGATGTTAGGCTTCATAGCGCGTAATTTCGAATTTAAATCGAAGGATATTATATTGCCCCATTACAAGTACCTAGTCAGGCCTCATTTAGAATATGCCGTTCAGTTTTGGTGCCCGCACTTGCGTGAGGATATTGATAGGTTAAAAAGGGTTCAGCGTCGTGCCACGAAACTGATTCCGTCTTTGCGCAACAAGCCTTATGAAGATAGGATTAAAGAGTTAAACCTGTATTCACTCGAAACTAGGAGATTAAGGGGGGGAGCTTACTGAAGTTTTCAAAATCGTTAATAACATCGATAACGTAAATTTTGACAAATTGTTCACTTTCGATAATAATAATACTCGTAATAACGGATTTAAGTTGCGTGGCAGACGTTTCATCACTAATATCGCTAAAAACTTCTTTACGTTTAAAGTAACTGATAAATGGAATAATCTTCCCGCGTCAGTCGTGAACTTTACCAGCGTTAATATGTTTAAGAACCGTTTAGATAGGAATTTTAAAAATATTAACGTTGTTTAATATAATAATAAAACAATCCCCCTTCTCCCTCTCAGCCTCCCCCTTTTCCCTCTCGGCCTCCCCCTTTTCCCTCTCGGCCTCCCCCTTTTCCCTCTCGGCCTCCCCCTTTTCCCTCTCAGCCTCCCCCTTTTCCCTCTCGGCCTCCCCCTTTTCCCTCTCGGCCTCCCCCTTTTCCCTCTCGGCCTCCCCCTTTTCCCTCTCGGCCTCCCCCTTTTCCCTCTCGGCCTCACCCTTTTCCCTCTCCCTCGTTAAAATTATTAACGTTGTTTAATATAAAACAATTAGCAACAGGAGCTCTAGGGGTGGTGATCAAGGATGAGTCTGTTGACAATAATGCCAGCTTGTGACATACCGGTGTGTGATTCCAGCAAAAAAAAAAAAAAATTAGACTAATACGATCGTAGATGTAGCTCGTAGCGTAAACTAATCCACTTTTTTTTTTACTTTACCTACTTTTTTTTCCTTCTTATCCTCTCCTTACTTGCATGTCTGTAGTTTGCATGGTATGATAGTGAGTTAAGACTGTGTCTGCATGGTTTGTAAGCGTACTTATTTTACTTCTTTTCATCTTTCACCCCTTTCCTATTCTCTCCGACTATTTTTCTGACTTGTCGGCAGTGGCCGACTAATGATGATGGTGAGCCTTTCTTTCTCTTTTTCTGAATGAATGTTAACCCATGAGTGATAGGTGTTGTTACTTAATTAACCCCTTATTCTCTTCTCTTAACCCCCTACTCTTTCCTTTCTCTCGGGCTAACCTTAAAGTGGATCTTAGGGTCTTTGTTAGCCTTAGCTTCTGTAGATCTGTAGATCAAAATACAGGCGCTTTATGTTCTAGTACGCTTAATTAAAATATTAAATTCGCATTTGATCGAGTCTATAGTTACATCATCGTTGCTTTGTACTATGCGATAAATATGATTTAACATTATTTCACCACTCAAGGTATACGGATGCCCATACTCTATGTAAAGTGCCTTCATTTCGTTCAATACTATTTTTGTGCCCACTTTACTATTGGTTGGCAAGTTATCACTCTCTTTAAACACGGATAGAATACAATCAAAAACAGCACAAAGAGGGCATCGTTCGCCACAGCGTTATTATTAAATTTAAGTTTGTGAACACTCCTTTCCAATCGAGGGTTTATTCTTTCCAATCCGAGAGTTTCAACCGTGAACTCTTCTCCACAATGCATATCGGCAGTTGAAATAATCTAAGTCGTAGCGACAGCTGCTCGTTGTATAAAAAAAATAGCTCTTCAGGGTGAACAGTGTAGGTGAGCTCAGCCCTGTACCGCTCAAGTCCTTTGTACCAAAGTTTAACATATTTCGAAGTCTAAACCTTTTGAATACACTCCCAATTCGAAGCCATTCTCGCCATGTTCATTCCTACATTCGGTAAACCCGTCGAGCAGAGCGATGTATGCGTATTCAAGAACCGTGTTAAAATAAAGCATATCGGTAACACATGCGTCTAATATTGGCTTTAGCTTGCGGAAACCGATGATTTCAAACATTCTGTCGAGGATGAAACGGTTTCGCGTGGGGAGAAGGACGTTATTATCAGACGCATTCTTCCACATCAGCCGTATATCAATGCATGGCTGGTCGCGATTTATACATAACGTACACATAATGGCATATGAGGGTGCATCACTAATCTGTTCTCTTCTTGTGCTTACACCTGCAGGTATTTTATAAAGATCCTCGCCCCACTTCTCAACTATCACGAAGATTCTATTCATCTCTTCAACACTTAAATAAATAACATTCCGTTTACCATAGTTTATTTGTCTACAAGTCGTTTCAATACATATTTAACGGCGCCGGTTTTACGCCTGAACACACGCAGTGACATCGTCACGGACACATCGTATACGGCATTGAGAACGGAAGCTCCATCGTTTTCTATTGTGAGGAGTGCACGTCCAGACGGGTCAAGCTCTGAGGTGACTATGAGCAGACGGTGTGCGGTTTGGCACGGAGGGAGGTGTGAGGGAACGAGTCACACGGGGGTGTCATACCAAGCGTTAGTGATTCTTGTATGGGGCTGTTCCAGCATGAAAGAGTCATATGAATACTTGTAACCCATTATACCGGGCAATCATTTAGAGAATTTTTCCATCTGCGATGCATGAAGTAATATCGGCATGTTTTATCACTCCCATTCCCCGGAATGCGCACCAGACATTTTCGTTCAGGGGTATTTTCACGAACTACGCACATTTTTTTAACACTCCGGCGCGATATTTGGGAGAAATCTATGCACATATCTGTCCTTTTTGCTTAGCAAGCGATACTCACCCTAAATTCTATTAAAAACTCACATAGGCCTTTGGCTACAACCTCACTGCGAACCTCATCATGATATATGTGAATGTAATGACAAAAATATTTTGAACTTGCATTCTCAGACGCAGGGTATGCGTACTCGGTGTGATGTAACATGACATAATACCACTTGTCAAACCATTCATCAACAAAACTCACTACCCATACCCACTGCTTTTCTTCTGTACTTGATGCTTCTTTCACTTCGTGGCGTATGTGCGCCTTTACACAGTTTAGTCCGATGACGTAGTTCATTACATCGTTTGAGCCACGAAATCCTGCAATGCTCTTGCCAGAATAGCCGTAGAGTATTTGAACCTCTTGTTCCTCACGCTTCGCACGGCTCAATATGGCCTTAAAAACCTCAAAAGAGGGGAGAATAGGGATTCTTTCAGTTTCCACCACATCTGTAAACTTTATCGAATACTACTTCATAAACGTCGAGCACGCAATATCAAAGGTAGCCATCACTTTACCGTCTACGCAAGAATTTTTCAAAATACACGTCTGAGATTCAAGGCTTGCAACGATCAGCTGAGAACGCAGGATAGAGATATGACCAGCTAGTGGGCGGAGTCACGTGACCCGTTGATTGATCATACAGTGGGCGGAGCTTAGAATTTTTTCCCGCACATACAAGCGAACACACACACACACACACACACACTCACGGAGAAAATGAAACGTTAATTGAAACATGATTTATTTAATAAACACATTATCAACAAGTAAATAATTCATGGTGTGTATATATATATTCAAATACCCGTAATAAATAAAATAAATATATCGTTAAGAAGTATATATATATATATATATATATATATATATATATATATATATGTGTCTATTTACTTGTTAACACTATATTTGTTTTATTTATATATATTTTATATATATATATATATATATATATATATATATTGTGTGTGTATATACAGGGTGTCCCAGAATTAACTATTTCAATGAAATCGGACAAATTTTTTAAAAACACACTTTTATTTATGTTTATCATGTTTAATATGTGTTAAAAATGTATAAATTTCTAAATTTTTTTCATAATTTTATTTTCATAATTTTTTCATAGTTTTTCATAGTTTTATTTTCATTCTCTTTCAGAACCCTATTAATAATGAATACACAAGAACGCATCTTTGTTGTAACATCCCGTATCAAAGGAATGCAATGTAATGAAATCAGAGAAAAATTTACAAGAAGATTCCACAGAACCGGTCCTACAGACAAAGCGATTCGTGAACTTGTGAACAAATTTAAAAGAACTGGATCCGTACACGACGAGGTGGGAAGAGGACGCCCAAGGACAGCACGTAACAGTACCGAACGGGTACGACAATTGTTTGAGGATGAACCAACAACTTCGGTTAGGGAGGCCGGTCGAAGACTCAACATATCCAAGACAACAGTTCATAGAATCTTGCGTTCGCAACTGATGAAAAAGGCTTATCACATTCAAGTAAATAAAGTTTTGACTTATGATTTATAAATCTATTTGTTTTTGTATCATAATTTAGTAATAAACACAATTATGTCAGTTTTTATTAAATTTGTCCGATTTCATTGAAATAGATAGTTAATTCTGGGGCACCCTTTATATATATATATATACAGTATATATATATATATATATACAGTATATATATATATATATATATATATATATATATATATATATATATATAGTGTGTGTGTGTAACAAAACAATCAAGGGTTAAGGTACACAAAAGGTACGGTGTCGTAAGTGCCAGGCACCTGGTAACGTTTCCTATATGGGTTATGACACACTTTCGTGCCCCTAAGTTCCTTCACGCTCCCTCCAGTTTCTGTGACAGAAAACTGTGGGTCCCTACAGTCAGTTGGGACGGTTGGTCGCCCTCATCTTCTAAGCACACTACCTCCTTCAATGAATCAAAGTTAAAGATCCGTCGGTTCGCCTGGTTAAGCGTGATGACCTTCGCCTTGACGATATATTTCAGCTCCTCCCCCACCCTCACTAGTACCAAATAAGTTTTTGAACCTGTTTATACAAAACAATCAGCGAATGCACTATCACCATATTTATCCTTGATCTTATCAGTCAATTCTCCGAGGAATTCCCCAAGAGGCGGCATGTATTCACCCTCCCTTTCTGTGAATATCACACTATCTGTGTCTGCGTACAGAACCCTCCGCCCAAGAGAATGCAATACGTAGGGCGGGTCATACTATGCATTTTTTTTTAAATCAATGGAGAGGGGTGTTCAAATGACATATTTTGGTGTATAGAACACAATTCTGAAGAAAATATTTAATTCTGATAACCCTAACCTACATCATTTTGCAGTTGATTATTATTAAATTGTTGATTATTTTACTATTGTAGTTACCCCAGAATATGTCTTCTCACGTTTTCTATCATGGCTGCTCACGTTATCTCTCATAGAGCATTGTTCTAACTAATTCATATAAACACATATAATGTAATTCATATAATAATAATAATATTTAAATACTCAAATAAAAAGGTGTGCCATTCCACTTAATTGTAATTATCATACAGTTTGGTATATGAAATATTTTGACGGTTTTCTGGCGCGCATAAGGCCATTTTCTGAGCCACCTTTCTCAGAGGCTAGAATGTAACGTTTCAGAACATTCTAAAACGTTTTGTGAAATATTTGAAGTAACTCATGATTTATGAAGCTATTTTACCACCTCGGCTTGCAGTGAGGGGATAGATTTAGTGATTATCTACTGATATTTTTTTTGTTACTGTTCACATGTGAGTATTATTCTGTTATATTTTAGAAAAAGCTATTTCTACGCATATTATAGTGATACATTGAGCAAAATTTAATTAACAACTTTGATTTGAGCTAAAATTAGGTGGTCCATTTTTAGTACAACTGAGCAGTATGAGGCCTATTTCAATGTTCTAAAGGATATTTTTAGGATGTGTTTCTTTAGTTTTTTTAGAGTACATGAACAAATTATTTGCATTACAGACAACAGATAAATTAGCATTTTATAACATTTTGAAACCAAAAAAGCATAATGTGTTTAGCATTTGCAGATAAATTTGTTCTTGCCCATTTCAGCTCTTTTTTTAACCAAGAATTTTGCGCTGAAAAGAGTTAATACCTGTCTGTAGTGGATACTTAACTGTTGTATTATTGTTTTTATTTCAGTGTGAACTCATTAAGAAAATGGCTCAAGTCAGAACAAGGACGAAATCAAGTTCTCATCTGAGTAATCTTGTTGGCACTGGCCGGGAGCTGTTGGTGTCTGAACTGCCAACTGTGAGCGATATCCTGAGGTATGGCATCTACTTGAGGAAGCAAAGTGAAGATGACAGGAGGAACTACCCAGTGGACAAGCTGGTGAGTGACATCTACCCTGGTCTGATTTGTCAGTGGAGCAAAGCTAATGCTCTTTTCAAGCAACCTGTTATCAATGAAAAAGTGACCATCATGTCCAAGGTCTGGAATCAGGCAGTGAAGTTTTCTCTTGGGAAGGGCAAACTTGATGCCAAAGAGAGGTTCATTGTCAAGTTAGACAAGTTCTTTGATATTTTGACTTGCAAGTGTCAGATTACCAGTTGTGAGAGGGGAGGCTGTGAGGGCTGTGTTATCCAAGCCCACATTAACTGTTCCTGCAGCAGAGAGAAAAAGATTCCTGTGAAAGATCTTGCCTACATCAAGGGACAGAAAGAGAAGGTTGGAAGTAAGGGACCCCACCAAATAGGGGGTCCTGATCTACCAGAGCACAAGAGACAGGTGAGGACATTGAAAAGGCAGTGGATGGAAAGGAAGGCAGAGAAAAGGAGAAGGAGCAAGGAGGAAAGTGCTGCAGTAGCAGAGAATGCAGCCAGGAAGGATGTTAAGAGATTTTTGGCAGATGGTGATGAGGATCTGGAATTGGAGAGAAGTGGTGATGAAGATGAGTTTGTTCCTGAAGTTGAGCTCTTCCCTCAAACTGACCCTGAGCCAGCAGCTTCGGCAAAGGTACAGAAAAACTATGATGAGATTCAAAACATTGCCCTTGCTAGTGTAAGGCATGGCATAGTAGGGTGTGTCAATTTGGGAGGAGAAAATTAATTTTTGCCAATTCCTTCACTGAGGGGTTTTAAAAATATGTTTTTGGATGTGAAGAATTCAAATCTGCTATTATTTTTGTGATTGCTCAACACTTAGCTTGGTAAATCTACGTTTGATTAAAAAGCACATAAATTGCTCTCGGAAAACAACATTTATTAATTTTAGCTTCTCAAAATGTCAGGTAATGCTATAAAAATTTTAGTTTCTCTGCATAAAACATATCCTAGTAATCATAAAACATATCCTTGTAATCATAAAACAACATTAGAAAGTAATGACATCAGTAAAAAAAATATTTAAACAACAAGTTTCATCAAGTCTTGCTTTGATTCGTTCTTGGACATCAGCCGCCGACTTGCTTCTTGGCCTCTGATATAGCCCTCACGTTTCTCATGTGTATACACCCTGCCTGCTGCCTCTGTGACTTGTTTCACACACCTCTCTATTGACTGAGCATGACAGGGCCACTGTGGAACTTGCATAGGCTTGTCAAAGAACTTCTTTACTTTCGCTGTAGTCAGTTTACATGTCAAAGGAGGTTCAAATACCCCGTCAGACCAGTCTGTCAGCTCCAACACGGAAGAAGCACTGGGGTTGATGGAAGGTGTCTTCCTGGGACGTACAGAAAGATCTCCAAGTGTGTCATCATCTCCACCCCTCATGTCAACAATCTTTTGAACACCAGCTCTCCTCTTCATACCATGCTGAGCGCTTGATGGTTGGCAAAACAGCATCCACTACATCCTTCTTTTGCAGCCTAACTAGCCGCAGCTGAAACAAGATGTGGCGTGGGCCTTCCACCCAAGAGTGTTTTACTTTGATGTTGAACCAACAGGGGTAGTACACACCAACAATGTATTCCACTATCAGTCTTAAGTTGTTGAGGGTTTTGCCTTTAAGGCCATGTTTTGAAACCCATATGCGACAAAGCCTGTTTGCTGTTGTCAACCACCTTGAATTGCTCACTGGACCAATTTCAAGAAGGGCCAGATCTGTGGGAAGTTCTCCTGTCCTTATGGCCTGTGTGATCCTATACCCGTACGCTTGATCAGTAGAGAGATCCTTTACGACATTGTCACTCAGTGAAGTAAGAGGTTCTCCAATTGAGAGTTTGGTGAATGAAGGATCAATTTCAAGTTCGGTTGCAGTGTCTAGCATCTTGCCAATGTTACCTGTCCACTTGTTGTTAGACAAGGTCTTCCCATCCAGTGCTGTGATCAAGTGTCGCAGGGGTAACTCGTTAGTGTGGAGGGCACAAACCAACCAGATCAGCTTACGGCAAAGCTTGACCTCTACCCAATGCATGGAACCACCCTCCCAGCCAGTGTTAACATTTGTAGAATCACCTCCAATGGCCTGCAGGCTTTTATCAATGCCCTTCTTCTTCATGAAATCTACAAGATTATCAGCAATAACTTCAGCAGGTTTTTTTTCTCGTTGAGCCTTTCTCAGGAGTGAAGTGGTAGAGATACCTTCCACCTGGCTCACTGCACACAGAATAATGCTCTTCTTTGATGATGCTGGGGAACTGACGATCTGAATTGTCTGCTTTCAGCATAACTTTAGTTGTATCTTGACGGCCGTCAAAGAAGATGCAGTCAATTTCACCCTTCTTACAAAGCTCATCAAATTCCTGATCCATGGATCTCATAACTTTTTCTTGGGCCCTCTTGACTTTATTGTGATCAACTACAAGTCTCTTGTCTTCTTCAGTGATCAAGCCAGCATCCATAAAGGCAGCAGTGGTGATGGCAGCTGTGGCACGCAGGCCAACACCATATCTGATGCTATGCATAGCAACATTAGGTATTTCTAATGTGTTGTACTCTGGCTTCTTATTGGAAATTGAAGACGTGCTTGGTATTTCTAATGTCACTTCATAACTTCCATCCTTTCCATCTTGAGCATCAGCTATTTGTTCTTCATTTTCATCATCAGAGAAAATTATTTCATTTGATGGCATTGAAACATCCTGCTTACTTGTCTGCTTATATTCAGCAAGCCTTCTTCTTTCGTCTTCTTGCCGCTTCTGCTTTTTGACTTGTCTGTTGTGCTCAGGTTGATCTGGTAAGCCAATCTGATGTGGTCCAGTAGAACCAGACTTGTCTCTCTGACCTTTAATGAAAGCAAGTTCCTTCACAGGGATCTTCATCTCCCTAGGGCATGTACAGCTAATGTGAGTTTCGTTTTTGCAACCAGCATCTGCAAGGCAGCCAAATTCAGAGCAGAGAATTTTACACTTGCAACTGAGGATGTCAAAAAGCTTGTCAAGTTTTGCAATGAAAGCCTCTTTGACATGTAGCTTTCCTCTCCAAAGAGATATGTTTTTGGCCTGCTCCCAGCTCTCTTGGATCTTGTTTAAGATTGTGACTCGTGAATTTACAACGGGAGCTACAAAAGAACTGTTTGCTCGTTCCCACTTTTCAAGCACTTTAGGGTAAATGTCCTTTGCAAGACTGGCTGCTGGGTAGTTTCTCACATCCTCACCACTTTGTTCTCTTAGCAGTAGCCCATATTTCAGAACGTCTCGCAGAGTTGGGAGTTCAGAGGGCAAGAACTCTCTACCAGTTCCAATTAGGTTGCTAATATGTGTGAATGTCCCCAGTCTTGTCCTCCTTTTAGAAGCCATTGTAGGTCAATTCCCACTGGTTAGGATGGTAGCACTGACGGACAAGTAATCTTCAGCACACTGATAAATATGTTTCAACCTGTGAAATATGCAAAAACAGCAGTGCATTATATATACAGCATATATAATTATTATATAATTCCACAAAAAAGTAAAAAAAGTCACTATTTTTATGTAGCTTCTTACCAAGCAAAACTAAATTATATTAAATTAACAAAAATATCTTTAGAATTCCTAAGTCATGCTGCAACTTTTTAGCACCCCTCATATTTGGAATTTGAAAGTTGAAAAATTCGACACACCCTAATGGCATAGGGCTGAGGCCAACTGCAGCGATAGCAACAGCAGCTCTGATTGACGCAGGAATCATCACAGAAGACAATACAAGTAAAGTGATTGATAAGAGCAAGGTCAAGAGAGCACAGGAGAAGTTGATGAGAGAGCTGGGGGAACAGTTCGAGAAGAAGTGCAGGGAGGAGGGGGGATCTCTTGCATCCTCTTTGATGGGCGGATTGACCTGACCAATGTGATGATGGAAGCTGAGGACAGTGACCAATCTTTTCTCGCAAAGATCAAGGAAGAACACTATAGTGTTGTTAGTGAGCCTGGCAGCTACTATCTGTTCCACTTTACCCCAGAGAAAGCAACTAAAGAGGAGTCACATGCGGAGAAGATTGCTAAGGTCCTGTTTGCCTGGCTGAAAGAGAGGGGTTATGATAAGACCTTGTTGGCCATTGGAGGAGACTCAACAAATGTCAACACTGGTGTGAAAGCTGGAGTAATGCGGAAGCTGGAGCTGCACCTGTGGAGAAAGCTGGTCTGGTTGGTGTGCAACCTGCACACTGTTGAACTTCCCCTGCGCCATCTCATTGTTGACCTTGATGGCCCTACTCTCTCAGACAAAAAATTATCCGGGCCAATAGGAAAGCTCCTTGATTCTGCTACAGACTTTGATATCAATCCAAACTTCACCGGAATCTCTGTTGGCCCTCTACTGATCAAGCTTCCTGACAAGGTCATTCAAGATCTCTCAACTGATCAATACTATGGCTATAAAATTGTCTGTGCAGTCAGGGATGGAGTACTTCCTGCAGGGCTGGCTCTGGTAGAGATAGGACCAGTAAACCACAGCCGCTGGCTCACCACAGCGAACAGACTTCTCAGGCTCTGGGTGTCAAAGCACGGACTTAAAGGAAAGAACCTGAAGATTCTGCAATTCATTGTGGAATTCATCATTGGAGTGTATTACCCATGTTGGTTCAACGTGAAGGTCAAGCACTCCTGGATCGAAGGGCCTAGGCACATCCTCTTTCAGCTGGACTGCCTCAAGTCCCAGAGAAAGGAGGTGCTGGATATTGTGATGCCAACTGTGAGAAGATCTGCTTGGTATGCCCACAGTGAAGTCATCCTCCAAACACTACTCTTCTCTGAGGATCAGAAGGAGAGGATTGAAGGGGTGGAGAGAATCTTGGCCATCAGGGGAGAGGGGGACGCCGACACTCAGCTGGGGGACTCCTCTGTTAGGAGCAGAAGGACACCTGACATCAATTGTGATGCTTCCAGCATCGGTGACTTGATCAGCTGGTCAGAAGGTGTGTCAGAGCCACCTCTCACCTGCTCTCTAAGCACCTCAGAGGTGAAAAACTTCATCAACACCCCCATGGAGGTGCGCAACTGGCCTTGCCACACACAAAGCATTGAGAGGGTTGTTAAAATGGTGACTGAGGCTTCTGCTAAGTACTTCTCACAGGAAAAGAGGGATGGAGGGATTAGGGCTCAGGAGACCAGCAGGAAGCTGATGTCTGAGTCAAAGCAGGATTTGTGCAACCTGGCAAAGTTCAAGATGTCAGGAGAATGATCTTTGTAATTATATCCAGTGATATACATGCAGTTCACCTATTAATAAATATATGTAAAGTTGATTTGGCCTTGTCAATATAAATGATTTACCTTATATCTTTTAATATATTATAAAGGGGTTCAAAAGGGTAAAATTGGCAATTTAGAAATACAAAATGATGTAGGTTAGAGTTATCCTATCCAAAAAATCTCATATTTGAATTCCCCATGTAAAAACACATAATTTAGACACCCTGATGGTAGGATTTCCTTCAGATTCATGTTGTCACCTGAGTACGACCCGCCCTACCGCACTGTTATTGAAATTATTTTTAAAATGGATGAATGCACATTAGTAGAAGTATGATCATAAAATGGTAGAGTGCAATTACAATTTTGCAAATGTTGATCAATGTTGCAAAGTGAATGGGGTAATGTTGCAAAGGGGTGGGGATATTGCAAAGGGGGAGTAATGGAGCAACGGGTGAAGGGTTTATGCAACAAGGGGTGGAGAAACCCCCCAAGTTGCATGAAGGGGGAGCTTTTGGGGGAGAAGTGGGGTGACCCTGACCTCTTTGGGGGAGAAGTTGGGACGGCCTCATCCCCGAAAGGAGTATACCTAACCTAAGAGAGAGAAAGGAGGAGGAGGGTCTTTGGGGGAGAAGTTGGGATGGCCTCACCCCGCAAAGAGGTATCATAACCTAAGAAGGTAAACCTTAACCTAAGAAGGAGACAGAAGAGAACACATGTTTTCACCTAGACCACCAGGCGCATAATGCGAGCTCAGGGTACCAACATCTATTAGGTCGGGAGTTGCCAGAGAGCACTATTTATTTATATATAGAGGTGTTGCCAGATGTTTATTTTATTTATTTATTAAAGGTATGAGAGGGATGCTCTCAATGCTTAGAGGGGGTTGCCAGCAGTGGTGGGCACCGTTAACCAAAAAGTTAACTTCGTTAACCGCTAATCCGTTAACCAAAAAGTTAACTTCGTTAACCGTTAATCCGTTAATTCGTTAAACATGTAACGGAAGTTACCGATAAACCGTTAACGTTAACTTTTATTATAAAAAAAATGAAAAACAATATATATATATATATAATTTAATTTTCCCTCTTCTTCTCGTTCTCCATTTTGTCCATGAGATGCATGTTGCTCTTCATGAAAATTAGCATATCAAAGTTTTCATCAGACAGGGATGATCTCTTGGCCCTCAGGATGTCCTTGCCCATAGAGAACAAACGTTCCACTGCAGCACTGGAGGGGATGGCTGTGTTGAACTTGATGAACAAGTCCACCAACATTTGCTCACCCAAGAAGGCAGCATCTGTCAGCAAGTCCTTGGAGTTGGTCTCCAGCCAGGTCTTGGCCAAGTTCTGGGCCTTGCCCTTGAGTGACCTGTGGCTTCTGCTGCTCTCTTTTGTCTGGATGACAGCACTGAAGAAGTCATCCTCCTCCTCCTCCTCATTGTTGCTGCCTCCACTGTTGCTGCCCACTTCGTTGGACTGCTGCTTCATGGCCTCCTCGACTGTACCCTCCATGCTTTTCCTCACCCTGGAGACCTTGGTGTTGTCATACTTGTCCAACCAGATGAGGCGAAACCTGGGATGGAAGGCAGCAGCCAGCTGGCATTCGTCATCCTCCAGGAGGGGCCCAAACCTTTTGTCGATGCCTGCGCACCTGCTCAGCACTGAAAATAATATAAACTTTTAAACGTTTATTTATGAATTTTTTGGGTTAACGGACTTGAGTTAACGGAAGTTAAATGTAACGGAAGTTAATTAGTCCGATAATGATTTTCAAAGTTAACTTAAAAGTTAAATCGTTAACGAAAAAGTTAACTTCGTTAATTAACGATTAACGGATTAACGGTTTGTGCCCAGCTTTGGTTGCCAGATAGTACCATATAATTTATTTATTTATATATAGAGGGATGCCAGAGAGCACCATTTATTTTATTATTTATTTATTCAAACTCGTCGTGTAAATCCATACCATCTGAGAAAAAATAAATACGAGATAAAATCCAATAACAGATATTGAATGAAAAAACAAATAACAGAAAATAAATATACAAGCAAAAATAATAATAAACACTTTAAACGATTATATATATATATATGAAAATTATTTCACGAAAGTAACACGTGAAAAATATTTATGATGAATAAAACCACGAAGGAAAGGAAACACAGATGGTGCTCAAGCGCTTTCGTCTAATGACATCCTCAGGAACACTGAAGTACATAAAGAGTTACAACCTATATAGAGGTTACAGAAAAAAAAATCTCTTATATATATATATATATACAATAAACGGAAAAACAAAATTAAAGGATTGTGGAAGGGGGCACACAAATTTATAAGGAAAAACTATCGATTTTTAGCACAAGATTAAAAGAAGTTTCCAACCAATGTTATAGAAAAAAAAAAAATATATATATATATATACAAATTTATACTGGAAATCTGCCCGGGTTTTAGCACTCTGCTCTTTTTGTAAAAAAAAAATTGAACAATTATCGATTTTTAGCACAAGATTAAAAGAATTGTTTCCAACCAATGTTATAGATAAAAAAATAAAATATATATACAAATTTATACTGGAAATCTGCCCGGGTTTTAGCATTCTGCTCTTTTTGTATAAAAAAAAAATTTGAACAATTATCGATTTTTAGCACAAGATTAAAAGAATTGTTTCCAACCAATGTTATAGATAAAAAAATAAAATATATATACAAATTTATACTGGAAATCTGCCCGGGTTTTAGCACTCTGCCCTATTTTTTTGTATATAAAAATTGAAAAATAAAAGTTATTAGGGTGGCATACAAATTTACCAAAGATTTAGCGTTCTACCTTTCTTATCTAAATCTGTTCTGAAGGAATTCAAAAAAACAGGATCGAGTAGAAAAAGACCTTTGCTTATGTTGAAGTTATTTGTTAATATAAATATTCTTGAGTCTGCCATTATCCAACTAACAAATAACTTCAACATAAGCAAAGGTCTTTTTCAACTCGATCCTGTTGTTTTGAATTCCTTCAGAACAGATTTAGATAAGAAAGGTAGAACGCTAAATCTTTGGTAAATTTGTATGCCACCCTAATAACTTTTATTTTTCAATTTTTATATACAAAAAATAGGGCAGAGTGCTAAAACGCGGGCAGATTTCCAGTACAAATTTGTATATATATTTTATTTTTTTATCTATAACATTGGTTGGAAACAATTCTTTTAATCTTGTGCTAAAAATCGATAATTGTTCAATTTTTTTTATACAAAAAGAGCAGAATGCTAAAACCCGGGCAGATTTCCAGTATAAATTTGTATATATATTTTATTTTTTTATCTATAACATTGGTTGGAAACAATTCTTTTAATCTTGTGCTAAAAATCGATAATTGTTCAATTTTTTTTTATACAAAAAGAGCAGTGTTAAAACCCGTGCAGATTTCCAGTATAAATTTGTGTATATATATATATATATATATATATATATATTTTTTTATCTATAACATTGGTTGGAAACAATTTTAATCTTGTGCTAAAAATCGATAGTTTTTCCTTATAAATTTGTGTGCCCCCTTCCACAATCCTTTAATTTTGTTTTTCCGTTTATTGTATATATATATATATATATATATATATATATATATATAGAGATTTTTTTTTTTTCTGTAACCTATATATATGTTGTAATTTTATGTACTTCAGTGTTCCTGAGGATGTCATTAGACGAAAGCGCTTGAGCACCATCTGTGTTTCCTTTCCTTCGTGGTTTTATTCATCATATATATATATATAATATATTATTTATATATATATATATGTAGATATAAATTCTTAAATAATTGTACAGGAGAAATCTATATTAAACAATAAACAATAAAATTTTAACAAACTTCCACTTCCTGTCTCTTTGAAGCGAGTGAACAGTTTTCCAAATTTTAGCCAACTTCGCATATGAAAATATGCTTAATAATATGCAGTAGATATACTAGGTCGAATTATATAATGCATAGGAAGCATGAAAGCAAGCAAGCAAGCAATCTGAAAGTGAAACTTTTTACTTATACAAAAACTAATAAGTCAGAAAGCAGGTCACTTCCAAAAGAATTTCAATCTTAATGTACCCACGTCAATTATCCTTATTAAAATTTATCTCATTTCTGATTAGTAATTTTTTAAGCTTTTTATAAGTTTAGGATTTTAATAACTTCAGCTTACTACATTAATCCCGCCCTGCCCATCCTTCATGCATTAAAAAAGTTCTGCTCTACTTCACTGGGAGTTCTTTAATCATTTGTTTTTATTTTTTAAACTATTTTCAGTTAAAATTAATTCGTACTTTCTTGCTAATATGTAAAAATGAACCATGAATAATTCCTATATTCCTATACTCTTATTCATTCGTGTAATTCTTATATTCATTTATATAGTTCTTGTATCCATTTGACAACCACATCAGTATGAAACTAAGAATCATATTATATGATTCCATAGTACTGCCAACAGTACTGTTCGGAGCTGAAAGTTGGATAATTAGAGAGAAAGAGCGGAAAAAGTTAAATGCATTTGAGATGTACTGTTTGAGAAGGATTTGTGGGGTGAGATGGACGGACCGGGTGACCAATGAGGAGATCAGGAATCGGACCAACGTCAAGAGCCCAGTGATTAGCAAAATCGAAGATATTCAGAGAAGGTGGTTTGGGCATGTGGAGAGAATGAGGGAGGAGAGGTTGCCCAGAAGAGCCATGTACAGACGAACCTGGATGGGGTACAGAAGTCATCAGAGGGACCCAACTCGGCTCTAACTGGATGGAAAATAAGTCAGTCATCCATTTTTAAAAAAATTATGTGTTTATATGGTTCATGTATTTATATAATCCTATATATTCATATATATTTAACTTCATTTAATCCCGATATTCATATGTGTATGTATTAATTTTTACATAAGGACCAAAATCGCCTAACGCGAGTTTGGCTAAAAAAAATTATTTGCTTTCTACTTTGCCAAATAATTGGTGACTTGTTATTCTTAAAATTTCTTAATAATTTTTTAGATTTAGCTTAATAATGAATCCTGCTTAATCGTTATAAAAGATGAAGTCATGTCTTGCCTAAGCATTTAATTGTAAATCTTAAACCTTTAATTTTTGCTCATATGCATATTTTAGTGTAAAGATGCAGAGTTCAATTTCCACTTTTAATTAACTCGGCAGATCATGATAACATCGGATCTGAAAATACGGGGTTTAAGATAAAAATATGGCTTCATCTTCAAATATCTTGTTCATCCGTTTAAACATTACCAAAGCTTAACGATTTACTTTACTTTCAAATATTGGGTAAAAATAATGCAGCCTTTTCAACATTTAATAATAATGATGTTAGCAAATTATAGGTATATAAACCCACAAAAATTCTTCCACGTTCATTCAGAATTAGACTTCGAGGCTGAGCACTACCTGTACATTTTAGCAGTAAATTACAGTAAGAAACAGTCTTTATCTTTTCCTTCGAGCCTTGCTCTCTTCAGAGAACTTAGTCATTAAAATTTCCCGATACGTTATAAGAAGAATCAGGGAACCTTCAGAGAATTTAGTAAGCTTCCCACAATCCTCCGAACCATTATAAAAGAACTCTGAGAGTAGTATGGAAGAAACTACTGCAAGTAACAAATCCGTTGCTGCCACATAACCAGAACCCCCGTCGACTTCGAACCAACCCAGGCCATAGACGGAGGGGTTAACAAGTATACTAAAATTGACAATAAACATTATAAATATTCTACGAGAATAACATTCATTTTTCACCTTATTAACTTCCTTATAAATCGGAAGACAAAAATTGCTTTCAAAAAACTAAAAATTAACTTCTCTTTTTTTATTCCAAAGAAACGACAATTCATGTTTTCAATTAAAGTAAACCTCAATAAGCCACACACACACACACACACACACACACACACACACTAATAACTGTACAGAAGTCTATATACACAATTTTTTTTACAAATCTCAAAACACTAAAAAAAAAAATTTTTTAATTTCTTGAATGCTTCGAGTAATCTTTTGAACGAGAAGGAACGGGGCAAAAACGAAAGAATTTATTCGTTCAATACCTCGCGAATTTTAATAACAGAAAAAAATATTCAAAAGACTTTCAAATTATTTTTAAGACACTTGAAAAATAAAAGTTAAGTAAAATCTGTATATATATAGCATTAATATCAGTATTGCGAGAGTAATTCATTTGGTCCATAGAATCTCCTTGTAACTGGAACCTAACCTAACCTAACCTAGCCTAACGTATCTCATCTTGATGACGATGTAGTGACCCGCGCATCAGACCATAGATTCTCCTTGTAACTGGAACCTAACCTAACTTCATCTATCTCATCTTCAAGATGATGTAGTGGCCCGCAGTTCAGACCATAGGTTCTCCTTGTAACTGGAACCTAACCATACCTATCCTAACCTAACCTAACCTAATTTAAAAGAATAAGAAAATATATAGAGACAATCTAGCCTTAAAAAAGTACCTTTCTCTAACTAATGGTTTATAAATAGAGATTGTCTCTTGGTCTGGTCTTTCTTAGGAACCTAACCTAGGTCTGGGTAGTAGTTGGACGGGAGACCGTGTCCAGATTATATAGCGACCCAGGGTTCTGATTCCATAACCAATGTAACTTAACCTAACCTAACCCATGTCCAAAATGGGAAAGTTGAGGATAAAGCTGTGAGTAGTATGTGTGTTAAGAGACCAACAATATAAACCTCCTTATTTATTTTAAATTTACGAGTGCTTCCAATTTGTTATACTTCACTTAGAATCAAATTTCTAAAAAGCATAAAAAATTACTAATTAAATGCATAATGTACGATATTCAGTATATGTATTTCGCATGATTTGTGACCTCGTTCTAACACAGCTCCCTGTCGGATCAGCGATGTTAAGCGACGTTAGGTCTGGGTAGTACTTGGACGGGAGATCGTGTCCAGATGATGTAGCGACCCATGGTTCGGATTCCATAACCAATGTAACTTAACCTAACCTAGCCCATGTCCAAAATGGGAAATCTGAGGATGAAGCTGTGAGTCGATGAGTGCAAAGAGACCGACGTTTGTTTTATTAATAAAAAAATTACATAAATTAGAAATATAGAATATTATAATAGTACAAATGCAATCAAATAAGCACAAATAAAGTACTCACACTCATCTTCTGAGCAAACAATCTTGCCATGGTTTTAAGAATATTAGCTTTGTTGAAATATTTCAAATCTTATATAATAATGGAAAATAAAAATCTTATATAATAATGCAAAATACTTGATGGCACCGTGACAGAGCGTGCGAGTGGGAATAAGTCTGCGGAGAGAATAAGCCAAATTTTATAAAGACACCTTCATTACTCGTGAAGGTGACCAATCAGGACTCCATTGCTTAAAACGTGGGTCTGTTCTATCGGTGTTACGACAGCTGATTGGCACACACATTTAACATAGCCCACCCAGTTACAGTGACAACCAATCAACTAACTTACGAACCATTTATAGTTTTCTGGGGGTGGTGTTTTACAATTGGGAATCATGCATATAAAAGGAAGTAATTTCAGCTGGAACTCAGCAGTTATTTTACCAGTGAATAAACACACGCATCATGAGTCAGTCACAACAACTTTACAGTTTCCCGGCTTTATATGAAGATGGAGACACTACCGCGGTGGCTACAATTAGTTACTTTAACGCAACCGATAGAGACGGATTATTTACAATGCAATCAGTTGATGATATTTGCAATGACGCTCCTTACGATCCGGCACAATGGATTGCAGTTGAAACGTGAGTATAAAAATTTGTGTACCTTTAATTAGTCGCGAACTTGTTATTTATTTTAGTTTTCATGAAGCTGCCATTAGGCGAATGCTCTTAAGTACCGTTCTGTGTTTCCTTCATGATTATTTCAACATATATAAATATATATCGAGGGGCTGTAGTAATTTATTTTCATCTCATTACATTTTATTGTAAGATGTTTCATCAAAATAGCAGGTATCCTCAATTTTTAATTATGGATTATTTTGCCTTAGTAATTAATAATTAATATTATGATAAAGTCCTGTTTTGTTATTTCTATAATAAAAAATCGTTGAATTTTTTTAACTTATAAAAATCAAGGCTCCTTTGCAAGTTCTAAATCTTATACTATAATAAGAGAGCTGTCCGTCTGTCTGTCTGTCCGTCTGTCCGTCACACTTTCAGCGTGTGTGCGTGCGTGCGTGCTTGTGTGCGTGCGTGCGTTTGTGTGTTTCAGCGTGTGTGCGTGCGTGCGTGCGTGTGTGTTTCAGCGTGCGTGCGTGTGTGCGTGCGTGCGTGTGTGTGTGTGTGTCTGTGTGTGTGTGTGTGCCTGTTCCAGCCATAGCTCCAAAATGAAAGCAGTTACAAACATAAAACTTCACACACATATTGATTATGTCCCGAGGTTGTGCACCTGGGTGTTGAATGCCCGGTTAGGTCAACTGTACGCCCTTGACGATTGGTTAGGTTAAGTTAGGTTAGGTTAAGTTAGGTTAGGTTAAGCTTTAACGAAAATATCACGATTCAACCTAACCAACCTAACCTAACCAACCTAACCTAACCAACCTAACCAACCTAACTTAACCTAACCTAACCTAACCATTCAATTAACCTAGCTAATAACAGCTAATAACAGCCTTCGAACTACAAAAAATATTCCGGCCCTCTACTTGGATATGTTTTACTACCCGCACGTAGGGCGGGTCTTTAGCTAACCGTCAGCGAAGCGACGGGTATTGTACTAGTAATTTTATAAATTTCATAATAAATTAATTTGAAATGTTATTTGGCATTTTCTCTTAAAAGGGTCACAGACTTCTCTGAGCGGTTCGAAGATATTTGATACTTCACATTGTAACTCTCTTTATATATATATATATATATTTATATATATATACTCTGCACATGTTTATTATGAAAAGCAAATGGGTTTTTATTAAAAAAGATTCAGAAAAATGTATGAACTAATCAAATTAATTTAAAATTATCCTTTCTCTTTAAAGGTCCGATGAGTAACTGACTCGTTTTATACAATCTTTTCGTGATAGCATTGAAGAAACGCATGTCGTGGACCTGAATACGGAGGTAGGAGTTTTCCCGCGCATTCAACCCAGAGATTGCAACATCATCAACGAAATAATGAAAGCTTTTTCTTTTTCTTATGTTTCGGGTAAGAGCATTTTTCTTTTACATGTATCTACATTATCTACAGAATTAATTTCCATTACATTTTAAATAAGCTACAGAATACACAAACTAACATTAATGGGACAACATTGATGCAAATATTCATTTTATACATACGAGAAAAACATCATACAACACATCGAGTGCGCACAAACGGGAACCTTTTTTTATCTGTCTGCATACAATTTGATCATTCCGCTCAGTGTGACACGTGTCGAATAATTTTTAAAAATTTATAAATTCCTTTCCACGTGATATGTGCATGAGAAATGAAAGGCAATACATAATACATACGTTACTAAAGTATCCTTGGAATCGATAGGGATTCCAGACAATTTCGGGTATGTGCAGCTTTTCGAGAAACTTTACAATAATAACGTCATTCCATGGATGAGTCCCGATTGAAGTAAAATAGTACAGCGATCCATAATTTTAAAGTAGATTGTAAACCAATGAATCCCTTCACCACAAATAACAACGGTATTCAAAATAAGACACCGCATTCTCTAGTAGTTGGTAATTTCAATGTTTCACTCTTCCCAAACACACCCATAAATTTGGAGCATGTGGTTCGTTCACTATTCATTACTCTCTGAAGTGTATTCGCGTCCATTTTAAAAGTCAGTGACAACGCCCCTAAATCTGTCAACTTCAATTAGGGCTTGTGACTCAAGGTATACGAGTACACTAATAGGCGCGTCTATCGGTTTGGCGAATTTCAAACTGACTGAGATGTTTCCACTCTGTTGGCGACTTAAGTGTGTATTTACACTAGCAGATAAGTCAGGTGTGATGCCAAACGGATAAAGGTTAAATTGATCGATGAATTCTTTCTGCGTTAACCCAATCCCGAGCTCTTCACAAGCACCTGCAATATGGGCCAGATTAGTATATGCTCTAGCGCAAACCGGGAAAACAGCGTCTGATGAATAATCCGTATCCATAGCCCCGCCCAACGCAACGCCATTGACGTAGAGAGTTATATTTTTAAGGCCAAAATTCTCGAATTTAAAGATGTTCTTTTTATATTTTCCATTCACCGAAGTGTGTTCCTGCAATCCTATTAATATTTTTTTAGATAGAACTCGCAGGGCCACGTTTTTTATCTGTTTCGAGGCCAACCCTGCTGGTACCGTGTACAGTTTGATATGTACTCTGTTAATTGGATATTTTATTGTGGCATGTAGTAAATTTTTCTCAATTCCTATTTGTTTAGGCGAACTTGGTTTCACACGACGTACGAGAAGGTATGTTTCCATAATATGGATCATAACGGGCTTTGCAACCTCTTCTTGATCAGCACCCAGATTTAAACAAATTCGTGCGGGTGACCTTTATTTTCATATCGACCCCATTCACGAGCAACTTCTCCTAGAATGTGAAGTCTGTATGCAGGCGTCGAAAACACACATATTTTCTTTTTAGAATTTTTAAATTTGTCCTTTATACTACTTTCGTCTTTAGTCTGATAACAGCATTCGGAATTTAAAAAGGTATCCTTCGCTTCTTTGGAAAAGGTGATGACACTTTCCAGATAGACTCGTAGGTGACAGTACTCCGTTCCTGTCGATATGTTGACCTGATTTAAATGTACATCACGCTGGTTGAATATGGAGTGCACAAAGTTTGTTTCAGAGTATACAGCATATTTGTTATCACAGTCCGTTCTATCAGAATGGGCTATAGTAGTTTAGCATACATGTGCACACAGTTTGGATGAAAAAAGTAAGTGCCTGAGTTGGGTATCACGAATTCTGTAGGAGCACTCGTGGAACTTATTGTGTTTAACGGATTAATTGTAATAAATTCACTGTGCTCAATAGAAACTTGAGTTGGGGGCATGTCAAAGAGGGAGAGCTCCGATTTACAACATTGTGAACTACACGGATGGATGAAGCGTGCCATGACGAGTCAGAAATAGTACCACCTCTCTCGACAAGTAGTGAACAGTCTATGATTCATGATATCAATGTCCTTAGCTTATATCAGTCAAAAAAATGGGTAACCATAGGTTTCAGTCGTTTAGAACACTTCTTTTTTTATGTCCTTTTACGTTTAACATCACGTGCTGGTAACTCCGTCTTCCGGACAGCCTTCTTCTTCTTCCCACTAACAGGCATTTTTCTCTTTGCATCTTTGATGAGAGCTTCTTTAGGTTTAGCCCTAGCCATTATGTCTTCTGCCTTATTAAGACCTGATTGTAGCGCTTTCCTTCCGAGGTATCTGGCACTCTTCTTCAGCAAGAGAACAGCCGTATGTAGTATGGTTGAAAAAATGGATCCAAGCCCACTCCCACGCTGGTATCTCACACCTCGATAGATTGTGAAAGGCTTTCTGTGCATTATAACTCAGTGAGTCGAAAGTGCAGCTTCACTGTTAAGCACCCATCACCAAATGGGAAATTTTTTCCCTCAATCGTTCTTATATATATTGAGATATTGGTTATTAGATTAGCTGCGACATTCACATAATGGTGCCTGTCATATGTAACACTCAAGTTCTTTCCTCTATGGTTGGGGATGTGCGCGATGCCTGATACATTAGGCTGGACGAATTATCTTGTACTTCGTGAAATGTATCTGTTTGGAAGGCTGATCGATATCGCCCGAGGTTATAATTTTGAACAGCCCTCTCTCTTTAATATTTCTGTTCGCCTGCGATTTTAGGATTAGAGTATGTGCAGGGTTTTCTTTGTATAAGATTTCGTATACTAAATCAGCCGTAATATTTGAGTTTTTTAAACAAACGTTTAAGTCTCTCACAACATCCTCAATCGCAACTTAATGGCCCAGACCGTACTACTGTACTGTAATACCGTGCATCTCCAATCCGGCCGATAAGTATAGTTCCATCCCGAGATACCCCGGCTTTTTCACACTCATCAATGTCTCGAAGAACCGTAAAAACGGTTTCTTTATAAGCAATATTTAAATAGATAGTGTCCAGCTGAATTTCGCACTCCACCTCATACGAATCACGACCCAATTAAATGGCCCATGGAGTTCTGTTACAAAGTTGGCCAGGATGTTGTTAGGATGTACAGAGAGAGAAGAAGAGGACGGTATTGTGATGTAGTAATGGTTAGGCACCATGTTGCATACTATTTAAGCTCCATTATTGTATCAGCTTTAATATAGATGTTGAAGATTTATGGGTACCCTAGCCATTTCAACAGGTATATTTTTATCTTTCCTGAACCTTTGTTTCCTAAAACTTTTCCAATTTTAAAAACACTTTTTCCTAAAATAAATGTCACTTTCTGAAACCCCTCGCAGTAAAAGTCTCCTGCGATTTCTTCCTCATTCAAATCTTCAACGTAATACAGCATTATCTCGCCTTTAGGTCTCATAGCACTAACTTTAAAAATCTCACGTGTCCAACCTTGCTCAAATCCCTTCGCTAATTTATTTCCCGAGCGCGACAGCCTTACATAATCAGTGATTTTGAAGCGCGCAGAGTGTGCCGGTGTTTTACGAATATCTCTTTTCACATCAGGCTTTGGGCGAGTACCTCCTTCTAAAATCTCGTTAGGTTTTGTCCCAATCGTGCGATGGTGTGAACGGTTATATGATGAGGCCAATGATTCCAGATTGTCTACATATATGTATGTGTTTTTATGTATAAAATAGCGGTGCATGCATTCCTTTATGGTACGTTGAACTCTTTCAGCTAAAGAGACTTTATGTATAGAATTGGTAGTGTAGTAGTGATATTAAATTCTGTCAGCATGTTCTGAAAAGGGCGGCCTATAAATTCTTTCCCCATATCTGTACAAAAACAGCCAGGAATCTTGTTTTCTTTCAACATCAACGCTTTGGTGGCTCCACCAACTGTTTCAGGCAATTTATTTTTCAGAGGAATTAGCCACAGATATCTAGAGAATACTTCTATTATGAATAGGATGTAGCGGTAACCATCGTTCTACACTGAATATCTTTGCATGTCTGTTAAATCTGCTTGCCAAATAGAGTCAATCGATGCTGCAGTTGTCTTGGCTGTTTTAAATCTTTTTCTCAAGGCTTATGAAGTGTATAAGCGTCCTGCTCCCGCAAAAACATCTCAACATCTTTTTTCCCTACTTCATCATTGTAAACACTTCTGTACAGTTTATCAACGCCTCCGTAGGAGGCTGGGCTAGAAATGTCATAATAACGTCTTATGTTTGCCATTTTCGTATTTTAGTGGCACGCACGTGGCTAGGGTTGACCGTTGTTGTTGTTTGGCCACTTCTTTCTCCTTTTCAGAGGTGCTACCGATGGGGGTGATGGCGTTCTCAAATGTGGCACATGCGATGCATGTTTCGAGTCTTTTAACCTGTTCAGATTTCCCATCAATATTTTGGGGGACATTTATTTGTTGTAGTTTTGCTTTGATATGCTTCCATCCTCATGGTGAGGGCCTATCCCACATTCTCACCAGATCATGGATGATGTCTTCGATATTCGATCCCTGTACCTTTGCTCCTTCCACAATGATCTCCCCTGTATCCGTCCACTATATGCTGGAGTCCTCATTCAATACATTATAAAGACTTAAACCTTTATTCGTCACTGTATGTGGAGGTTGCTTTTTAATACATGTTCGATATGTTGGTTGGTCAGTTCTATCGTCAGACACAGGTCCTATATCGCCATGCTCATCGTTGTCCGTGTTGTGCCTAATAACAATGGGGATCTCTGTCGGATTCTTATAATTTTCGGACTCGTGAAGAAATTTCTGCAAAGCTTATTGGTATAAGATTTTTTTCTCATCAGATTTAATAGGGCTAACAATTCGTTTTCCATTCTTTAAATCCTGTTTTTACGGGGCTCTAGAATTGTGTCTGGATTCTTTGAACTTTGCAGTGAAGCATACACCTTGCGGGGAATCACTACCACTTTCTTCATTATATTAATCTAGTCAGTAAAGGACCCAAAACTGAAAATAAGATGGGGAGAAGTAACCCCCCTCTTTGTACAATAATTCTTCTTTCTTTCCCACAGTCTGACTTTTACGAGTAGGTGTACGTATTATGTTCTTCGAACGGTGTAGGTGAGACTTCTGAGGGGGTTTCATTAATACAGTACAATTTATAACGTTAAGCCTGATTTCAGATGCATTTTAAAAAGTCCGCGTCCATATTTTTAGCAAACATCTGTTGCATTGCCCGGGGCAGTCGATGATAGATTTTTATTAATTTATGGTATTTCTTTAGCTTCTTTGTCATTCTGGAATATACATCGTTTTAGGCTCGTTTGGAAATATATTCGTTCTAAGAAGCACCCTAAATGTGTTTCGCGGTGAAAGTCACAAAGCAAATATCCGTAACGTTGACCTGTAGCTTCTTTATAAACTTCCTAAAAATCCTTGCGCTGATTCGGGAACATTTGATTGGCTAATACCCCAATTTGTGACACATCTCTACGTTGTGCGAATAAGACTAGATATTGTGTATTTAACGACACATCGCGCATGTATCTATTTTTTAAAAATAGATTCTGATTGATGAAGAACACGCTTATGTTAAGATCGTGAGAAAACACTGTAAATATCTCGGCAAACGTTTTCTCCATTTCCAACATGAGATCGTCAATTACAATGAATGTATGTTCATTTCCCTTTAGCGAATTAACTTCATATATACCTATGTGGAACAAAATATCATCTTGGTACTCGTTGAACACTGATTGATATGTCGAATAGCACCATATAACTTCATGCACAAATTTTGAGAACATCTCTCCCTCTTCTTTAATGATTTTAATCATAAACACAGTTTTACCACATCCTGTAGGGCCAGATATAATATACGTGGACGGGCTCGTGAACCTGAATTTTTCTACAGTATCCACCTCTAACACGTCACACTCCTAAGTGGGTCATTTAAAAATATAATCAAAATTTAAGTGGTGTTCCTTATATTCTACAGACTTGTTTTTCCTCTTATTACACAGAACTGTGAATGACCCCATGATCATGTCCCCATCATCGATATTACAGACGACCCCGATGATAGTACAGTTGTTGTCACAGACTCCACCCCCGCTAACGAGCCCGCACCAGCGACACCTGTAGCACCACCACGCGCAGTTCAAAGCGGAGGTATGCTGAAGAACCTTCCACAGGTATAAAGCGTGCCAGGAGTGGACCGGTTGTTAAACCCCCAGTAATGGAGCCCAAACCCTCTACGTCTTACGACACAACCCCCCCCCCCCCGACAATAGGTCCTTCCTCAAATAAAGTTGTAGTCCCTTATTCCTGTTCAATTCCTGGTACATCCTCCACAGCAGCACCACCAGCCCTGACTAGAAATCGGTACGTATTCAGGGTTGACCCTGGATCCATGTATAGCAATGGTGTTGAACACCAACTACGGCACGTAGTTGAACGTATTGTGCAGTTTGGCCTTCAGAACAACGACGAACGTGAAGTCAGAACGAGGCTGTCGTTCGGGTCAGATGACTGGATGTAGACGATTTTTGTGTAGTAATACCATTCAGACGCTTCGCAGCTATAGATATGGAGTATATATTTAACCGTATAATGCAGGCCTCTCAAAGTAGTATAACCTTCAATATGGACAACTTCACGGTAGATATTGGCCATGTGTTCCGTGTTGCGAGTCAAAGTGCCACACCTTATACTCCTACCTTCAATTCTCAGGCTATTTACAGACGGCATATAAACACCTACGTTTGCGCAGCGTGCTCGTAAACTGGCTTCAGATTGCAAGCTTGAGTTTGATTGTAATATGGGTCCTGAAGAGTTGAGAAGGGTGGAGCAGGAAATGAATGTTCGTATAGTTGTATTTGGTATGGATGATCGTTGTAGGACCGAGAATATTTTTAAAAGCAGTGTGAGATAACGTACAAGACCCTTTAGGGTTGATAGGGACAACGTGTCTCCCCATCCGTAATATAAGGGACCTTTACGCGAGTTATGATAAAAGTCGAAAATATGAAGGCATCATGATTTGTGTAAGGGGTTTCTCGAGTTTGCGAAAGATATAGTGAAACATTGCAAGGATTGCCACATAGTATGTGAGCAGTGTAAAAACTCCAAATGTGAAAGTAGTGTAGTTGAAGCTGAGAAGAGGGATTATGTGTGGTGACGAACATTTTTCAATAATATCTGTTTTGAGTTCCATAAGCCAATTGGCACTTGTAGGAAAATGAGAACCTGTGAATGTGATATGTTTCATACGATGGATAATTGGGGAAAATTCACACACACTGAAAATGTGATGAAATTCATTGTTCTTCATGCCATGAGAAATTATAAGGCGGATGAAGTAAAGCATGTATGTTATATGAAAGACGGTAAGCCTAAAAATAGACCTTGTATAACTGTGTACTACGATATAGAAACATACACAGTTGCTGAAACCAAAGATGTTAGCGCACATCTACTTGTAAGCCAGACTATCTGCGATGAGTGCATGAAAGTCGAGTGTGATGAGTGTTACAAATGTGGTAAACGGACAAACGTTTTTAAAACGAGTGCACACGACAGTCCCGTGAAACTCTGTCTTATGTTGGCAAGTTAACGGACAAGTTTAAAAAAATGACTGTGTATATTCTTGCCCATAACGGGGAAAAATTTGACACGCAGTTCCTTTATAAGGAACTGCTTGAGCACGATTCATCTGAGATATTTACAAGTGATTCCTTGAAAAGAGGAAACAAACTTATATAGATGCAATTAAGAGGTAATGTACGGTTTAAAGACACTTTATTATTCACGCCTTGTAAATTAGCCAAGCTACTCAAGGTAATGAGCGTAGCCACCGAAGTTTCAAAAGGGTATTTCCTTACACTTTCCCCACTACCGATACTTTAAATTACGTAGGACTACCTCCGCCCAATAATTACTTTAACTATGAATGTATGAGTACAGATGAATGATATGCGCGTGCTGAGAGTGTTTCCAGGCCTTTAGAAGGATATACATAGACCGTTTCAACTGCGATCCGTTGCAAGTCGCAACCACGATCGCCTCATTGTGCTTTACGGTGTCCAAGAAAATTTCATGCCTAAAGGCACCTTAGCCGTCATTCATAGAAACAGTCCCCGCAGTTATGGGCACAAGGCTATTTGCTGGCTCATACACATACAGCAGCAGAGTATGTGCCCGCAACAAGGTGGAAGTACCCATTAAGGTTTGTGGTCGTGTTTTTTGGGTTGATGGTCTAATCGAAAACCGTGCCACTGGTGAGAAGACTGTACCCCTTTAACGGCTGTAGGTGGCACGGATGTCCCCGTCCTGAGTGTGGAATCATACGAGATATCTACGGTAGATCTGTCGACAGTCTTGCATGGACCCGTCCCGCGATCAGCTTATAGGCACCCAGTTCATTCACAAGATCATGTGGGAGCATGAGTATGATGCGCGGATGGAAACAGAAGGACAGTACCGTGAAGAGATAAACACGATCAAGAGTGCAATGGTGCTGGATCCTCTGAAATGCGTGATAGCTTGTTCGGAGGGCATACAAATCTCTTCAAACTACACTTTCTGCGTACGGAGGGAGGGCATGAAACTCCGTTACTACGACCACGACTTCTGTTCTTTATATACCTACATCATGAAGAACAATCCGTACCCGTAGGTGCACTTGAAAAGCTGGTAGGACCAGTCCTGCCCACCATCGAGGAGTTCTCAGCAAATTTGAACAAGTACTGTTTCGGTCTTTCTTTCGTAGACATGCTCCACCCTTGCGATTTATGGATGCCGATCTTACCCGTCGTTATACACCACAAGCTCATGTTTCCCCTGTGCGTTAAGTGCGCAGAGGAGAACAATGGGGCTTTTAATCAATAACCAACAAGCGTAAGATCAGAGGTGTATATACAAGCCCTGAGCTGTCCCTAGCCGTTCGCCATGGCTACATAATATTGAAGGTATATGAGGTGTGGAGGTTTCAGAAGCTACCCAACCTTTTCGCGCCATATATAAACACTTTTTTGAAGGATAAGGTAGAAGCATCACGGTATCCTCGAGGAATTGATACCAAAGATGAAAAATCGGCTTATATTCAACGTTACCGTAACCTTGAAGGGATACAGCTTGACCGTTCCCAAATTGTAAAGAAATCTGGCAAGCGCTTTAGTTCACCTACTCCAAAGTTATAACAAGGTATTGGATTATGCCAACGCATCCGATAAAGAAGTCATGGAGATCGTGAATGTAAGTAATACGTACATAATAAAGTACAACATTACCGAATTGGACACAGATACATCGCGTGTTACAAACATACCTGTAGCCAGCTTCACAACGGGATACGCGCGCATCAAACTTTGGTGTTTATTGCATTCTCTTGGGCGGAGGGTTCTGTACGCCGACACAGATAGTGTGATATTCACAGCGAGGGAGAGTGAATACATGCCGCTTATTGGTGAATTCCTTGGAGAGCTGACTGATGGGATCAAGGATGAGTATGGATACATCGCATACGCCGACTCTTTTGTCTCAACAGGTCCAAAAACTTATGGGGTACGGGTGAGGGTGGGGGAGGATATGAAATATATCGTGAAGGCTAAGGGTATCACGCTTAACCAGGCGAACCGACGGGTCGTTAACTTTGACTCGTTGAAGGATCTAGTGTGCTTGGGAGATGAGTGCGATCAACCGCGTCAACTGACTGTAGGGACCCACAATTTTCGGGCGTAGAAGCTGGGGGTCGTGAAGGAGCTTAGGGGTTCGAAGGTATGCCGCAGCACCTATAGGAAACATTACTAGGTGCCTGGTACCTATGATACCGTATGTTTATTAAATAAATCGGGTTTCAATTAGCGTTTCATTTTCTCCTTTGTGTGTGTGTGTGTGTGTGTGTGTGTGTGTTTATATACAGGAAAAATCCTAAGGTCCACCCCTGTATGATCGAGTAATGGTCACGTGACTCCTGCTACTCCCTGGGCGTATCTCTGCCCCTGCGTGTTCAGTTGACTGCTGCAAGCACTCGAGCTCAGACGTGTATTTGAAGAAATCTCACTATACGAAAAATAGTGATGGCTCCCTTTAATATTGCGTGCTCGAGTTTTATGAAGTGGTATTCGGTGAAGTGTGAAGATGTGGTGAACACTCAAAGCCTCCCTATCCCTCCCTCCTTTGATACTTTTAAGTAGGCTGACCATACGTACCGTTTTGAACGGGACAGTACCGTTTGTTTTATATTTCCTGGCCGTCCCGTCGTTTTAATAAAAGTGTCAATTTTGTCCCGGTTTATGTACTTACTTTTTCATGAATACAGAATATTACATAACCCCCGTCCCTTTTTTGCCATCCCAATGTCCCGTTTTTGTCTCAAGGAAATATGGTCAGCCTACTTTTAAGGCTACATTGAACCGTGATAAGCTCGAGAAACAGGATGTTCAAATACTCTACGGCTATTCTAGCGAGAGCATTGCAGGATTTCGTTGTACAAACGATGTATTGAACTATGTTGTAGGACTAAACTTTATAAAAGCTTATATATACCGTGAAGTGGAAAAAACAACACGTGCAGAAGAGAAGCAACGGTTATGATTAGTGAGTCTTGGTGATGAGTAGTATGACAAGCGGTATTATGTCATGTTGCATCGTACCGAGTACTCGTACCCTGCGTCTGAGAATGTAAGTCTTGCCATAATGGAAAATTTGAAGTATTTTTTCCACTACATTAATATATATCATGACGAGGTTTGCAGTGAGGTTGTGGCTAAAGGCTTGCGTGAGTTTTTATTAAAATTGAGAGAAGAGTATCTTCTGCTAAGCAAAAAGGAAAAATATGGGCACATGGTTCTCTCAAATAGTGCGCCGGAGTGTGAATAAAATGTGTTTAGTTCGTGGAAATCACCCTGAACGAAAATGTCTGTTGCGCATTCTGGGGAGTGGGAGTGATAAAACATTAAAGCCAATATTACTTCGAGTCGGAAAAATTCTCTGAACGAACGTCCAATATAATGGGATACAGGTATTCACATGATTCTTTCACGTTGGAACAACAATGTACACGTTTCATCAATTTATGGTGTGACTCACTTCTCCACACCTACCTGTGGCTCATAGTCATTTCAGAGCTTGAACCGACTGGACACGCCTCACAATAGAATACGATGGAGCTTCCTTTGAACAGCATTCTCAATGCCGTGTACGATGTGCCCGTGACGAAGTCATTGCGCGTGTTCAAGCGTAAAACCGGTGCCATTAACTATGTACTTGAAACGACTTGTAGACAAACAAACTCTGGTAAACGGAATGTTGTTTATTTAAGTATTGAGGAAATGAATAGTCTTCGTGGTAGTTGAGAAGAGGAGCGACGATCGTTATAAAATACCTGCAGATGTAGATACAAGAAGAGAACAGATTAGTGATACCCCCTCATATTAGGGTGTGTCAATTTGGGAGGTGAAAATTAATTTTTGCCAATTCCTTCACTGAGGGGTTTTAAAAATATGTTTTTGGATGTGAAGAATTCAAATCTGCTATTATTTTTGTGATTGCTCAACACTTAGCTTGGTAAATCTACGTTTGATTAAAAAGCACATAAATTGCTCTCGGAAAACAACATTTATTAATTTTAGCTTCTCAAAATGTCAGGTAATGCTATAAAAATGTTAGTTTCTCTGCATAAAACATATCCTAGTAATCATAAAACACATCCTTGTAATCGTAAAACAACATTAGAAAGTAATGACATCAGTAAAAAAAAATATTTAAACAAGTTTCATCAAGTCTTGCTTTGATTCGTTCTTGGACATCAGCCGCCGACCTGCTTCTTGGCTTCTTGGCCTCTGATATAGCCCTCACGTTTCTCATGTGTATACACCCTGCCTGCTGCCTCTGTGACTTGTTTCACACACCTCTCTATTGACTGAGCATGACAGGGCCACTGTGGAACTTGCATAGGCTTGTCAAAGAACTTCTTTACTTTCGCTGTAGTCAGTTTACATGTCAAAGGAGGTTCAAATACCCCGTCAGACCAGTCTGTCAGCTCCAACACGGAAGAAGCACTGGGGTTGATGGAAGGTGTCTTCCTGGGACGAACAGAAAGATCTCCAAGTGTGTCATCATCTCCACCCATCATGTCAACAATCTTTTGGACACCAGCTCTCCTCTCCTCACTGTCATCTGAGCACAAGAGTGTCTGGATTATCATTTCGCTGAATGCATACCATGCTGAGCGCTTGATGGTTGGCAAAACAGCATCCACTACAGCCTTCTTTTGCAGCCTAACTAGCCGCAGCTGAAACAAGATGTGGCGTGGGCCTTCCACCCAAGAGTGTTTTACTTTGATGTTGAACCAACAGGGGTAGTACACACCAACAATGTATTCCACTATCAGTCTTAAGTTGTTGAGGGTTTTGCCTTCAAGGCCATGTTTTGAAACCCATATCCGACAAAGCCTGTTTGCTGTTGTCAACCACCTTGAATGGCTCACTGGACCAATTTCAAGAAGGGCCAGATCTGTGGGAAGTTCTCCTATCCTTATGGCCTGTGTGATCCTATACCCGTACGCTTGATCAGTAGAGAGATCCTTTACGACATTGTCACTCAGTGAAGTAAGAGGCTCTCCAATTGAGAGTTTGGTGAATGAAGGATCAATTTCAAGTTCGGTTGCAGTGTCTAGCATCTTGCCAATGTTACCTGTCCACTTGTTGTTAGACAAGGTCTTCCCATCCAGTGCTGTGATCAAGTGTCGCAGGGGTAACTCGTTAGTGTGGAGGGCACAAACCAACCAGATCAGCTTATGGCAAAGCTTGACCTCTACCCAATGCATGGAACCACCCTCCCAGCCAGTGTTAACATTTGTAGAATCACCTCCAATGGCCTGCAGGCTTTTATCAATGCCCTTCTTCTTCATGAAATCTACAAGATTATCTGCAATAACTTCAGCAGGTTTTTTTCTCTTTGAGCCTTTCTCAGGAGTGAAGTGGTAGAGATATCTTCCACCTGGCTCACTGCACACAGAATAATGCTCTTCTTTGATGATGCTGGGGAACTGACGATCTGAATTGTCTGCTTTCAGCATAACTTTAGTTGTATCTTGACGGCCGTCAAAGAAGATGCAGTCAATTTCACCCTTCTTACAAAGATCATCAAATTCCTGATCCAGGGATCTCATAACTTTTTCTTGGGGCCCTCTTGAATTTATTGTGATCAACTACAAGTCTCTTGTCTTCTTCAGTGATCAAGCCAGCATCCATAAAGGCAGCAGTGGTGATGGCAGCTGTGGCACGCAGGCTAACACCATATCTGATGCTATGCATAGCAACATTAGGTATTTCTATTGTGTTGTACTCTGGCTTTTTATTGGAAGTTGAAGTGCTTGGTATTTCTAATGTCACTTCATAACTTCCATCCTCTCCATCTTGAGCATCAGCTATTTGTTCTTCATTTTCATCATCAGAGAAAATTATTTCATTTGATGGCATTGAAACATCCTGCTTACTTGTCTGCTTATATTCAGCAAGCCTTCTTCTTTCGTCTTCTTGCCGCTTCTGCTTTTTGACTTGTCTGTTGTGCTCAGGTTGATCTGGCAAGCCAATCTGATGTGGTCCAATAGAACCAGACTTGTCTCTCTGACCTTTAATGAAAGCAAGTTCCTTCACAGTTGGCTGACCATATTTCCTTGAGACAAAAACGGGACATTGGGATGGCAAAAAAGGGACATTGGGATGGCAAAAAAGGGACGGGGGTTATGTAATATTCTGTATTCATGAAAAAGTAGTATATAAACCGGGACAAAATTGACATTTTTATTAAAACGACGGGACTGCCAGGAAATATAAAACAAACGGTACTGTCCCGTTCAAAACGGTACGTATGGTCAGCCTACTTCACAGGGATCTTCATCTCCCTAGGGCATGTACAATTAATGTGAGTTTCGTTTTTGCAACCAGCATCTGCAAGGCAGCCAAATTCAGAGCAGAGAACAATTTTACACTTGCAACTGAGGATGTCAAAAAGCTTGTCAAGTTTTGCAATGAAAGCCTCTTTGACATGTAGCTTTCCTCTCCCAAGAGATATGTTTTTGGCCTGCTCCCAGCTCTCTTGGATCTTGTTTAAGATTGTGACTCGTGAATTTACAACGGGGGCTACAAAAGAACTGTTTGCTCGTTCCCACTTCTCAAGCACTTTAGGGTAAATGTCCTTTGCAAGACTGGCTGCTGGGTAGTTTCTCACATCCTCACCACTTTGTTCTCTTAGCAGTAGCCCATATTTCAGAACGTCTCGCAGAGTTGGGAGTTCAGAGGGCAACAACTCTCTACCAGCAATTAGGTTGCTCATATGTGTGAATGTCCCCAGTCTTGTCCTCCTTTTAGAAGCCATAGGTCAATTCCCACTGGTTAGGATGATAGCACTGACGGACAAGTAATCTTCAGCACACTGATGAATATGTTTCAACCTGTGAAATAAGCAAAAACAGCAGTGCATTATATATACAGCATATATAATTATTAATATAATAATTATTATATAATTCCACAAAAAAGTCAAAAAGGTCACATTTTTATGTAGCTTCTTACCAAGCAAAACTAAATTATATTAAATTAACAAAAATATCTTTAGAATTCCTAAGTCATGCTGCAACTTTTTAGCACCCCTCATATTTGGAATTTGAAAGTTGAAAAATTCGACACATCCTACCCTCATATACCATTGTTTGTACGTTGTGTATAACTAGCGATCAGCTATGCATTGATATACGGCTGATGTGGAAGAATGCATCCGATAATAACGTTCTTGCCCCGACGCGAAACTGATTCATCCTCGACAGAATGTTTGAAATCGTCGATTTCCGGAAGCTGAAGCCTATGGTTCTTTATTACACATACACCGCTCTGCTCGACGGGTTTACCGAGTGTAGGACTGAACAAGGCGAGAATGGTCTGGAACTGGATGCTTATTTAAAAGGTTTAGACTCTTCGAAATATCATGAACTTCGGTACAAAAGACTTGAGCGGTACAGGACTGAGCTCACCTACACCATTCACCCTGAAGAACTATTTCATTATATAGTGAGCAGCTGTCGTTACGACTAAGAAGATTATTTCAACTGCCACTATGCATTGTGAAGATGAGTTCACGATTGAAAAGTCTGATCGGTAAGAATAAACCCTCGATTGGAAAGGAATGTCTATAAACTTGAATTTAATAATGATGATGTGGCTAACGATGCTCTCTTTGTGCGTGCTTTTGATTGTATTCTGTCCGTATTTAAAGATAACTTGCCAACCGAATGTAAAGTGTGCACAAGAATAGTACTGAATGAAATGAAGGCCCTTTACATCGAGTATAGGCATCCCTATAACTTGAGCTGTGAAATAATGTTAAATCGTATTTTTTTGTGTCGTGCAAAGCAACAATGATGTAACTGTAGACTCAATCACGTGCGAGTTTAGTATTTTAGGTAAACGCAGTAGAATATAAAGTGTATGTATTTCGATGTTTATATATTATTTTTTGATATATATATATATATATATATATATATATATATATATATATTCTTCTTTCAACTTGTGTATTTCTTATGCTATTATTATTTTTTGAATGTAGATATATTCCTCTTTGAACTTGTGTATTTCTTATACTATTATTATTTTTTATTATATATATATATATATATATATATATATATATTCCTCGTTTAAACTGTTTCTAGAATGAACTATTTTCATTGTATATTTATTTTCTATATATTTCCTGAAATTAGTTCCGATAAAACTGTGTAACACTGATTCTGCTTATATAGAATTTTTTATGTTTTTATATGCATTTGTGGGCGCTGAGTCCAAATCTGGCCTTCGTTTTTGTGTATTATCAATGGTTTCAGAAATAATCCATTTTTCATGTTTTACCAGTATAATGTTATTATGGACGCAGCAATATCAGAATAATCAGGAATTCTTGAGAACAATCCGGATGTTCGTTGACAGTTTCTTGCTCTAGAAATTGCCCGAAACTTCCACTGTGCTATATAAAGAAGAGCGCAGAGTCTGAGAATACAGTGAGTGTGAGCACACAAAGAAAGCATGTTGTTTGTCTGATGGTTACCAGCACTGAGGTACTGTGTTTCTGTGCTTCTCTGTGCTGACGATTTGAGTGTTATCGATCCTTTTTTATTGCGAACATTATTTCAGTGTTGTGAATACATCTTTTTACTGGAATCTGTGATCTGTTGCAGATTTAATAACTCTTCTCTCTATATCTGCAGGTTATGGTTAATGTAGTACAGTTTGGTAAAGAGAATGGCAACTAGAGCTTGTAAACACTCGCCGGATATATTCTGCAAAGTTTGTGGGTATTACATAGGCCCCAAGCAAGTATCGCACAAGATTGTGAAAGGGACCAAGTTCTGGATCGCATATTGGCTCTATTTTGGTATGCCTATGGGTGACCAAGATAAGCCCTGGGCACCCCATGTGATCTGTGGAAGCTGCCGCTCCACACTTGAAGGGTGGCTGCGGGGAGTACGCAAGGCAATGCCCTTTGCGGTACCCAGAATATGGAGAGAACCAAAGAGCCACCACGACGATTGCTACTACTGCATGGTAGATGTTTCTAAGTACAGGAAAGTTAAAGGAAGGCAGACTCTTCAGTATCCAAGCATAGCGTCGTCCATAGCTCCTCTACCACATGGCAAAGGTCTTCCAATACCACGTCCACCACAACAGGTATCTATCCATTACTTTACCTTCTGTATTTACAGACTGTGGGTCATTATGTGTCGATTTTTCTTAGTGCTGATGCTCTTTTACATATATAGTTATGCCTTATTTTGTTTCTTTGCTTTGCAAGTTGAAAATGAGGATGCAGCTAGCTTATCTGAGATGTCGGCTGGTGAGGACAGTCATGATGAAGAATATACAGTAATTTTCAGTACAAACCCTCACTTTCCAAATCAGAGGGAATTGGACGACTTAATTAGAGATTTGGGTCCGACGAAATCAGGGTCTGAGCTTCTGACCTCCAGACTCAGAGAGTGGAATTTGCTTGGAGAAGACTGCAAGAGCACTGTATACCGAAAGCGGCATGAAGAGTTTGCAAGGTTCTACGATGTCAATGGCTCTCTCTGTTATTGCAGCGAGGTTAATGGTCTATTCACAGCTATTGGGTTAACACATATACCCTCAGAGTGGCGCCTGTTTATTGACAGTTCAACTCGGAGTTTAAAAGCTGTTCTACTCCACAATGGGAACAAATATCCATCTATACCAGTTGCACATTCTGTTCAAATGAAAGAGGACTATGAAAATGTCAAACAACTGCTCACTCAAATCAGGTATCAACACTATAACTGGGACGTGTGTGGTGATTTCAAAATGATTGGTTTCCTGTTAGGTTTACAAGGAGGGTTTACTAAATATTCATGTTTTCTTTGCCTGTGGGATAGCAGGGCTTCAACTGAGCACTATAAAACAGTTCAGTGGCCTCCACGTGAAGGACTGCAACCAGGAAAGTACAATCTACTCAGGGAACCTCTTGTGAAGCCTGACAGTTCTGCTACCACCTCTCCATTATGACTCCATATTAAGTTGGGTCTAATTAAGCAGTTTGTAACTGCGTTAGATTTTGGAGGGGAAGTTTTCCAACAGATTCAGGTCATGTTCCCTAAACTCTCTGAGGCCAAAGTCAAGGCTGGCATCTTTTTAGGACCACAAGTCAAGGCGCTGTTGAATTCAAACAACCTTGAAGCCAAGATGACTCCCATCGAAAAAGAGGCTTGGTGTGCTTTCCGTGATGTGGTTCGTGGGTTTTTAGGCAACCATAAAGCACCAAACTATAAGGAGTTAGTGTCAAACTTGATTAAGTTCTATAGCAAAATGGGGTGCCGTATGTCTTTAAAATTACACTATCTGCATTCACATCTAGACTTTTTTCGTGATAACCTGTGCGATGTGAGTGAAGACATGGCGAAAGATTCCATCAAGATATTCAAACGATGGAGAAAAGGTACCAGGGCCATTGGGATGCTTCCATGATGGGAGACTACGTATGGTCGCTGATCAGAAAGGATAAGAATGTTCATACGCGGAAGTCGCGTTCTTCAGTGCATTTTTAAGGAACGCACACTGCATAACGAGGCTTGTTATTCTTTTATCGGTTCTCCTCATGATATACAGTATATTATATCCTTTGCACCATTTTGGGTTTGTCAAACAATTTTGGCTCAATAAACATTAATTTCCAATAGTGTTTTTATTTTCAGAAAATATTTATGTTAGCCTTCTTTATATACTTTGCCATATGAAAAGTGTGATAACCTATGTTTTTGAAACTGTTGATGATAGAGCAAAACCAATATCATTTTTGGAATCAGCGCCCCGAAATCATTAAGAAACGACAGAAAAATCACAATAAACAGAAAATTTTTCAAATTTTGTTACCCATTTTGCGGTCATACTACTCACATTCTAGAATATTCTTTTCAATAATATCTGTGTTTTTAACAAGCGCTTTAGAACTATCCCACTTGATACTATGATTACACGTATACATATGGTTAAACAATGCATTAGAATTATTTGTTGTTCTACACGCATATTTATGCTGTTTTACCCTGATATCTAAATTTTTTCCCGTTTCACCTATTTATACTGAGTTACATTGTGTACATCCGATCGAATACACAGAGCCAACCGCATTATCCAGGCTCTTCTTCATTAGGCGAGATTTAACCGTATTATTATACTTAAAGATACGTTGATACCAATTGTTTCATGTAAGGTGAGAAGATATTTAAAATTTACATGGTAAGGTAGGCTAAGGGTATTTTACGCTCAAATACGTTTAGAGTTTCACTATTATAATACCTATTCTTAGCTTTCCTAAGGCAGTTATCTGGAAATGAAATAGGATAACATAAGTTAGTAACAATATTCATGATATTGCATAACTCGGAATCTAAAAATTCAGGACTGACAACGCTCAATGTTCTAAGAAATAATAGGTTGGGTTGGCTCTAATACACATTCACCGTGACATCGCCATTGATGTGAAGACCATTATTACCATGTTTGCAATACGCCATCCAAGACGAATGAATATGGTCAACGTGTTGGATGACTGACTCCTGACTACTACTCACTCTATATTAAGCTCAGGACAGGAAGAATTGAATTGAATTGAATGAATAGCAGTGCTTCATCGACGCTTCGACTACCGACGTCATATCGCGCCGATACTAGAATAAGGAGAGAACGCGAGAAAATGGGGTGGGGAGAGAAACAGTGGAGAGGGAGCAGCGGAAAAAAAACTGTGAGAAAAGAGAGAGAAAGCAGTAGAAACAGCAAAGAGAGGAAGAAATTATACCCGAGTCACAATAAGAGAGAATAAGAGGCCAGTCTGGCGGAGAAAGGAGCAAAGTGTGTCTTTCGGTATAGGTGTGAAGTCACCCAACAAAAGCGAATGAGTAAGAGCGGAGTCTGAAGGGCAGAAAGGGAGGAACTGGGAACGGGCAGTGGCAAAAGCTGGACAAACCAAGAGGCAATGTGAGACGGAGAGAGGACTGCCGCAAGGGCAGAAGGGGGCAAGATCCCTGTCATAAGATGACCATGCGTAAAGGAGTGTGACCAATGCGAAGCCGCACCAGGGCGGTCTCAAAGCGTCGATCACGTTGGCAGGAGGAAGGCCACTGACGAATTGTGGGTTTCAAAGTTCTCAGAAAGTTCCAGAACACATCCTTCCACTGGCGCTGTCACCGCCGAAGGAGTGCATCCCGGAAAACCCTCGGGAAATCTGACGCCGGGAGAGGTATATTAGGGTCAAGCAGCAGGGAGGACACCCTCCTCATCGCAACGTCCGCACACTCGTTGCCGGAACACCGACGTGGAAGGTACCCAACAAATGGCGACCAACTTACGACGTGATGTGAGGAGGAGAAGCCAGTCCTGTATCTGTCTCACCAACGGATGCGGGGAGTTGAGAGAGGAGAGGGCCTCAAGAACGCTGCGGGAGTCCGACTAGATGACAAAAGACGTAGGTGAGAGCTGAGAGAGGAATCGAAGGGCCAAATAAATAGCAGAGAGTTCTGCCGTAAAAATGGAAGCTGTTTGGGTAAAGGATAGTGATTGAACCATTGACGGAAAAGCTGCCACACAACCCACTCCAAACGGCGAGCGAGAGCCGTCAGTGAACACAGGGATAGAATCAGAATGGGTAGAGAAATGGGATAAAAACAATTGACAGAGTGCAAAAAGGTGGAAATTTGACTTTGGTGCAGTAGAGAGGAAAGAACAGATACGAAGGTAGGGAAGGGTCCACGGGGGAAAGGCAGAGGGAGGAGAAGGGAGTACTCGTCCTTCCGCCCCCAGAGAAGACAAGACGGAGGCCATCCGTAAACCGTACGGTCGAACGAAATGGGGACGACAGTCAAAGCAGGCCGAGGTGGAAGGGCTGAAGAGGGATTGGTAGACCGGGTTGGAAGGAAACTGCCGAAGGCGAAAGAGGTATTTCAAGCCCTCTAAGGTGCGGTGAACATCCAGCGGGAAATGCCCACTTTCCGCATAAATACTGACAAAAGGAGAGGACCGGAATGCGCCGGTGCTGATGCGTACACCCAAAGAACGGATAGGGTCCAGCATGCGCAGGGCGGAGGCAGGAGTGGATAAATAGGCCTGACAGCCATAGTCTAGCTTACTTTGGACCAAGGAGTGGTAGAGTCGCCAAAGGGTGTGGCGGTCAGCAGCCCGATTGGTATGAAAAGGAATTTCAAATGGGTGCAGGTGTGAAGGCACGAAGCCTTCAGAGACTTCAGGTGGGGAATCCAGGAGAGGCGGGAATCAAGGAGGCGACCTAAAAATCTAGTTTCCGGGACTACAGAGAGCGGTGATCCATAACGTGAGAGAGAGAGAAGGGACGGCGGTGCAGCGGCGGCAACAGCGAAAATGCAACACCACCGTTTTTCGAAGGGGAAAAGCGAAACCTCTGATCTTTGACCCATCTGGCGACCGAATCCAGGGCCCGCTGGAGGAGACGTTCAAGAAAGCTGGATCGTGAACCGGAACAATAACTGGCAAGGTTGTCGACATAGAGGGTGGCTGTAATCCCCGAGTGCAGAACCGTCACTACATCGTCAATCGCTAAAGCGAAGCAGATGACGCTCAGGACGCTGCCCTGGGGGAACCCTTTCCTCTTGCGAGTGTACAGAAGAGAAGGAAGCACCCACCTAAACATGAAAGGAAGGGAGAAGACAAGAAGTTGGAGATGAAGGAAGGGAGAAGACCTCGGAAACCCAAGAGATAGAGTTTACGGCAAATCCACTACCACCAGGTAGTGTCATATGCTTTCTCCAAATCAAAAATTATTCATAGAGATGACGCCGTTCTGCAAAGGACACAGACTGCAGCATCGTACTGAACCAAAATGTCAGTGGTGCCACGGCCCCTGCGAAAACCGGTCTGTATGGAAGAGAGCAAATTGTGGCGTTCGAGGTACCACACCAGGCTCAGAGAAACCATCTTCTCAAGGAGATTCGAAAGGCAGCTAGTGATGGCAATTGGACGGTAGTTAAGGGGAGAAGTTGGGTCCTTACCGGACTTAGGAAAGGGGAGCACCACCGCCTCCTTTCAACAAGAAGGAAAGGTGCCCTCCACCCAAATCCAATTATAGAGGGCGAGAAGATAAAAAAGAGCCGAAGGGTGTAGATGGTGGAGCATATCAAAATGAATGCCATCGGGGCCGGGAGCAGATAAGTGAGAGAGAAGACATAATTTCGCCAGGAAAGGCGGCGGGCTTCACGGACTGTGCGACGGACCTGAGCTCGCGCACTTTTGAAAGTTATTGTATTGGCAAGGGATAGGTTGCGTTGAAGACGACGAAAGGCTGACTTCTTAGCTCGAACGGCTAGGGTGCATGTTGGTTTCCACCATGGGACCGAAGGGACGGGAAATGTTGAGTTGAGGATAGAGGACAGGGCGGCACAAGTGACGTGATCGATAAGGTACGTGGAGGCAGCGTCTATTGTCAGAAAGTTATTCGGAACTGCAAAGATTTGACTTTCAGATCGGAAAAGGGGCCAGTCAGTTTTGGCAAGAAACCATCGGGTAGGAAGAACAGAAGAGTCGGAAGTCTGGGGTGTACGGAGGAGGAGGAGGGGAGTGGTCACTACCGTACAGGTCTGGAGTAACAGACAAGGAGAAATCAAGGAAGGAGGAAGGAGAAGCAAGCGAAAGATCTATGAAGTAAAACGTACGGGTCTGGAGGTGAAAAACTGTGGGTTTACCAGTGTTGTGGAGACAGACAGAGTGAGTTGAGAGAGGGGAGACCACAACGCTACCCCGCTGGTTGGTGAGAGTGCCACCCCGCAGAAGATGGCGTTGAAGTTTCCCAGTAGGAGGAAGGAGGGGGAGGAAGCTGTAAAAGGAGAGTAGATTGATCGTTTGCTGAAACTTCCTGGGACGGGGGAGATATAATGAACATATTGAATATAATCGGTCAAGGAAAACCGGGCCGCAACAGCCTGGAGAAGGGTAGGGAGGGGAAGGGAATAGACGGCACGTCACAGCGGACAAAAACGGCCGTATCCCCATCAGGGGCTGCATCAGGGGGAGGGGGAAGAAGTACGATATGAACTTGCGGAGGGGGCGCAAAGGGCGAAACCCAAGTTGGGTTTCTTGAAGGCAGAGACACACTGGTGAAAAATCTTGAATAAGTCGAAGGAAGTCCTCCCAATTAGGGAGAAGGCCACGACAATTCCATTGAAGGATGATAGCCATCACGTGCAGAAAACAGTCGGGGCGAGAGACGTTATCGGGCGAGACTTAAAAGTGTAATCAGTTGAACGAGTAGACGAGACCTGGGGGGGTGGGGAAGGTTAAATAAGAGGAGGTCGAAGACCGGATAAAAGGAGGTTGAGGGAGTTTGACTTTCGGTGGGAGTCGGGAATACGGGAAGGAGGGTGCAAAGCGGGGCAGGGGGGGGGAGTCCAATTTCCGGGTTGGGTGTGGAGGAGAGAATGCCGGGGGCATCGGGAGGTCAAGAAGGGAGCGGGGCGGAGGAGACGGGCGATACGAAGCAGGGCGGGGTGAATCCGGTTTCCGGGGTGGAGGTTGAGAAGAGGATGCTGGGGCCAACGGGAGGTCAAGGAGGGAGCAAGGTGGAGGAAAAGGGGGATAGGATGGATGTCAGCTTGAACTCGAAGTTCAGAAGTTTCATAATCACCATCAGGAATGGAGGAGGGGTGGGGACAGTCACGAAGGGAAGCCGGGAATCTCAGAGGAGCCGGCAAGACAAGAGGGATCCCTGTAGACGTGGGGGGTATGGGGGCAGGAGGGAGAGAACTGGTGGGAGAGGAAGTGGGAGGACGAGGAGATGGTAGACCTGAGGAAGGGAGCTTGGCAGAGACCCAAACGCCTGGGGCTGGCGATGGGTCTTTTAACAGAACAGCACGGAGGGGAGGAGAGACTAGAAGAGGGAGCAGTTTTCGATGTATCGGGTGGGCAAGAAAAAGGGAGACCTTTTAAATCCTTCATATCTCGGCAAATACGGTACATAGAACAATGGAATTTTAGTATGTTAGTCCTAGGTAATTTTATGGTTTGTATGTCATCTTTTAGCATTTTAACTGAGAAATTGGATATATGGCGAATATTCCAGAAAAATCTTGCTAATCATAGGTTCAAGTTGATAATTTTAAAGCGATTTTAATTAACGTAAGCCAACTGCAGGAGGTTTGGACAAGCTTCTCAAGAAAATCGATAAAACAGCAGATATCAAAAGAATACCAGGTAGCGGTATTAAATTTGGCCACCAAACAGTTCTGATTTAAATCCCGTCAAATACGGTCTTTGGGAAAATTTGTCACAGAGAATTTATCGGGTCAACGTAAGAAATGTCGCTCATTTACGACAGCTTCTGGAAAAATGGGATGAGCTACAAGAACAAATCAATAAAGCCATAGATGAGTTCCATCCTATACTGAAAAAGGTTGTAGAAGTTCGTGGTAAACATATCGAACAGTTTTTTTAACATCAAGGTAGCACCATATGTGAGTACGTTGTAACTTTTTATCTGCACATACAATGCAGTAGTAGTTTAATGAAGAATTTCCAGTGGCATAAAGAAATGTCCAATAAATCTGTAATTTTCATTAGTTTTCTTTGAAATCCGCTCACTGCATAGGAAATTTACTTAGTTGTGGGATGTGAAAAAAATATTGAAATCTGACCATAACTTTGGATTTTACAACCAAAGTTCGAGGTCTCCTTTTTTTTACTGCCGACCCGATATATTCTGAAATGTCAGCAATGGTTTCAGGAAGATGAGTAAGCGAGTTAGTTGCGACTGAGGTGGAGCAGATGGGGACAGTGGAATTGGAAGTTCTGGGGGGACGGGCGGGAGGAATAGTGAACAAAGGGGGTGGAGACGACGAGAAGGTAGAGGACGGGAGAGGGGGACGGGTGAATGAGGCCTGATCAGGCCTAGAATAATAGGGTGTGGAAGAGGACGGTACAGAGGTGGTCGAAGTCCAGGAGAACGGAATGTAGCCGGATGCGTAGTGCTTGGGCAAAGGTAAGGCCTGGAAGTGCAAATCGGGACCTAACGCGGGCCCTCGCTCCCTGAAAGCTGACCTCGTCTGATTCCCCGACTGACAGGACCTCACGCTCGAATAAGTAAGTCGGACAGGAAGAGGAGGCGGCGTGGTCTTCTCCACAGTTGGCGCAGCGGGGAGGATTCGAACAGGAGGAACCATGCGTCGGAGACGCCCAGTTGACATAAATACCAGGGGAACTTCGTCATGTCTTACTGATGTGTCCGGACCTCTAGCAAGTAAAACATCGGCGTGGTCTGGAGATATAACGGCGGACCGGAAATTGAAGATAACCGACCCTAATTTTCTCAGGTAACTAGGAACGAGCAAAATTCAGGATCAATAAGGGAGATGAGGTGGGCGGTAAACATGGATCATCTTCTGAGAGGAGAGGCGGGTCTGAAGAGAAGAGAAGAGAAGGATTAGTCCGAGAATTAGAAGCAGAGGTCGTAAGCCGAGGAGTAGAAGAAGCCATAGCAAATAAAAAGGAAGCTTCATCCCCCGCGCTCATCCAGCCACCACCCAATCCAACAAGGGAAAGGCGAATCGTGGGCACACTCAGTCCCACCGCCAATAGATGCCACGCGGGGGAGATACACCCTTACCCAGTCCCCGTACCTAAAAGGTGGCTACTCTCATCCACCGTGCGGTGAGACATGGCAGAATCAGGGCTTGGGTTTGGTTTAAGAGAGACAAGGGTGAAGGACAACTACCTCTCACTCATGGTCCAAAAAAAGCCAGAGGGAGTGGGGGAAAGAAGGAGAAAGGAAGAAAGAAACATAAGCAGGAAATCAGCCGGGTCCCCAGACAGGTCCAATGGCCCACGAAGGCAGAAAGAGCTCTTACACGAAAGGAAGATGCATTCCCACATTGGCCACAGAGGGACGCGCCCTATGCTCCGGACAAAGCAAAGGGCAGGACAGGAGGAGCCCTTTCTGTCACTATAAGTCTGATATGACATTACATAACCATGAAGTGTAAAGTCAGATGCAATAAAAAGATGCCAATTCATGACGCTGAGTCTATTGTACTGTTTTAATGACATAATCAAAGGCCCCAACCTGGTCGCAGGGTTTACAGTTTAGAAATCAGATATATAATTGTTTACGGGGACAACCGGGGGCCGGTTACAGACACCCAATACCCCCCCCTGGATACAGCCTTCTAACAAGATAATGATCGCAAACAAAAAAATAAGAGTACCATGAAATGGCTTCAGTAAAAGAATTTCAAGCTTCTCGAGTGGCCCAGTCAAAGACCAGATCTCAATTTAATCGAGAATTTATGTTTGTTTTGAAACAAAACTGTCCGCAAGAGAAACTCTTCGAATCTAAATAATTGCAACAATTTTCTTTTGAAGAATGGGCGAAATTTTCTACTGAGAGATGTCGAAACCTGTCACAAATCATTGAAGACACAAAAGTATTAAATAATTTTATATGTAAATGTAGGAAAACTTGCACTTGAGCACGTCTTGTTACCTCCTGGAAGCTCGGAACATTGTGAGTAGCAAACATTTGCGAAGCTGAGCATCTCGTGGGTAATTTATGTAGGAATCTAAAAGATCTGATGTAAAGCAAATTCTGCAAGAACCTTTTATATAATTCACTCAGAATTGCTGTCCGTATATATTACTGCAGAAAGTACGAAAAAGAGTGTCTTTAGCTTCTAGCTTCACTTGTACAGCTAGTCCAGTTATTTTATGGCAAAAATGGGGTCGACCCACAACAAATTGCAACAGAAATAGTTTATCACCAGTCATCTCATAAAAGCCCATAGATTAACATATCAAAAATCTTCCTAAATGAAAGTGGTGGAACAGTGCCTAATTTGCATAAATCGAAGATGGCTGCCACGATATTTACGGTTCAAGTTTTGACCACATTTCCACTTCTAATCAACTTTTAAATAATGGAAAGTATTAAAACATATAACTTCAAGTACCCTATAAATGTAACTACCACCATAATCATTATAAAGTGATGTTTTGTAGCAAATTTTACACACCAAACCTAGCATATACAGTTGTTGGCATATGTAATGTTCCTCGCCTCACAGGCGACTCCGTACATGTGGCAACGCTGCAGTGTTAGTCAAGGTACCTCAACTGGGGGAAGGTGGGGTGGAGGGGGAACAACCGAGTCCAACAACATATAACACAGACATATATATCTAAAGGACAATTGAATGTGCAGTCAATGACATGTAGGTAATTATAATGTAATGTCTGTGTTCATAAAGATAAACAATTAATATGATCGTGAACAGCGTTGAACTCCATGTAGTTTACTAGTCTTATACAGTAATAAGGTTCCATCGTAATAAGGTTCATGAATCGTGGCTTAGCACTGAAACACGTGACTTCGTAGGGGAGTATCAAATTAGAGGTTATAGACTTTTTGTAAAAAGAGAATAGGTAGGCGAGGAGGCGGTATTATGTTGTATATCAAAGATAATATTGCAAACGTTATAGAAGTAAAGCACACAATTCCAGAACAGATAGATTCGACGATAGCAGAACTTAAATTGAACGATTTCAAACTTCTTGTTGCCGTTATATATAGGCCCCCTAATCAAACAGCTGATACGGACGAAGCGTTATATCGTGAACTAAAGAGAATAATAGGTAGTGAGCAGGCCTTAATTATGGGTGACTTTAATTGCGCGAACGTGAATTACGATACAATGCAGGGTGACGCGGAAGGCAACGGTTTAGTTAATTTTCTCGAGGATAGGTTTCTTATTCAAAAGGTTGGGGAACCTATGAGGTTGGACAGTATTTTAGATTTAGTAATAACTATGGATGATAGGCTAATCACGAATCTTCAAGTAATAAAACCGTTAAGCAATAGCGATCACAATATGGTAGAGTTTGTCCTCTCAGTAAGTCACTCGAAACCAGCTAACTCGACTAAAATTCCTAACTTCCAGCACGCAAGACTTTTGTAAATTTCGAAATGAATTGTCACACGTCAATTTGGAAAACTTAATGGGGATCTCCAACGCAAAAGTAATGTGCGAATCGTTTGAAACGGTATTTAGGACTATAAATGAACAATGTGTACCGTACAAAATTAAGCCTGCAAAACTAAACAACAAGCCCTTGTGGTTTACTTCTAGAGTAGGAGACATTATAAACAGGAGGGGCTCGCAGGTAGGCACTGTGGAACTGCAGCACCCCCATGATCTTATGATCTTTATATTTAAATATTTAAAATAGCCTCTCTGATTGTTTTTTTCAATGAACTTTGAGTTTTTAAATCAGATTATATCCTTTTTTCCTTAAACTATTTCAATGCCGAACGAATGAATCACGAAAGTAGCTTCAGCCTTCCCGTTGAACTGCGTACTTAACAGTTCCAGATTTTGTTCGAAACGCTTGAAACCTCGGTGGCGGACGTACGAAGAGCGAGTCAGAATCGCGGGTTTAAGAGGATCCAAAGCACTGTGGACAGAGCAGTGCCGATTTGTTTGTTTGACGTGGTAGTTGTGTTGCTGTATCGTTTGCTAATTCGAAATTTAATTTCCGAATTGTATTTATCAATGATTCGTTATCATTTATTTTTTGTCGTGAGAATGAAGTTAATTATATAATAATTGGATTATTTACAATATATAGCTCTCATTTCTTAGAATATTTTTTCGCTCAGAATAAAAACAGAAGAATGGAATTTGTTTATAAATAAAATTTTTGGCAAATTCGAAATTACCCGTTAAGCGTAAGTACCCTATAATTGATTTTATGATACTATTTTGCTTATTTTTATGACTGAGTAGTGAGTAGTTATCTATTTATCTATTCGACTTTCTCTCTCTCTCATATATATATATATATATATATATATTATATATATAATCGACACAATTGTTCGCAATTTCTGAGGCAGCACCCCCATAACTGAAAGTCACGAGCCGCCACTGAATTTATAAAGAGTAGAGATAGGGCTTATAGGCTACAAAAGTGCGATAAAGACAATTTGTGGTTACGAAACAACTACAAATCTCTAAGGCGTGAAGCGTAAAGTGTAATAAAAAAGTCCAAGCGCGAATTTGAAATCTCCATATCTCGTGACGGTAAAGAAAACCCCAAGCGATTCTTTCAATACGTCAACAATAGAAATCCAGTAAAAAGTGTTTGGGGCCCCGTTGAAAAATGTTAAGAGAGAGCTAGTTTCTGAAAACAAGGAAATGGCTACCTCGCTAAACGAATTTTTTACGTCAGTTTTTACTATATAAGATGTAACGAATATCCCTACGGTCATAGACATAATACCTTTTGATAATGGTAATATTTTGGATAATATTGTAGTTAGTGGAAGGGAGGTAATGCGCTATATTGATAAAATGAAAATGCGTAAATCACCAGGGCCGGATTCCATATATCCCATACAACTAAATGAATTAAAAGAAAGCATTGTTGTGCCGCTAACAAAGATTTTTAATGCGTCTATTTCTGAGGGGTGCGTACCAGATAATTTCAAGTTAGCAAATGTAGCACCTATCTTTAAGAAAGGCGATAAAGGTGCGGCGGAAAATTATAGGCCAATCAGTTTAACGTCTGTTGTAGGTAAGCTACTGGAATCAATAATTAGGGATCGTACAGTCGAACACTTAGAATTGCACAACCTGGTTAGAAATACGCAGCACGATTCTAGGCGAAACATATCTTGCTTAACTAATCTTTTAGAATTTTTTCAAAGCGTGGTTGAAGTTTACGATAGTTATAGGGCGGTTGATGTAGTGTATTTAGATTTTCAAAAAGCGTTTGACACCATGCCGCACAAAAGACTCATTGAAAAAATTAAGGCTCATGGAATCAGGGGTGTAGTAATAAATTGGATGGAAGAGTGGTTGCGAGGTAGGAAACAGAGGGTGGTCGTCGATGGAGCGGAGTCGTGTTGGGCTAATGTAGCGAGCGGCGTTCCTCATGGTTCTGTATTGGGCCCCTTGCTTTTTCTTACATATATTAACGATTTAGATGTCGGCCTAGTCAGTACAGTCTCAAAGTTTGTGGACGACACGAAGTTGGGTGGTAGGGCGATTAATGACGAAGATAGAGGTAAAATCTAGGAAGATCTGAATAAAATCGTTGATTGGTCAGTCACATGGCAAATGAGATTTAACGTCGATAAGTGCGAAATTTTACATATAGGTTCGCGTAACGGTAATTTTGCGTATAGTATGTCAGGGAAGGAGTTAGCAAGCGTAGAGCCGGAAAAAGTTTTAGGAGTTATATTCACTGGTGATTTAAAAGTGGCGAAACAAAGTACAGCAGCGGTCAATAAAGAGAACAAAGTGCTAGGTTTTATAGCTCGGAATTTTGAGTACAAATCGCTTGATATTATTGTTCCTCTTTATAAATCATTAGTTAGACCACATCTGGAGTACGCGATCCAATTTTGGAATCCGTATATGCGAGTTCAAAGACGGGAGTAGTATGACCTCAAAATGGGGAGTGCAATGCAATTGCAAATGTTGATAAATGTTGCAAAGGGTTTATGCAGCAAGGGGGATGTTGCAAGGGGAGGGGGAATGTTGCACACTGTTATGCAACAAGGGGGTGTTGCAAGTTGTTATGCAACAAAGGGAGAGGGGGAATGTTGCAAGAACAACAGAGGGTTATGCAACTTGGAGGCGGAGTTATCCCCCAAGAGAAAGAGAGAGGAGAAGGAGAGAAAGGAAGAGGAGAGGTGTTCGCCTGGCAGGAGCCAAGCGCATATTAAGACTTCAGCCGAGCGGCCGTTGTCTTAATATGTTCCTAATCAGCAAGTTGGCTTATCTTGCGGAGTCGCCAGATTGCGCCATTTATTTAATTAAAGCATATATTCTGGCTTATCCGGCCAGTTGGCATAATCCACCAGTAGGCTTAGAAGGTCTAACCAGCCATTTGGTATAATTAAATAATAATAATAATAATAAAGTTTATATATACAAACAAAAAGAATTAAATAAAACACCATTACATCATTCTGTTTATTTAGGCGAATTAATGGAAATATATAGAAAAAAAGTATACAATGGAATATATATGATCAAAAATAATAATAACATACCGACGATGAATATATAATAAATATACAGTGCAATATATATACGGTATATATGATCAAAAAATAATAATAGCATTACGAAAGGGAAATATATAATAAAAATACAGTATACTAAACGTTATATTATCAATATATTAGTACAGAAAAAATATATAGTTATATTAAATAATTAAATATATAATCAAAAATATACAAAATGTTGTATTATCAATATATTAGTACAGGAAAAATATATACAGTTATATTAAATAATTAAATATATTGAAAATATAAATATACGAAACGTATAATCAAATGCATATTATAACAGGAAATATATGTATACACAATTAAATAATTAAATATAAATCCTTTATGTTCTACGGCGCAAACCGCTAAACTCACACGTAATCGAGTCTATATCCACATCGTTATTACTTTGTACTACGTGGTAAAACCGTTCAAGCAACACTTCGCCGTTTAACTTATACGGATGCATATTCTCGACATAAATGGCTTTCATATCGTTAAATACTATTTTTGCTTTACATTCGGTTGGCAAGTTATCTTTAAACACGGCTAGAATACAATCAAAAGCACGCACAAAGAGGTCATCGTTAACCACAACCTCATTATTAAATAAAAATTTATAAACACGCCTTTCCAATCGAGGGTTTTTTCTTACCGTCCCGAGCTTTTCAATCGTGAACTCTTCTTCACTCTGCATAGCAGCAATTGAAATAATCTTCCAAGTCGTAACGACAGCTATTCATTATATAGAGGTGCAGCTCTTCAGGGTGAACAGTGTAGGCAAGCTCTGCCCTGTACCGCTCAAGTGCTTTGTACCAAAGTTCAGGATATTTCGAAGAATCTAAACCTTTTAAATATGCATCCAGCTCTAGACCATTCTCGCCTTGTTCATTCCAACATTCGATAAATTCGTCGAGCAGAGCGGCGTATGAGTATTCAAGAACCGTGTCAAAATATATCATATCCGTAACACGAGCGTCTAATATAGGCTTCAGCTTGAGGAATCCGACGATTTCAAACATTCTGTCGAGGATGAAACAGTTTCGCGTAGGGACAAGAACGTTATTATCAGATGCGTTCTTCCACATCAGTCATATATCAATGCATGGTGTTCGTTATTTATACAGAACGTGCAAACAACGGCATATGAGGGGGCGTCATTAATCTGCTCTCTTCTTGTACCTACACCTGCACGTATTTAACGGTCCTCTCCCCACTTCTCAACTATCACGAAAACTCTATTCATCTCCTCAACACTTAAATAAATAACATTACGTTTGCTTGCTTGGCTGCAAATCGTTTCAAGTACATAGTTAATGGTGCCGGTTTCACGCCTGAACACGCGCAATGACTTCGTCACGGAGACATCGTACGAGTCGCTGAGAATGCTTCTCAAAGGAAGTTCCATCGTATTCGCACGTCCACTCGGTTCAAGCTCTGAGATGACTATGAGCCACAGATGAACGGATCGGCTCGACGGGCGGAGTGAGTCACGCTGATGAAACGTGTCCGGATTTTTTCGAACTCGTGTGTTTCGTGAGGTACAGGGTGGGCGGCTCGCTGGGGGGAGCGCGTCACACTGCTAAAGCGTGTACAGACTTGTTTGAACACTTGTGCTGTTGGACAAACAGAATTTTCCACTACATGAAACAATATCGACTTTAAAGTTTTATCACTCACCAGACGTTTATTTCCACAAACTAAACATCTTCACAATCCGGCGCACTATTTGAGAGAAACATATATCCATATTTATCCTTTTTGTTTAACAAGCGATACTCGTCTCTAAAGTCTGTTAAAAACTCACACAGCCCATTAGCCACAACCTCACTACAATCCTCATCATGATATATATTAATACAGTGGTAAAAATACTTAAGATTCTCCATGATGACAAGATTTACATTCTCAACCGTAGGGTACGAGTAGTCCGTATGGTGTAACATGATATAATATCGCTTGTTACACCACTCATCAACAAGACTCACTATCCATAACCGTTGCTTTTCTTCTGAACGTGTTCCTTCTTCTACTTCGCGGTATATGTGAGCCTTTATAAAGGTTAGGTCTATAACATACTTCAATACATCGTCTGTACTACGAAATCCTACAACGCCCTCGCCAGAATACCCGTAGAGTATTTGAACATCTTGGTCCTTCGCACGGCTCAATGTAGCCTTAAAAGTGGCAAAGGATGGGGGAATAGGGAGTTTTTCAGTATCCACCACATCTTGGCACTTTGCAGAATACCACTTCATAAATGTTGAACACGCAATATTAAAGATAGCCATTACTATTTTTCTTCTACGCGAGAGAATACACGTCTGAGCTCAAGAGTATGCAGAGGTCAACTGAGCACACAGGGATAGAGGCATGCTCAGGTAGCGGCAGGATTCACGTTGCCGATCTTACAGTAGGGGGGGCTTAGATTTTACTGTACACACACACACACACACACACACACACACACACACGCATGCAAAGGAGAAAAAGAAACGCTAATTAAAACACGATTTATTTAATAAACGAAACATTCAAGGTGTATATATATATATATTTACAAATACGTGATAATAAACATATCAGTACACACATATATAAATACAATCAAGGTTTAAGGTAGCCAAAGGGTAAGATATCATAGGTACCAGGCACCTGGTAACTTTTCCTATAGGTGTTACGGCACGGAGATCCGACAAAACCCCCACACGAAAAAAAAACCACCGACAAAACCCCCGGCGACAAAACCCCCGGCGATCAAAACCCCACCGACAAAAAATCCGAAATAGGGTAATGCGACAAAACCCCCACAAAATAAAATAATTCTTTAAAAAACTTAACTAATGAAATTACGAGATTTTAATTAAAAAAACATTAAAAAAAAGATTTAATTTTATTAAAAAAAATTTATTAAAACATGGTTCAAACATTCTTATGACTTTTGTTGTAACATAAAATTGTTGAAACAACCTTTAATTGTTGAAACATGGTTTAAACATTCTTATGTTTTTGCCCACTCTCTATTATTAATTATAACATTGTTTCTGGAATAGTATTTACTATTTACTAATAGATCAACTGTACGCCCTTGATAATTGGTTAGGTTAAGTCGTGATATTTTTGTTAGTTTTAACGAAAATATTCTGACAAAATTGGTGGGGGGGGGGAGATAACGTACGAGTACCCTTTTACAAAACGGCCGATCTTTTCGTAAAAAGGCCGTAACATATACAACGTTAGCGAAAAGTAAACACAAACATTGGTTTCTAGAGCGTTGTTTCGACGTTTTAATAAGGCTGTGTTAAGTCACGTTTGATTTATACTGAAACACCATAATAATAATGCTAATAGATAACATGGTTATGGTCTGTTATAAATGATATTTGTATAATTCACTGTTAAATAATAGGGATGGCTCCGGGAATTAATTTCTAAACCTCTACCTTGACCTTGAATTTAAATACACATTATATATTTATTTTTGTGAGTGGGGGTTTTGTCGCATTACCCTATTTCGGGGGTTTTGTCGGTGGGGTTTTGGTCGCCGGGGGTTTTGTCGGTGGTTTTTTTTTCTTGTGGGGTTTTTGTCATACATTCGTTACGGCACACCTTTGTACCCCTAAGTTCCTTCACGCCCTCCAGCTTCTGTGATCGAAAATTGTGGGTACCTACAGTTAGTTGGGACGGCCGGTCGCCCTCATCATCTTCCAAGCACACTAGTTCCTTCAACGAGTCAAAGTTAATGACTCGACGATTCGCTTGGTTGAGAGTGATACCCTTAGCCTTCACGATATATTTCATATCCTCCCCCACCATCACCCGTACCCTATAAGTTTTTGGACCTGTTGAGACAAGAGTCGAAGTATGCGATGTCTCCATACTCATCCTTGATCTCATCAGTTAGCTCTCCGAGGAACTCCCCAATAGCGGGCATGTATTCACCTTCCCTCGCTGTGAATATCACGCTATCTGTGTCAGCGTACAAAACCCTCCGCCCAAGAAAATGAAATAGGCCCCAAAGTTTGATGCGTTCGTAGGCTGTTGTGAAGCTGGCTACAGGTATGTTTGTAACCCGTGAGGTATCTGTGGCCATTTCGGTATTGTTGTACTTTATTATGTAAGTATTACCTACATTCACAATCTCTATGACCTCTTTATCGGGAGCGTTGGCATAATCCCAGACTTGACTATAACTTTGTGCCAAATGAACGTTCCCTTTGCCTGTTTCTGTGCAAATTTTCCCCAAAGACTGTTTAGACACAACTTTGCACTAAAGCGCTTGCCAGGGCTCTTAACAATTTGAGATTGGTCAAGCTGTATACCTTTACGGTCACGGTAACGCTGAATATAAGCCGTTTTTTCATCTTCGGTATCAACCCCTCGTGGATATCCTGACGCCTCAACCTTATCCTTCAAAAAAGCGTTTATATATGGTGTGAAAAGTTTGGGTAGCTTCTGAAACCTCCACACCTCATATATCTTCATTATTCTATACCCATGGCGAACGGCTAGGACCAGTTCAGAGCTTCTATATACACCTCTGATCTTACGCTGGTGGGATGTATGGTCACAATCACCATTGTTCTCTTCTGCGCACTTCACGCACAGGGGAAACATGAGCTTGTGATCTATAACGACGGGTAAGATCGGCATCCATAAATCGCGAGGGGGGACCACGTCTACGAAAGAGAGTCCAAAGTAGTGCTCATTCAAGTTGGCTGAAAACTCCAAGATGGTGGGCAGGTCAGGTCCCACCAGTTTCTCAGGTGCATAAAGAACAGAAATCGTAGTAATGGAGTTTCACACCCTCCGTAGGCGGAAAGTATAGCTTGAAGGGATTTGTACGCCCTCCGAACAAGCTATCACCGCATTTGAGAGGATCCAGCACCATTGAACGTTTGACCGTGTTTATTTCTTCACGGTGCTGTCCATCTGCCTCCATCCATGCATCATACTCATGCTCCCACAAGACTTTGTGAGTAAACTGGGAGCCTATAAGTTGATCGCGGGTGCGGGCCACGCAAGATAGTCGGCAGGAGATCTACCGTGGATATCTCCTACGTTAAAGGAGTACACAGTCTTCTCACCAGTGGCACGGTTTTCACTTAGACCATCAACCCAAAAAACACGACCATTAACTTAATGGGTACTTCACCGTGTTGTGGGCATGCTTTATGTATACACCTGTCTGCTGCTGTAGGTGTATGAGCCAGTAAATAGCCTTGTGCCCATAACTGCGGGGATTGTTTCTGTGGATAACGGCTAAGGTGTCTTTAGGCATGAAGTTATTCTTGAACACCGTAAAACATAATGAGGCGATGGTGGTTGCGACTTGCAACGGATCGCATTTGAAACGGCTATGTACATCCTTCTAAAGGCCTGGAAACATACTCTAAGCACGCGCACATCATTCACGCAATAACGCTCACATTCATCAGCTATATTATAAGGATTACATTCATTAAAACTGTGTAGTATCGGTCAAAATCTTCACGTTCATCTGTGCTCATACATTCATAGTTAAAGTAATGTTTGGGTGGAGGTAGTCCACGTAATTTAAAGTTTCGCTAGTGAGGAATGTGTAAGGGAAATATCCTTTTGAAACTTCAGTGGCTACGCCCATCACCTTGGGTAGCTTTGCTAATTTACAAGGTGTGAATAATAAAGTGTCTTTAAACTGTACATTACCTCTTATTTGCATCTGTATTAGTTTGTTGCCTCTTTTCAAGGGATCACCTGTAAATATCTCAGATGACTCGTGCTCAAGCAACTCCTTATAAAGGAACTGTGTCAAATTTCGCCCCGTTATGGCAATATACACAGTCATTTTTTTAACTTGTCCGCTAACTTGACAATATAGGACACAAAGAGTTTCACAGGGCTATCGTGGGCATTCGTTTTAAAAACGTTTGTCCGTTTACCACATTTGTGACACTCATCACACTCGATCTCCATACACTCATCACAGATAGTCTGGCTCACAAGTAAATGTGGAATAACCTCTTTGGTTTCAGCGTTCGTGTATGTTTCTATATCGTAGTACACAGTTATACAAGGGCTGTTTTTAGGCTTAGCGTCTTTCATATAACATACATGCTTTACTCCAACCGCCTTATATTTCTCATGGCATGTAGAACAGTGAATTTCATCACATTTATGCGTGAATTTTCCCCAATTATCCATCATGTGAAACATACCACATTCACAGATTCTCATTTTCCTGCACGTGCCAATTGATTTATGGAGCTCAAAACAGTTATTATTGAAAAATGTGCGTCTACACACATCACAATCCCTCTTCTCAGCTTCAACTACACGGCTTTCACATTTGGAGCTTTTACACTGCTCACATACCATGTGGCAATCTTTACAATGTTTCACTATATCATCCGCAAACTCGATACACCCTTACACAAATCATGATGTCCATATTTTCGACTTTTATCATAACTCGCGTAAAGGTCCCTTATATTACGGATGGGAGATACGTTGTCCCTGACAGTCCTAAAATAAGTAGGGGTCTTGTACGATCTCTCACACAGCTTTTAAAAATACACAGTTCTACGACGATCATCCATCCAAATACAACTATACGAACATTCATTTCCTGTTCTACCCTTCTCAGCTCTTCAGGACCCATATAGTCAAACTCAAGTTTACAGTCTACAGCTAGTTTACGGCACGCTCCACTACCGTAGGCAACCAAATTTTTTGGGTCCGTGTATTTAGTACAGTAAACATACGAGCTAAGACTACTGCTATAAAGCCGCAGCCACGATCGACGTTTATATGCCGTCTATAAATAGCCTGAGAATTGAAGTTAAGAGTATAAGGTGTGGCACTATGACCCGCAACACGGAATACACGGTCAATATTTACCGTGAAGTTGTCCATATTGAAGGCTATACTACTTTGAGAGGCCTGCATTATACGGCCTAATATATACTCTATATCTTCAGCTGCCAAACGTCTGAACGGTATTACTACCCAAAAATCATCTACATCTCCGTCATCTGACCCGAATCCGAAGGACAGCCTCGTCCTGACTTCACGTTCGTCGCGGTTCTGAAGGGCAAACTCTACAATACGTTCAACTATGCGCCGTAGTCCGTGTTCAACACCATTGCTATACATGGACCTAGGATCAACCCTGACTATATACCGATTTCTAGTCAAGGCCGGGGTGGGGTAGCGGTGCGCACCAACTCGAATGTTATGCCATCCTCAACAGAACGGGAAGCTGCTGTGGAGGATGTACCCGGAATTGAATAAGGGGATATTTGAGGAAGGTACTATTGTGGGTTGTGTCGTAAGACGTTAGGGTTGGGGTCTATTACTGGGTCTAACAACCGGAGCAATCCTGGCACGCTTTATACCTGACGTGGTGGGCTCTTCATCATGCCTCCGCTTTGAACTGGCGCGTGCTGGTGAGGGCTCGTCAGCGGGGATGGATTCTGTAGCTGCCGGTCAACGGGCTCGTCTGTGATATCGATGATGGGGTGCTGTACATCGTCGTCATTCACGGTTCTGTGGAAGAAGAAAACAAAATAAGGAGCAGCACTCAAAATTTTAATATTTTAAATGGCCCACTTAGGGTGTGACGTGTTAGAAATGGATTCTGTAGAAAAATTCAGGTTCACGAGCCCATCCACATGTATTATATCTGGACCTACAGGATGTGGTAAAACTGTGTTTATGCTTAAAATCATTAAAGAAAAGGGAGAGATGTTCTCAAAATTTGTGCATAAAGTTATATGGTGCTATTCGACGTATCAATCAGTGTTCAACGAGTACCAAGATGAATTTGTTCCACAAGGTGTATATGACGTTAATTCGTTAAAGGGAAATGAACATACAGTCATTGTAATTGACGATCTCATGTTGGAATGGATAAAACGTTTGCCGAGACATTTACAGTATTCTCCCACCATCTTAACATAAGCGTGTTCTTCATCAATCAGAATCTATTTTTCAAAAATAGATACATGCGCGATGTGTCGCTAATTACACAATATCTAGTCTTATTCGCGCTACGTAGAGATATAGCAGAAATTTGGGTATTACCCAATCAAATGTTCCCGAATCAGCGTAAGGAGTTTTTGGAGGTTTATAAAGAGGCCACAAACCAGCGTTATGGATATTTGCTTTGTGACCTTCACCCGCGAAACACGTTTAGGGTGCTTTTAAGATCGAATATATTCCCAAGCGAGCCTGAAACGGTGTATATTCTAGAATGACAAATAGGCTAAAGAAATACCGTGAATTAATAAAAATCTATCAACGATTGCCCCGGGCACTGCAACAGATGTTTGTTAAAAATATCGACTCTGACTTTTTAAAATGCATCTGTGAAATCTGTCTTAATGTTATAAAATGTAATGAATGTCGTTACAAAAACATAATACGAGCGCTCGCTCATAAAACTCAAACTGTGAGTAAGAAAAAGCGCATTATTTTACAAAGAGGAGGATCATTCCTACCGATCTTATTTTCAGTTTTGGGTCCTTTACTGACTAGATTAATATAATGAAGGAGTTGGTTGTGATTCCGCACGAGGTGTATGCTTCATTGCAAAGTTCAAAGACACCAGACACGACACTAGAACCCCGTAAAAGTAGTCTTAAAAGAATGGAAAGCGAGTTGCTAGTCCTATTAAACAGTGAAAAGTCACCTGATGAGAAAAGGATCTTGTACCAAGAGGCTTTGCAGAAATTTCTTCATGAGTACGGTGATTAAAAGAATCTGACAGAGCTCCCCGTGGTTATTAGGCACAGCGCGAGTAGTGCTGAGCATGGTGACACAGGACATGGCCCCGACGTTAGAGATGACCAACCAAAGAGCAACGGAACATAACACATCGAACATGTGCTAAAAAATAGCCTCCCACATACATTGAGGAATAAAGGTTTGTCCTTATAATCTATTGAGTGAGGACCCCATCATAGAGTGGACCGATACAGGCGAGGTCATTGTTGAAAGGACAAGGGTACAAGGATCCAATATCGTTAATATTGTTCATGATCTGGTGAGAAAGTGGGACAGACCCTCGCCAACAGGATGGAAGCATATTAAAGCAAGACTAAAACAAATAAATGTCCCCAAAACATTGATAGGTAATCTGAATAGGTTAAAAGACTTGGATCAAGTCTCGCATATTTCACAACTGAGTACGCCATCGCCCCCAGCGGTAACACCTCTGAAGAGGAGAAAGAAGAGAACAAACGGCCAGCCTCATCCACGTGTCTCTAAAATACGCAAATAATCGCGCCTCCCGCCTCCTATGGTGACGTTAATAGACTGTACAGAGGTGTTTACGGTGTAAGGAAAAAAGATGTTGAGAGATTTTTGCGGAGATAGGATGCTTATACACTTCATAAACCGGTGAGAAAAAGGTTTAAAACGGCCAAGACAACAGCTGCTTCGATTGACTCTATTTGGCAGGCGGATTTAACAGACATGCAAAGATATTCAGTGTATAACGATGGTTACCGCTACATCCTATTCATAATAGATGTATTCTCTAGATATCTGTGGCTAATTCCCCTGAAAAATAAATCGCCTGAAACAGTTGCTAAAGCGACCAAAACGTTGATGTTGAAAGAAAACAGGATTCCTGGCTATTTTTGTACGGATATGGGGAAAGAATTTATAGGTCGCGCTTTTCAGAACATGCTGACAGAGTTTAATATCAGCTATTACACTACCAATTCTATACATAAGGCTTCTTTAGCTGAAAGAGTTCAACGTACCATAAAGGAACGCATGCACCGATTTTACACATAAAAACACATACACATTTCTAGATATTCTGGAATCATTGGCCTCATCCTACAACCGCTCACACCATCGCACGATTGGGACAACACGCCAAGGTTTTAGAAGAGTACGCGCCACAGAAGAAGACTGCGCGTTTCAAAATCAATGATTATGTAAGGCTGTCGCGTTCGGGAAATAAATTCGCGAAGGGATTTGAGCAAGGATGGACACGTGAGATTTTTAAAGTTAGGGCTATGAGACCTAAGGGTGAGATAATGATGTATTACGTTGAAGATTTGAATGGGGAAGAAATCGCAGGAGGCTTCTACCGCGAGGAGTTGCAGAAAGTGGCATTTAATTTAGGAAAAAATGTGTTTAAAATTGAGAAAATTATAGGAAGGAAAGGTTCAGGAAAGAGAAAAATGTACCTGGTGAAATGGCTAGGGTACCCAGAAAGCCCCAACACCTATATAAAAGATGATGCAATAATGAAGCTTAAATAGTTTGCAACATGGCACCTAACCATTTCTACGTCACACTCCCTTCCTCCTCGTCCCTGTCTGTACACCCTAGCAACACCCTCGCCAACTTTGTGACAGAACTCCACGGGCCCATTGAATTGGAGCGTGATTCCTATGAGGTGGGGTTATGTGAACTCCAGTTAGCCACCAAATTTTTAACTCTTGAAAATGAGCAAATCATATTTCTGATCATTAGAAGATTCGATGAGTGAGTAAAATTAGGCATAACCTTAGACAGTACTATGCGTTCAGTCCTGTTCGCTGTTCGGTGAGGAATGGTACTATAGCACAAATGTATCGCTAGGAATCGGGCATTATGATACAGCCATGGACATTGTGACGGGGTTAAACAATTGTCTTGAAAGGTTGTACCTGACATACGATTTACTTTTTGAACTCTTAAACATAGACACGCCTGCATGCACATTGAAGTTAAAGTCAACGCTTAGTAGAAATATTAAAGATAAAGAGCTGTTCACAATTGTAGCTGAGGGCCGATATAGCGCAGCTCTCCAAAGAGATACATTTCACGAGGCACAGCATGACTTGTCCAGCTTAATGTATCAAATGAAGATGGAGAAATTGGGTGAAAGCTCTCCGCCCCCAGACATGTGCTATATTTACAGCAATATCGTAGAGCACCAATTTGTTGGGGACACCCAGGCGCCCTGCTGCGCATTGCACACATCCCACAACCATAGAGGGAAAAGTTTGAGCATTACATATGACAAGCCCTATTATATGAATGTTGCGACTAATCTATTAACCAACATCTCGATATATGTAAGAACGATTGAGGGAAAAAATTTCCCATTCGGTGATGGGAGCTTAACAGTGAAACTACACTTTCGTCGTTTATAATGACTCGAAGACCATTCACAGTCTAACGTGGGGTGAGGTACCAGCGTGGGAGTGGACTTGGATCCATTTTTTCATCCATACTACGCACCGCTGTCCCACTGTTGAAGAGGGGTGCCAGGTACCTAGGGCGGAAGGCGTTACAAACAGGTTTTAACGCGGCAGAAGACATAATGGGTGGAACTAAGCCTAAAGAAGCTCTAAAAAAAACATTTAATACGTACACGGGACGAAATCATCAAAGATGCAAAGAGAAAAATGCGAGGTGGCGGAAAGAAGAGATCTGCCAGGAAGAAGGGGTTACTATCACGTGGCGCTAAACATAAAAGGAAATCAAAAAAGAAGTGCTCTAAGCGTATGAAACCTATGGCTGATCATTTTTTTAACTGATATATGCTGAGGACACTACTCTTACGAATCATAGGTTGACTAATACTTATCGAGGGAGGTGGCACTATTTCTGACTCGTCATGGCACGTTTCATCCATCCGTGTAGTTCACAATGTTGTAAATCGGAACTGTCCCTCTTTGATATGCCCCCCACTCAGGTCTCTATTGAGCATAGCGACTTTATTACAATTAACCCATTAAACACAATTAGTTCGCCGAGTGCCCCTATAGAATTCGTGATACCCAGCTCAGGTTAAATTTTTCACCCGAGCTGCCTGCACATGTACGCTAAACTGCGTATAGCCCATTCTGATAGAACGGACTGCGATGATAGTTACTCTGCCTACCCTGAAACTAACTTTTTACACTCCATATTCAGCCAGTGTGAAGTGTATTTAAATCAGTTTAACATCTCGGCAGGAACGGGATACTACCAACTACGCGCCTATCTGGAAAATGTCCTCAACTTTTCAAAAGAAGCGAAGGACACCTTTTTAACCGCTAAGGGGTATTACCACACTAAAGATGAAAATGGAATAAAGGATAAATTTAAAAATTCTAAAAAAAAGATATATGAATGTTTTGGACGCCTGCATACAGACTTCACATTCAGGAAGTTGCTTATGAACGGGGTGGATATGAAGTTGAAGCTTACCCGCACGATTCCTGAGATCTGCATAAATCTGGGTCTGATCAAGAAGAGGGCGCGAAACCCGTTGTGATTCACATCATGGAGACATATTTGCGTCTACGCGGAGGGAACTTAAGTTCCCAGAAACAAATAGAAATTGAGAAAGACTTATACACGCCACAGTAAAATACCCAATTAACAGGGTACAGATCAAACTCTACACGGTCCCCGCCGGGTTGGCTCGAAGCAACTAGAA